>JAWQUT010000122.1:1020701-1063458 GCA_033807755.1 Ellobium chinense
TATATATATAAGCTCATACACTCCTCCCTGAACTTGCTCAAGAGATAGCGTGTCATGTGCATGTGCGATGTGCAGCCCTCTGTTGGACTTCCGATGTTCCAGGATAATAGTAATACGGATGATGCGGTCCGTAACTTAGCCTTACATTAAGTGCGAAGGATAGGCCGTGTTATCAGAGGTTTTGCTGTAAAGCTTTCTTTTACTTCTTGACCTCAAGTTAATCTGAAGATGATTTTTTTTTTTTTTTAAGCCGGCAATCGATAAAATGGAAGTGAAAAGGCAGGAAAGTTATTCAAGTTATTTGAATTAGGTTTTAACATCTCTTTTCAGCACTGTTTTGGCTATTATCAGAGATGCATCTTGAACCTCTATTGGACCACATACTGGAGAGTGCTTTGTCACTAAATTTACGCTGGAAGAAACCCGAGGCTAACAGGATTTGACCCCGCCATCCTTCGCACCAAGCGATAAATGCTCTACCGCTCGACCACCATGCAGTCGGAGGAAAGAATCAAGAAAACAAAATATAAAGAGTAAATGAAAAGAGGTGAGCTGCAAGGAGCAAGACAGAGCAACATAGCAAACAAAAAAAAGGTGGGGAAAAAAATAAGAAGAGGAGGAGTTAAGGGGTGATCTCACACCTTTCTCGCCGTATATCAGAGCTCTAATATGTTTAGTTGTAGTCTCATGAGAGGGCTGATCAATAGAGATCATTCACATAACAGCAGTCCCCGGGCCGCGCCAACAATGGTAATCTGTGGAGCCTACAAACAGCCACAATGCCATCTTGGCCCTCATGTGTGCCACTTCTTTTCACCTACGACCTCAGGTCCTTTGACGCCCCGGCCAGGTTTCCGACGGTCCCTTTGTCCTCAGCCATTTTACCACCCGGGTCGTCGTCGCTCCTGGCTGTGGGTGGCCCCGTGAATCGGGGTCCCTAGTCTGGTGACTTCATTGACGTCGCCGTCGACGGCAAGGTCGGGGCCTGAGGAGAAGTCGGCGGCAAAGCTACAGCCGGGGCAACAATTGAATTTATTATTCGTTCACAGCTGAGGGGCGACGTAAATAATCGTATAATCACTACTGCTAGGGAGTTCGGATATTGGCAACAGATTTCCATGAGTAGAGCTTTCTAGCACTGTTAAAATGTGGCGAGGTCAAAGCCAGATAAATCCATGGCAGGCGTTTCTGAGCGTCAACACATGTCATTGACGGCCGGATGTCACTCGTCGTTATTTTCACCCGGCAAATCACAGAGAGAATCTAGCTCACATTTAGTCTAATGGCTAATAACTTAGAACAGGGCTGTGTTGTTGCGGGTATTGGGGCCGGGAATAAGATGATGGCAGGAGATTGTGCCAGTTTAAGTATGAAGAAGAAGGACCGTAATTACGAAAAAATGACACGCAGTGTATCAGATAAAATCGTTTGTCATATATTGTCTGGTAGGCATCTTGTGAGTCTGTAAGTATTATTTTATAGTAGGTAAGATGGTTTGTCGCCTTGTTCTGATCACAGTATCGTGACGCTCATTCCACATTCGTTTCAGCCATTTTTTTTTTAGCTTTTGGGAAATTTCTGCTGCTGAAAAAAAAACACCAATATGGTTTAGCTTGTAAAATTAGAATATAATAACGAATCAAAACTCTACATTATTTTCATAGGAAAAAGAAGATTAACAGAAGATCACATCATCAAAAAAAAATTTTTAAGAAGACAAGCGGATGAGGAGTGAGCGTGACGATATGTGTGCGTTATTTCATTATGGTTTGTTGTTTTCTACTCGTGCAGTTATGCTGAATATTGTTCCAGTTGTCCTGTCCAGGCAGTCACTCGTATTTTATTTGTAACCATTCAAAATCTGAGATCCACTGACATTTTGCAACCGTTAAACGAATTATGAAACGAATTCTTTTACCAGGTTACTCTGCCCATGTCACTTCTGCAAGGAAAGTTACCACTTTGATTCTTCTTCTTCTTCTTCTTCTTCTTCTTCTTCTTCTTCTTCTTCTTCTTCTTCTTCTTTTTCAGCTCCCTGGTCATGCTAACAGACCGCAATGAACCATGAACTGGGTGGTCAATTGCAGGTTTGTGCAGGTCTCCCAGAGCTACTTTGATTGAGTGTTTTTCTGTGAAAAGGATGTATTTAGTATTTTAGAAGACCACCTACAAAATATATTCAGCAGTACACACTATCAATGAAACGTAGCCATGAACAGATTTACATACATCTATCTACTGTGAAGGTACATATCATGTTCTTTGCCATTGAGTATCTATTGTAAAACAAAGTGATTTATACACTTGTTCACTGTTGATTTTACCAGCTGAAGGGCATGCTTTTTTTCTGAGTTTGCCAAGGATAAAAAGTTGCACACTTCAACTCGACAACTGAAACATAGTGATAATGCATTTATACGAATTGCTCTTAAACGCCCCAGCCTTCTACATTGTGTTTTTGTGCACCAGGTGTGAGGGTACTTATCATAAAGCCTCTTGAGATTTTTTTCTTTCCCATGCCAGGGTTTAGCCAGCCATTGTATGGGGGGCTCGATACTCTGTATCAAACGTAATGCAACCGTAGATGGCTGGTTGATGTGCCCCCTCTTCTTACCTCCTACGGTCCTGGGTTTTTCCCTGGGGAAATCAAAAGCAATCTTGAGCATACACAATGATCAAGAGAGATAGTACGTATCCTGCAGACAGTCAATGAAGATTTAAAATCGTATATTTCACAAAAACATGAACGGCTGCCAAAGAAAATGGAAATCGACCAAACTGTAAGTAGCTTTAATGGTGGGAATATTGTGGGATCGACAGGGCAGAACAATCGTTTTACAAGAAAGACAAGGTGGTAGACAGAAAGTAAGGCCAGACAAACACCTGGGTGAATAATTGGACAGACAGACAGACAGACAGACAGACACACAGACAGACAGACAGACAGACAGACAGACAGACAGACAGACAGACAGACAGATAGACAAGCAGGCAAGCAGGCAGGCAGGCAGGCAGACAGACAGACAGATAGACAAACAGACATGGACCAGGTAGACAGACAATAAACAGACAATAGACAGACAGGCAGGCAGGCAGGCAGGCAGGCAGGCAGACAGACAGACAGACAGACAGACAGACAGACAGAGTATTGAAGGTACTGACCAGAGGACACCATCACAAAACTTCCAAATAACAGAAAAAGAAAAAAAAATAAAACAGGCTCCAGGGGGATTCGAACCCTCGACCTTCTGCTTACTAGGCAGACGCTCTAACCAACTGAGCTATAGAGCCGTTACATACAGTCAACATTTTCTAATCTATATTACTCCTCTACTGAACATCTGAACCATGACCCTAGATTGTACAGCTTGGCTGATAGGATTAAGTATAAAATTTAATGATTAATTTTACTACTGGCTGTGTGAGCAGATCGAATCTTTGAATGGTGAGGCAATGGGAGGATGGACAGCTACAACTGTACCTTCTGCCATTTTCAACGGATACAATAATTGTTGTACTTCCCAAGCACTAAATGGTTGGTGTAATTCAACAGTCATATAACCGGATGTCAAATTTAATGAGGATTGCAGTACTGTTGCTTCACACTAACAATGTGTCCTTTTGATGTGAGGAATGTTTTGGTTTTTTTTTTTAAAGCATAAAAAGTGTGGCCAAGTGAGTAAACATTGGACTGACAACTGAGAATCAAAGGAGGGTGAGTTCGATTCTTGTCGAGATCACTTTGTAGAGTGCTTTGGACATTTTTTTATTCAGATTTCTTTAGTCCCATTTGACGATTAAAATGAGTACCTGGCTATTGTCAGTGAAATATATTGTGTGAGTGTTGATAATCACTGCCTGTATAACGGCACTCATACTGAAACCAGTAAGCGGATAGAGATGGTTTAAAAAAAAAAAAATCAAACTGGAATGCTTTCGAAATAATATAATTTAAAGTCAATTTCTCAGGCTATAAGACGAACAAATGCCATTGACACGGTTATTAAATTTAGTCAGACAGACAGACAGGCAGATAGACAAACAGACACACCTACACATAAACACACACACACACACACACACACACACACACACACACACACACACACACACACACACACACACACAGAAGAAAGGAAGCTACAGAAGTAAAAAAAGACAAACAGACTGACAGAAAATCAGCAGACAGACAATAAGATGAAGCATCTGACAAGAGACAAAAAGCCAAGAATAAATCCGCCCCATTACCAAATATTACTGGTTGTAGGTAAATTAACACCATCCCATCAATAGACCACATGAGGGTATTACTATCCACACATAGTCATCCCAAACACCAGACCCTCAGGGGTTAATGTTTGCCCAAGGAATTCACCACTGGCCAGTATTTCGTTTTAATATCCCATTAATAGAGCGCTGATCTGGAAAGCTATAAGGGCCGCAGAGATGGCTTGATGAGAATTTGTTTGCGATGCTCGCGTGGAGCAAATTAATTGATTTATCATAGCGATGCAGGGTCAACGACACGCTATGATCATTAGCATATTGAGACTTCCTGCAGCGCAAAGCAGTGGGCGCGCAGCGCCAGAAACACCCTGACACTCGTCACTTCCTGTTAATAGAAGCAATAAGGGGAGGGAATTGACGCCAGCCGGAAGTGACAATATCTTCCCCCATAATGCTCGCAGCAAGCACTAGTGCGCGTGCGTATTGGGTCTTTCCGATCCGATGACACGCCAGAACCCGGCCATTTGCATAAAAGGTCCAGCCGATATGCTCAGGGCTTTGTCTAAGAGCTCGATCTTCACAGAGTCCTAATTATCCGGGCGTAATCCTTTGAATGACTTTATAAAGTCCCGCGTCAGTGACGCTCTCTTTCCTGGAGTTTGTTGGGGAATTCTGAAAAAGCCTTTAAAAAAGAAACCGGCGAACGAGTAGTCTATAGAACTGCATATGCAATGGCCGAATACAGAATCCTCGAAATCACGGCTTCACTGAACCAGCGGCCGTATGCATAAACCATACGTCAGTTAACGTACTGCGTAAATCGCAGTGAATATTACTAATGCTTTTGGGGGTTTCCCGTGGTTATGCATTGCGTTTACTAACGTAAGGATTATGCATACAACCACATGTCTCCTGTATCCGTATCCTCTCTCTTTTATTACTTTTATATGTGCCTCAAATCATGGCTATAGCGAACACGTGTATTAGGCTGATCAAATTCAAGGTAGCCGGATTCGGAGGTAGCTTGTGATATCACATACGATGGGTGGGAACGAATAACAAATGCAAACGAAAACGACTTAAATCGCTTAGCGTGATGGCGGAGCTTGGAAAATATCTATTGTAAAATGCCTGACATTTTTTTTAGAAATAATTTCTCCAATATTAAGACTTCACACTGAAGTGATGTACCCTCTGTCTACAAAAGCACACAAAAAAAACCATCATATGATTCAGAGTCCACACCTTCATGCGTTAAGAAGAAACTGTAACAAAATCTGGGCATTTTAACTAACAGGTAAACTTTGCAAGCAATGCAAGTTTCATTGAAATTATTGCTATACCTTTGTAGCCTATAGTCATAAATATAAAACATGCTAAATGATGAGGTGTGTGAGCCAAAGTGCCAGATGCGCACGGGGCAACTTTAGTCAGACATATTGTGTTTAATAATTTTCTAACTGTGATATAACCATAATGTCATGATATTTGAAGCGTGCAGCAGGATTAAGAGACAACATCCATCATTTAATATATGTCAATTCTCCGTTGCATAACATTTTGAATTATTAAAGTTTTAACAACTTAAAAAGTAAATAAAGTTTTTCCAATCTTTTTTGGTCAACCGATATATAATAATATATAAAAATGGTATAAACAGACTAGAAGTCACTGGGTTGAAAGAACCTGATGACTGGCTAGAATGTTAAGAATGGGTTTATCACTAGGCCATTTATCAGTCAATGAACACCTCTCCCCTATTTTGTGAAACCAGTCTGCAATTTGGGATCCACTCACTATTTCACTATGGTCGGTGTTGCCACATGTAAATGAAAGGTATCACAATTTTTATTCAATTTCAATCATTCACCGTGAATTAACTGGAGAATTCAGCAACAATCTTGCTCTCCGCGATTGCGGAAAATCTAAGGGGAGGTAGTCAAGGGAAAAGATTTGATTTTCGGAACTGCTAGCAAAGCTTCTTTATCGACAATGGACGTTAAGATTTTGAACTCAATCTTTATTTCTTTTTTTTTAGTCTAAGGATAACTTATTATGGGATGGTTATTAAGAATAGTGTCTGTTAATGATGTCTGAAGTTCTTAATACAATATGAACTGCTCTTTATTTTTTAAAAAATCTGTAAGACAGCGGGCGAAAGACTCACAAAACTACCCTGCACGTGCACAGGAGATCTCGAGGAAGGTTTAAAACACGTCGGGTATTGAAAACTGTTTTGGCATGTAATGAAAGGCACGCGATTTGCTGGCCTTATTGAAAAATGTTGAATTTTCAGCGCATTGCTGTCAGACAGAGCAACATAACACACACCAGGCTACACCCTGAAGCGACCAAGTGAAAAAGCAGCTTCATTTTCCCCGGCTATTTTTCTTAACGAGAATTCACTTTTCGCTCCATTTGAAATCCTGTTCACTCTTGGTCGGTTGTTATTCTCTTTTTCTCTGCATCAGTCTCGGGCCCGTACCAGTTTTAATGATGCCACGCCCGTCAGTGGCCCTAATTAATGCTGAATTTGGCTAGGGGAACAACGTCGTCTTGCTTTTTGCCGGCAACCGCCCGGGAAATTGGCCGACTTTTGTGACGTCACAAAATCCCCAAATCTGGGCGACATATTGAACGTTTGATGGGAGATGTGAACCGGAAGCCGTCGAAGCCACCGGAAGGGAAGGTTAACGGCATCTGCGCCTGCTCAGACGAGCTCCCGCCATTTCGGGGAGATAACTCTGATGGCCTTTTCGTGTTTCGTTGAGATCGTCTGCTAATTATGTGGAGGTATCTTTCATTTGATAGTAAAGTGCCTCGGCAGACAATATTGTTGGTGATAAGAGTCCCGCTTTTTAAGTGGGAGAGGGTGAAGGGATAGGATTATTAAAAACAGTTTCCTAGAGGGTCTGCTCTGCTAAAGAAGAAAAGGCAGAAGAAGAGGATGAAGATGAAGGACAAGAGAAGAGAAAAGAGAGAAAGAGAGAGAGAGAGAGAAATAGAAAGCGGTGGAAGTATCTTGTGCCAGCCAGCCCCTTGAGTGTCAAGGTTAGCCGCATTTGGAAGCAGAGATAGCAGCTTAAAGCTAGAGGCAATCAACACACACACCGTGGAAAAAATACCAGTCCACGACTCAAACTACAAATGCAGCAATGCTCAAAAAAAAAACAATAAATGTTGCAACTCACAACATACACAACAGCGATAACCCACAATATTCTAAAAATTATCTGCAAACACCACCACCACCACTACCACCACCACCAACAACAACAACAACAACACCAACAACAACAACAATAACAACAATAACAACAAAGCAGAAACAACTTGGAGCAAATAAAAAAAAAAAAAACGACGACATCCCCAACGCCATCTTTGTCATCACGCGAGTTACCCATAAGGACAGGTCCATTCAACAACAAACCAATAGCAATCAGACTTTGGAGAAAACGCCTTATCTCTCTTTTAACCATAACACTAGAACGGCAGTTATTGAACAACACATGGGATCAAAGTGACAATTAAATTTAATGACATTAGAAAAAGAATTGCGTCATTTCTATAAATGATGAACATTCATATTATAATCATAAGGACCTTCTTAAAACAAAATGAAATTAGAAAGAAGAAAAAAAATGTCATACATTTATAAAATAAGAAACATGGTAATACAAGTGTTCTCCTATTAATTTTATACGTAAAATTTATAACAATACTCAATGGATCAACGAGTACGCGCCACATCCGTAGCCTGGGAATGAGCTACCTTTAATATAGTCTCATGCGGAAGAGAAAAAAAAATAGCCATTCCTCGAAGTAGATTTCTTAGAAAATTTAACTTCTGGCGAGGGCTGGGAAGAGGCTGGAATGGTCAGTAAATCTTTGTTGATTTTATACTTTCATATCGGCTCTTCTGTTACCGTTGCTACCATTCTTGCTGTTGCAATTGAGAAAATGCGCATGAAGGATGGGATGTCTTTCCATTGTAAGAATTATATTAATGCATTGGTGTTGATGGCATCCTAAGTAGCATTCAGCATGCACATTTATGATGCATTCAGCACCCGTGCACTAATATGATTCTTAGGATGGTACGAGATTTCATCGTTAATGCGCAAGTCTTGTAAGTCTTATGGTCTGATACTCGTAGTTATTGTACAGTAACTCAGTATTCTTTTTTTATTGTTCTTTTCACACATTCTCTCCCAACCCCCGTCCCCTTTTCAAACCCTTTTCTTGTTTTCCGCTCCCCAGGCTACGGTGCTGCGCAATGTAAACTACCATCACTATGTACATCTCGTCAAAATACTTTTATCATCACTTGAAACACAGAAGTATTGCAAATGGACACGATTTTATTTGTTACGACATAAATAAATGTGATCCTCTGACCATGATCCACCAGATGGGAGACATATGGAATTACAGTGATGTTTCATCCGTTAGGATCAGTCGTGGATAAAAGAGTCATGCGAATAAACAGGAATAAGATAGAGGAGAAACCTAAATTTATTGGAAGCGTCACCTTTGGAAGTGATACAAATAACTCACGATGTGCTGGAGAGCCACGTGTTTCTTCACTAACAGGCGGTGTAAAGATGTGGTTCTGAGACATGTGGTGAAGTGTTTGTTTCACCCTAGAAAAGGTTTAAGCCAGTGTGATGTAATGTGAAGGCCGTCCATGGGGTCTTGCCAAAACAACCTCTCTGTCTCGCTAAACGCAGTTCTACTATTGGACAAGTGCATTCTGAATAAAATAAAGGCATAGGAAAGTTATTTGTAAGCTTGCGCATTAACGATGGGACCTCTTATCATCGAAAGAATTACATTGGCGCATCAGTGCTGAATGCATTCTTGGTAGCCTCCAACATGCAGAGTTAATGAACATTCTTACGTTGGTAAGAGATCCCATGGGTAATGCGCAAACTCTGAAGTGGCTCTTTTGTCACAACGACAGCAGGGCACAGTATGTAATTTTTGCTCAAATCATCTCCATTCTGTTTCCTCTAAATCTAACAGATCATAGTCAGAGTCGGTGAGTTCCGTCATGCAAAAAGGGTACCTCCAGCACCTGTGCCATAAAAAGAAATACAGTAGGACCTCACGAAGTCGAATTTCAGGGAGGTAATCTTCTACATTGTTTCGTCATGTGGCATGCCTGGAATTATTATTAACCCTAATTTTGTACACACAGCAATGGCCGTTTGTGTTTAGTACGTCATTCTTGGTTCGAGCTGTTGTGGTATGGATGGAAAAATCAATGATCATGAGGAGCCGGTACAGGCCAAGTGGGCATTTCTATTTTCTGTGAAATGTTATATATTTCGAGTTTATGTAACAAAGCAAATAATATTCTTGAAGACATGCCTGCATGATTTCGGTTACAGGGGCGGATCTAGAACAAAAACCAGGGAGCCCCCCCCCCCCTACTTTACTGACACCTACCTGAGTCTCAAATAAATAATATGGAACGCAACATTTCATATTATGCAGCAGTTAATGCTGAACATCTCTCCCCCTTTTTCATAATATTCATATTATTTTATATAAAGAGAGCTACAGGGTGAACAGCTTCTTAGAACTACCCTCAAGTGATAGGTGAAATTTAAAAGTAATAGCACTAATTATGGAAAATTAATTTCGAGGCAAGGGGAGGGGGAGGGGGAGGAGGTCACAAGCATCCAGTGAGTCCCCCGGGGATCCGCCAGTGGGTTCTTAAAATTCTGAATGTTTGAGGTATTCGAATTTGTTCCGAAAACTTTATATATGAAAACATTATAAAGAACATGTGGTTTGTTTTTTTTTCTTCGTTTTATTTTTCGAGTACATTAAGGTTTGAGTTTTTGATGTTCTTATCAGTAATTATCCTAATCACTATAGTGCAGAAGTTTGTAGATTAGAAGCTGTTATTTATAGATCCAGAACCGTCGTACTTGAGAAATTCCCATCCGGCTGTCACGTCCGTGACAAAACGCATTCAGACTGTCACGTAGGTGAAAAGTGTGGTATCGTTATCTCGGTCGTGACAAATTATGGTTTTCTGTCTCGTATCGCTTTTCGGAGGAACCGATGATTTCCAATGCATTAACTACTCAAGAGCTGAGCTATTTAAGAACATTGATAATTTGATATCTTAAAGTGTTTAAATCTATTTACATAATAATAATAAAAATATTGATAATAATAACAACAACCAGAAAGAAAATTATATGGATAAGTTTATAGTAGTTACGAAGTTGGCAATATCCTTGGACTTCCTCATGACATGGTTGGGTCGGATTTAGGGATAGTGTAACGGTTAGCGTAAGAATTAGGGCAGAGAATTCGCAGATAATTTCGTGAGACTTCCTTCAGGATCTTTCTCTTTTCTAACTCTTTCCTACACCCTAACCCAAGTATACCCAGAGAAATTCCTAGGATTTTGTCAAGAAGTTAAGGTACTCTTCTTGCATGTCAGCTGGCAGTTCTCCTTGAACGTAAACGTTAAAGCAAAAGGCTCCCGCAAAAACAAAGAGATGGCATCATTGTGTAAGCTCCAGTAGTACCGGACAACGGCCACGGGGGAGTTGGCAATCGCCAGGCACAACTTTACAATTACTTAGGTTTGCCGTTACGTTAACGTTAGTGTCCCCAGAAACCTGCCTAATAACTCACATTGTCATAACAAAATAACATCTTTCTTTGGCATTGAAGGTTTTGAACATGGAAACATTCATGGCAATTATGCAGCATGGCAACGCAGAATTGCTGAACATACAGAGAGATAGACAGAATGTTGTGATGCAATTATAGTGGGAGTTCTTTCTATCTGTACTCACATACATGCTATGCATATTTATGTAGGTATGAGCTGGTGTGGATCGAGCAATCATCCATTGAGAACTATCAAAACATTTGTGTGTCCTTCATAATATTTCTTACGATTATAATGAATTATTAGATGAAAAAAAAGCTGAAAATGATTAACCCTCTCGTATGTCTTTAACTTCCGATGCAATGAAAAACAGGTGGGGTTAACTCTTATGTGGATAGTTGAAAGAGTTAAAAAAATAGAGAATTTCCGGACATGTCCTTAAATTCTGGTAAATGAAAAGAGTGGTCAACTCTTTGCCGTGCATGTCGATTGAGTTGAAAGGTTTGACAATGGAGAAGTCCCATAGATGGCTCTAACGTCCGTTGAGTTTAAAGGAATAGTTAACGCCTCGGTACGTGCGGTCTCTCAACTTTCACAAGTGAATCACTGGGCCTCATGTGAGTGTGATATCGTGTGTGCGTGCGTATGGATAAGTGAGTGAATGAACAACTGAACAATCACAGTGGAGTATAATCATACAGTTCATGCTAACATTCAGTCTCAGTGGGGGCAATTCCAAGCAGAACGGCACGTCAGTTACACCAATTTCTGCTTTGACTTTGCCAGCAATTAGTTTTGGTTACTTTTAACAGGGGTAAATGTAGTCTTTAGCGTAAGAATTAGGGCAGAGAATTCACAGATAATTTCGTGAGACTTCCTTCAGGATCTTTCTCTTTTCTAACTCTTTCCTACACCCTAACCCAAGTATGCCCAGAGAAATTCCTAGGATTTTGTCAAGAAGTTAAAACCAAAACTGATTGCTCTGGTGTAAATTCTGTGCTTCCAGAAATCAATGTAACTGAGGTCGCGTTTCTCTGGAATTGCCCGTCACAGCCACATTTTGCTTTCAAGGTACTAATCTACGGGACTCTTAACCCAAGAGCCTGGCAGTGCAGACTTTGGACTTTGCCAGACTATAATATAAGGAAAATACCTACACACAGTGATTGATAGTCTACACAGAAAAGTAGACCATTTGCATTAGAGAAATTAATAAATCCATCCACGCTATAGTTTAAAAAAAACAACAAAAAAAACCAGCCTAATATGAGTGTTGGCATCAGTGACCATATGCAACATCCTTACGTTAGTCAACGCACAGCGGTAACCACGGGAAACTCTCAAAACATTAGTAGCGTTCACTGTGGTTAATGCAATTTGTTAACTAACGTATGGATTATGCATATGGCCACTTGTCTTTCAAAGGACTTACGCTTGAACTTCGTTCTTGCAACTTTTACACTGTCACATCTGTTGGAATTCCGGAAATTGTGACCCAATTTTTTTTTATTTTAATGATATTAATTTTATATAAATGATTTAATGTTATATCTGCGCTTCCCATTCCCTCCATGCTCATTATCATAAATGTTTGTTAATGAAATAATTTCTATTTATATTAATCAGTGATGACACAAAAATATTATGGTAAAGTTTTCACACTCTAACAAACCAATTCTCATCAGCAGAATAGTTGCACAAAATTTTACCAAATTATGAATAACATTGTTTCAATTAGAATAATGAACTTTATTTAATGTGATGACTATCCTATGGACAAAGTGTGTAACTTTGAAGTGTTATAATGGTACTTTGTTCATGGTGACTAAAATAGATACGTTACGAACGTGGCTATTTGACAGTTTTAAAGTGTCCACGTATGCCCTTAGTTTGTTATAAACGAATATTTTTTTTTTAATTCAATACATAACAAACTTAAATTTTGGCAAAGATTCCCATAGTCTTTAAGTGATGGGTTGTATCCTAATCAAAGCCAGACTGAGAGCAACATCTGTACTTGGTGCTCATCTACAGTATTATCTTTCATGCAATGCCTATCTCATCCCTCCTACCAACCTCCAACTTTCATCTTGTCTGTCTCTTCTTGAACTGAAGAAGTAAAGACACCATACTGACTGCTTCTGAAAACTGTTATGGAATGTCTCCCCTCCCTCTCCTGAAAGTATCTTAACGTAAGCCACGTGGCCCTCATCACACTGTGATTCTGACTCAAAACTTTCTCGATCTTTCATATAAGTAGGATATGAAATTATATCAGATTGTAAAATCCCGAAAAGATGATAAGATTCTTAAGCGATTAAGTGATCTTCGCATTTTCCAGTACATCACACCTCGAATTCACACTCATTCATTACAAAACATTATACATGCAATTATATTACTATATTACGACGGTCTGAATTATTGGCACAGAAAAGTCAAATATTCACTCCGCGTTTTCGTTCCTATAGAACACGGGCAAAACTTAATCTAACCAGGCTATACTGTCTTGTTCCACGGTCACATCACAAAGGAGGACTGCCGCAAGAACAAGTCAGAGGGGAAAAATGAGTAGAAAAGCCGCAAAGAGTTTCTGGACTGCAGGCAGCGGTTCGTCAGTGAACAGCGTATCCATTGGCAACGTGGTATTGTTGAGGGTCTACTATGACGCTTGTATATCCGGCCTGAGGCATGACGGGATATGGCCGTTGCGCCTGCAAGGCCGCGGTTTGATACATGCTGGCCTGAGCATAGTTATCGTAACTACAGGCCGCGGCCTTTATACAACTGCTGTAGTCATTGGCTGTGGCCGCCATGTTCTTATCATGCATCAGACGCATGTCGTAAAATTTGTTGGGCGGTGTGGTGGATCCGGAAATGTCGTAAAGTTTATTGGCCGCGGAGTTGACTGCCGACATGTCGTAAAAGTTTTTAGCTGAGTGATGAACGGTGGACATTTCGTAGAGTTTGTTTGCGGCACTTACCGACGACATGTCGTAAAGCTTAGTGCTATGTGACGTCATGTCGTATAGTTTGTTGTTATTGCCAGTATTGGCAGACATATCGTAATATTTATTCGTTGAAGCACCTGCTGACGCCATCTCGTAAAGTTTGTCGCTTCCTCCATTTGAGGAGGCTGAAATGTCGTAAAGTTTGTTGACGTTTCCAGATCCCGACATTTCGTAGAGTTTGTCCCCATTCTGAGTGGCAGATTCGCCAGGTATGGACAAGTCTATGTTGTGAGTTAGCGGTGTAGTTAATGGCATAATATCAGATGTGGATACTGGCGTCTTCCGAAGATCAGGAGTCTGCTGGTTGGTTTGATTGTGGTGAGAGCGTTGTTGTTGTTGTTGTTGCTGCTGCTGCTGTTGTTGTTGTTGTTGCTGAAGGTGATGCTGGTTGTGATGTGCACTGTTATTGAGATGGTGTTGCTGCTGCTGCTGTTGCTGCTGCTGTGGATGCTGTTGTTGCTGAAGTTGAGGCTGGTGGTGATGGATTGTCGCAGCTGATGACGACGAGGAACATGATGATGACGTAGACGATGTGGAAGAAGCTGTGCTAGACGGCGGTGGGTGCTGAACGTACGATAAAGTATTTGAAGACAAAGTGGTCGCCGAGGAACTGGACGATGACGAAGAAGCAGATTTAGAATTGTTGTTGTTGTTGCTACTACTACCGCTGTTAGCCTTATTGGCATACTCAGGTGAAGTGGCCACCACTCTGTTCAAGTCATTTGAAGTAAATGAAGACGTCGCATTGGACTGACGCCGAATGATCACTGACTGAGGGATACATGATTCTCTCTGAGGCGGTGACAGAGTCTGAATAGTCCCCGTACCACCACTGTCCATTGATTTGCTGAAGGAATCTTCCTTCGTGTTCCGAGAAGAACCATCATAGTTTGTGTTGATGCTTGTGTTGCCTAGCGTACCATTGGAGGTGACGGTACAGGACGCTCCAGCGATGACGTGGTTACCTGAAGTATCCGAAAGATGGGATAGAGTATGCGTTGCTTGAGCAGATGGTTGTGGTTTTTGCTGATGCTGATGTGAATGTTTCTTTTGTTGTTGCTTCTGTTGACGTTGTTTTTCTGTGAATTCCTCGCTCCCAACGTCCACCTCGGACGCCGAAGACTCCGAGCGATTGCTGAAAGGAGCAGAGTAGTGGGTGGCGTTGTACGAGGGGGCGTCTCTGGAGCTGCTTCTTGAGCATCCGGCGACGCCGCTGGTGCTGGCCGTGCCCCCACCTCCGCTACTCGAGGCTCGGAAGTCGTACTGTTGCTGAACACCACCAATGCAAGTTTGGGAAGGGTCGTGACTTGTCTCTGAGACATGGGTCAACCGGGAGGTGCTGGCTGTTGCCGCGCTGTGAATGGCGGCGTTTGAAGAGAGAAATCCTGGATACGCCGCTGGATCTCGCGCTGGATAATAACGCTCCTCGTAATTTCTGTACGGGCTCCGGTTGTCTAAGTATCTCTGGTGAGCATGGGCAGTGGCGGCGGCCTGGTAGGGCGCATACACACAAGCAGCGTCTCTATACATGGCCATACCAGGATGGGGATATGGGGTGGAGTACAAGGCGCTGTAACGGTCCACGCCCATGGCTTCTGGTGTGGTTGGATACATCATGTTGGCATAAGGTTGCAAGGGGACGGAAGTGACGTCAGGCGTCCCATAGTCCAGGGGCGTCTTATCCAGGGGGTACTCAGGGGTGAACTCGGGCGTCTCTGACAACATTTGTGGATAAGGTGAACGGCGAGACTTGTTTCGGGCTGGCCGCGTCTTCCCTCCTGAACTGCCGCCGCTGCCGGAGCTGCTGTTGGTGGTGGAATTGTTGCTGCTGTTGTTGCTGCTTTTCATGGCCGAATACGGGGAAAGTTCTTTGGACGTCATTGTCTGTTCGATCTGTATCTGAACATCCTTGTTCAGGACCTCGCTGAAAAAGAAAGAGAAAAGTTTATCACCGGTCAAACATAGTATGAAAAAAAGGACACTCTTCTCCTAAGGAATCTGAAGAATTCATAATCAACAGATTTTCCTGAAGGTTAAGATCTACGCTTCCTCAGTCGTAACATGTGACTGATGGGGTCTGGTCATGCCGTGTACTGACCAGATTCAGACACGGCCGGTCAGTGTGACTCAAATTCTTATCTTTGAGATAACTATTGTCACAGTTTTCGTTCAAGAAAAGATGTTAAACGGCTGTATTTATGAAAAAAGTAAAAGAACTTTTTTTTCTTTTAAATGCTGCATTCTTTTAAAATGTGAACAAAAGTGTTTAGATAAGCAGATATTAAGAACGATAACTAATCCTCCAATTTTCAAAGTATGCACTGAGTAAATAAACAGCGAAACAGTAAGTCAGTTTATTTCTCCCACTACCATTTAAGTACGTTCAAACCCTACAATACGATCCCTGGTCAAGCTGGACACCTGGCTGGTATGATCGCTTGTAACAGTCCTATGACGGGCTTTGATTTTCATTCAAGAATAATGTGGTTAACACTGCCCATGAGTAAACTCGATTTCGTATCTCCGTTCTGAAGAGTGACCATGTCTTTAAAGTTTTACTATAACTTCACTTTCAGCTGTATCCTATATTACCGAGCTGTATTCCATATTACTACAGTATCGTAAAAGCTAAATGAATAAGGCATTTATTATATTATATTATATTATATTATATTATATTATATTATATTATATTATATTATATTATAGGGAGGTTGTCGTTGTTCATCCGAATGATAACACCCATAATTATGTCCATCATGAACGACAAATATAAATAATTAATCATCGACATTCTCTATTATTGAATTAATGAGCTACACATTTTGATTAGTCGCTCAACACAAACTTCCAACCGGAATTCACATTATACACGTATTAGATTTAATTAATTCAATTCTCATATTCCAGAGCGACGTTTTCTCAAGGCACTCTCCTAACACCACTTTTCTCGCGCGCAGAATTATTAAAGGAAAGCGCGCATGAGCACGAATACAAACAGCGGCCATGTAAGGTTATACCATCTCGCGAGATTTCATGAGATTTCCAGAGATAGATGGAAGCTCCGACAGGGATTCTGGGTGATTTGTGTCCCGGAAGTGCTTCGATTTGTCCTAATGAATTACAAAGCCCGTCAAATGTAATTGGGTGTAACCATATCACCAGGAAGGAAGAAAAGATGTGGGGATGGAGAGGCTGTTGTGGCCCCTGGACGAATGTGAAAGCTGCCATAACACCAGGCACTGTTCTCTTACGGGAAATTTCGGCTTCCAAAAATAAAAGAGTGTTTGAGGTGACATTGTCGTGCCCGCAGTCTGCGAAAGTAAACCAAACGACTAACTACCAGGTTGGCATGATGACTTCTTTGTCTTGGTGAAATAAACTCTTGAAACAAACTGTGTATAGCAGAAGCTTCGTCATAAACTAATAAGTGTCCACGATGAAATTAAGTGTGCGATAAGTAGTTTGTTTTCTAGTAGACTATCTTGAATGGGCTTTACCGGAAGTGAAACAAGTATGACTAGCCTTTAATGTATGTTACGATATGCATGATAATTTCTCCAGCCTTTAAACCCAGCATAATGACTGCGCTTAGCACATTTTCTACAACATTACAATGTGTCTGTCATGAAAATAGCTTAGACTAAAGCAGACTCTGAAGATTATTTTGGAAACCAAAGTCAGTGAAAAGCCCCAATTTTGGGGAGGGGATTCATGCCCATACAGTCAATACAACCGTCACATATTTCCGCACGAGCCAGACTTATTAAACCCATCATCTTAGCTACCAATAAACCTGGTGTCTTCCTTCATACCAGGAATCTATTCTCGTATCTACTTATCCAGGAACCCAACCACCTTATCTGGGGGAAAACTTCACAGTTGTCTATGCTTGATCTACAACCAGCGGGACAAAATGTTGTTGAAGAAAAAAAAAAACTACACACACACACAAAACGAATAAGGGAAAGGAAGATAAAAGACTAGGCAACCAAGATATCGTTCAGCATTTTGACATTCACAATTGGTCTTAAAGAAGGGCTAGCCAGTTACAAGAATGACATTAGGTATTACAAGGATTAAGAGATGAACTATCACGTGGGATTAGCTTTGGAAATCAGGGACATGACAATAGCATCCAGTGACAAATTTCTTCTGTGCGTAATATACATCAAAGGGTAATAAACAGTTAAATTTTCAAAGGATTTTAGAGATGGTTTCGTGCTTGAAATAGATCATTGACAACATGTAAATGAATTCTAAATTTGCTAGAACGTGGATACAGTATGTATACATGCCGTATTTTCGAGTAAGAAATCCTTTTTGACATTCAAACACAAATGCACACTTCCACAAACACACACGCTTACACATTATATACTGTGCTATGGCAATATGTGATATTGTTGTGTACTGTTCTATGTGATATAGTTTTGAATTGTACTACGTAGTGCTAGATCCACCCGGGTACGTAGCTGACACTGACTATATAGCCCGGCCTACTAGATCTACTATAGTCTACTGTACTATGTGATACTGTTGTGTATTTTACTATGTGATATTGTTTTGTACTATACTACTTAATACCAGACCCACCTGAGTACAAAGTTGACATTGACTATACAGTGCATCCTGCTTGATCTGCTATTGTCTACTGTACAATGTGATAGCGTTGTGCACTGTAGTACGTGATACTGTTGTGTACTGCACTATGTGATACTGCTTTGTATTGTACTATGTAATACTAGACCCACCTGAGTACATAGTTGACACTGACTATACAGTGCGGCCTACTGGATCGGCTGTTGTGAACTATGGTAGCATAACTCTGCATCCAGACCCAACCTCCGTCCTTGGCCATGAAGCGGTAATACCTTGTGGTTACCTGCCCTTTCACGAGCACTGTTGTAGAAGATAGGAAAGAAAAGAGAATGTAAACAAGAGTATGGGCATGGCATTGATTCAATTAAAAAAATATGAATATTAAACCGAAAAAAAAACAACTGAAAATTTCTGCGAAGACAACAGATACAGTCCAAACGATGGCAACGCGGAACGTTCACACAATGACATGTTGTTTGGGGTTTTTTGTTTTTTTGGCATGTGGTCATGTCTTTGTCATCCAGATCTTGTGAAGGAATGACATGTTCATTTAATAAGAGGAAGAATACTTGTATCACGTTTTCAGTAGAGCAAGTAAAAAGGACACGTGGGAGTCTTGACCCAGGTGTGGCCTAGCTCTCCAGAGTGTCAGGAAGTCAAGGGCCGAAACACTTGCTAGGCGTAGTAGTCAATCTTCCTCTGAAGATCTTCTGTTGCCTCTCTCTCTCTCTGAACTAAGAGCTCTCCAATATTATATATAGCAACAGAGCGACAAAGCCATCATGGCTCACATGTTTGGAAATAGAACACACAGTGCAGTAAAGCCACTGACGAAACGACCACCTATCGGACCGAGTGCATAAAAACCTCGGCATCCGGTAACGGCGATTTGATTCAGACCAAGAAATGAGCTAAAACAATCCTTCGAACTAACCGGGTGGTCAGCTTAACCAGTGGATGTTATCGTTTATACTTTCTGTTGGGTGATTCCCCCCCCCCCNCACAGTGCAGTAAAGCCACTGACGAAACGACCACCTATCGGACCGAGTGCATAAAAACCTCATCATCCGGTAAGGGCGATGATCAGTTTGATTCAGGCCAAGAAATGGGCTAAAACAATCCTTCGAACTAACCGGGTGGTCGGCTTAACCAGTGGATGTTATCGTTTATACTTTCTGTTGGGTGATTCCCCTTTTTTTTTTCCAAAGTGTATATGGCTGAGTAGTGTTTATAGTTTTTGGTACACAAGCGTTCTGACTGTAAAACAGAGCTGCAAGGTAAATAAAAAAGTGGGCGTCAGCTGGCCTAGTTTGGCCACATGGAGCCCTTTTTTTTTCTTTAGCTTTTCGGAAAGGTCAGTTAATAAAACTACTCGTAATACTATACTTTGCTGTTTTATAAAAGTTGTCAGTGAGTATGTAAAATCTCCCGTAGCCTTAAAACTAATATTTCCAAAAAAATGTTTTTCCTATGCCTATCAAAAATATCTTTAATGCTTTGGGCGTGGTAACGTTAGGCATGACTGAGAATGATAGTTACAACAAAAAAAAAATGGCCGAATGATGGGTACGCGGAGTAAGGGGCTCCGTAGGCCTGATATTGATGTGAAAACACGGACAGTCTGCTGTCTTTCTCACTGAATGGCCCTGTCCAAACATATCGAGCCGTGGACACTGGTAAGGTCATGGCTCTGGGCTCAAGTGCCGGGTCAAGTCATTAGCGTCACGTGATGATATCCAAACCTGGCCTACGTGACCTCGGTGTTTGTGGTCAAAGCTGGACGCGGGACGCTGCAATCATTGACGGCCTGGTCAACTTGTGTGTGAGCATAATCTTTGGGGCATCTGACTTCTGGTGAGTTTCATGAGCGTGAGTGAGTGTTCTCAGCTGCTCATGCCCTCTGCCTCTCTCAGGGGTCTATTGACACCTACGCTCAAAGATTTTTTGGAGGATGTTTTTTTTTAAGCATCTAAGCATCCACAGCGGTACCACCGAGTTCCGATAGAATGGCTTAGATCTATCTTCGCCAAAGCTGTCCGTTAGAAAACTGAAAGGTTGCTTTTGAACATCATTGTCTAGTTTATATAACTATACCAAAGGCATTCCCTGTTTCGCTAAAAGATTTTGTCAGGAGATGAATAGTGGTATTAAGATCACAAATAAAAGCAAATGGTAATTTTGATGAGAAAAACAAACATAAGACCTTCTGTACCCCTTATATTATTTTTCATAAATTATTTGTTACCATAAATCCAATTAAATTCTGAGGTTTTCATCGCTCTGTGCTTCAAGAGTTACGACGTTATGACTAAAGAAAAACAACAGCGTGCTAAAAAAGAAATCTTAAAAAAAATAACAGCAAACAGCTACAAGGAAACAACCGCAAGAGCTATCACTACTACTTCTAAGATAGTTGCTGTCACAACCGACAACAAAACAACAACAACAACAACAATGACAACAACAACAACAACAACAACATCAACAACAAACAACAACAACAACAATAACATCAACAGAGATAATGGAAGGTATCAACCACAACAAAAGTAAAATACTTACAGGTATGATGAGCATATCTCATGTGTAATATATCACAGGCGTGTATGTAGTGGTACAGGGTCTTCTCAATAAGGTCTTGTGGCTCGTATCCTGTCAACGCTGCTACCCTGTGAAGGCACAACAAGAAATGGGAAACCACTTTTAGTAAGACAACCAAATTTTGTTTACAAATACAACTCATCGGGAATCTGATTCGCTGCTGCAACTGAAGACCTTCACCTATTTGGCTATGCACAGAACTTTGACTTCTGTATTTATCACAAATAAAACTTTTGTGAGACAATTGCCATCAAAATGCAGCCTATCTAGATTTCCGCCTGAATGTTGCACTTTGAGACATCTGCTTTCATTGGCTAAAAAAACCATAGTACTTCTAAGTTTACTCAGGATACGATTTCTTGTGAGACTTTCAATAACTAAATACAAGTTAGCGAGAAACCTGATTGGCTACTGCAAATTTGGAACATTCCCTAACATTGGTCAATACAAGGTTCTTACTTCGGGGCTTTTAAGGAACACAATTTCTGTGGAACAATCAAAATCAAAAGTGGCCTAAGGAAGACTTTGAGCTATTGTCTTTGATCTAAAATATTTACTTTCATTGGCTGACATGGGTTCCTTACTTCCGGGCTTGTTTATGAATCCCTTATGTCAATCCTGACTCACCTGGCATCCAAGAAGATGAGTTTGAGGTCGAGAGAAGCCCTGAACATGAACATATTGGAAAACATCTTGATCTCGGTGATGGCCGAAGGAGGCAGAGAGTGGCCCACAGCCACTAGCCCGACGTTTTGGTAACAACCGTCATATGGGGCGATGTCCATAGTGTACTGCTTGATCTTGAGGTAGCCGCTGCAATGTATCACCTGCAAGATGATGAGAGACATAGACGTCATTACATGCAAAACCAAGGCTATTTCTTGATTTAAAACAATAATGATAATTTTGATAATAATTATAATAATAACAATAATATAATATGCGGTTATAAGTCTCGAATACAGGCTAATACATGACTTAACAGTAAAGGTTGCAGGAGTCTAATTGGTCAAAATCATTGGACTATCAGAGTCGATTGTAGCAGAAATAATCGTATAATATGAAACCACATCGCAAAAGTGGTGAAATTCAGTCTTGAATCCGTAAAAAAAATAATTGCTGCAGGCAGTGTTTCCCAATGGCTTCAGCAAATTTCATTTGTGCGGTCCTGTGATCTGCAAAAGAAGCCCAAATTTTTAATCCCTTTTCGTATAATTTAAAATGTGAGAAAATTAAATAAAGAACCCCCACAGTAAACAGTATATAATTTGAGCACAGTGGTGGCACCAGACCTGTAGACTAGTCTTGGCCATCTCTGAAGTTCCTGTGGTTCGAGGTGAATATTTTATTAAATGGTTTAAAGAGGTTTTACAATTTGACTCCTGCAACCTTGTTTTTTTTTTGACTCCTGCAACCTTGTTTTTTTTTTGACTCCTGCAACCTAAATACAGATGCGTTCCTAATAATAACATAATTATAAATATAAAATAAAAATAAAAATAATAATTGATAATAAATAATTATGGTCTACAGTCGCAGCTGGATACATTAAAAAAAAACAACAGACCATTCTCTTGTTTTCTTGTTTAGTATAAGCTCATACCGTTGACTGTATAGCTGACTGTATAGAGCATGCTAACCTGACCTTTTCTGTCTCATCAGAACACTATAACTCATCGGCTCGTTTTTATTTTAATGAATGGCAACAATTTTGGGAAATACCTGGATTATCGACGCAGTTTCGGTAAACATTTTAGTGAACTGGATCTAATTCCGACATCCATTCAGATATGTCATGTAACATGAAAACAATATGTATTTTTCCATGTACGGCTTTCACAAAAAAATTATAAAAATCTGCACAGGGAGAATTTTGCATTACGATTATTATCAAACAGGCATATGGACAAACAAGTTGGAGGGCGGGGATGAACGTGAGAGATACACTTCTTGCTTTGTTTACACAATCAACAATTCATCAGCCAGCCATCAGTTTCATTGAAACAGTCATTCATACCGCCACTTCCATCTCTTCCTCGTCACACTATCTCTTTTCGTTCCTCTCTCACTCCATCCTCATAACTACTACTAATGCTACAGAAATATAAATGCTAGTATACAGCTGACATCACGACCTCGAACCTCATTTACTCGAAATGCCACCAAACGTTATACAACTCTGTGTTCAAGTCCTTCATTGTCTTTATCGGTATTTACTTATCTGCTCGAAGACCTTACAAAAGCAAAAAAAAAAATTATAGACGGATCAGTTATATTGAAGTCCGTATGGTTCTTTTGTATATGACTAGAAATATGCATGTCACTTTCTACGATTGTCATTTGAGAGCTTGTGCGTTAGCGGTGGGATCTATAACCATCATAAAAATTACGTAGATGCATTGGTGCTGACTGCATCCTTAGTAGCGTTCCAACTTCCAGCGTTACTATAATTCTTACTATAGTAAGAGATCCCATCGTTTATGCGCAAGCTCTCAATTGTGCCAATTTACATTAGTACCAGATCTACAACGGAACCTAACAAGCTCAAATTTCAGGTGACTGGCAGAGATATCGGGGTGGTGAAGAATAATTTCTTTACACAAATACAGAACAAGGGAAAGGGGTTATGCAGTAAGAATCAGTAGAATTCGAATATGTGAAAATACGGTTCGTGAACTGTTTTGTGTTTGTTCGTGTGTGTTTGTTCGAGACCGATACTTGATCAACGTGCTATGTCACTATAGTTATCCGAAGAAGCCCGGCAGAAGGTCGAAATTTTGTGTGTTTTGTTATATATTAATGCCATTGCTGTTGGATGCTGAATCAAAACAATTTTCCAGAATATGGACCAATAAAGTTATCTTATCATCTTATCTTATCTTATCTTATCTTATCTTATTAAAGAACTGCAACGTGTTTTTAAAATATGATTTCATATTCATAATCAGAAAGGGACAGCTGAGAACCATCAACTTTTCATCAAAGTGCTTTCTCAATTGCTGAAGTCATTTTTCGCAGCTTTCAGAAAAAGCAGGAAATTATTTATGTGACAACGTCAAAATAGTGGATGCATATTTATGCAACCGGACTGTTGGAAAAACGGGCAAGAACATTGGCGTGTGGACATGTGCATGTCAACACGGGCTTTGATTCAGTAAACAACTTTGTACTCTCATTCTGTTTCGACCTATAATAAGTTTGACGTACGCCATTATGGTTACATAGTGACATTTTTCTCCGTGATCGTGCCATCGAATTCAGCTCGTCCCTTCACACAAATGGTCCGCCCACATTCTCAACAAAACAGCGTTGAAACGAATCCATAAATCCCTATACATCCTTTGCTTAGATCCAATATCTTAACACTTCTGCCCTGGTGCCCTCTAGAACATTAATTTTGGTGTTATTTCCATCACCCGGCAGTGGTCTCGCAATTTGTCATTTTAATTAGACATCTCTTTGCTCGTGCACCATGTCGGGATTTGGGTCTCGATACCTACCAATGTAGACACAAGTTATACGGTGAGCCATTCATTATTTTTGTGCAGACGATTCATTACAAATTGATTTCCGGCCTCCATGGCCGACGGGTGGCGTTTGAAGTGAAGCGCGGAACACTTTTCCCTCACACCTGTGCCAAGTGAATACAGGGGGGGATCCTTTATTTGTAAGTCTTATCTATAACAGGGGCGCATATTTCATCTACTCGACAACGACAGAGACCCGCTTCTCCAGGAACTATCCAGCCGAGGGCGGCGACATTTCTTTGATAAGAGACAACCCATGGGTATTCCTGGTCAATGCTTTTGGTATGAAGGTTCCAGTTGTACCTGGCATGAGGGTATGCAATTTTAAATAGTCCCTATAAAATCAGAAAATCGGTCATGGGGAAGGAGGGGGAAGGGGTTGGATTTGAATTTCAAAGGCTCAGATAGGTGCAAATACTTTTGTAGTCTCAAAATAAGTGAGCTTTTGCCACTTAAGTATAAACTGTGGTTGTTGCTAAGTGGGTGAGGTTAGTCTGTTCACTGTGTGAAAAGGCCTAGAATACTGAGCAGCCTGATTCACTGCCAGAATTCTCACTATCTAATTGGTCTTCTGGCATTTTTTTTTTTTTTGAGTCAAAATTTGGGGGAAGAGTCGAACAATATGTGTGGAAAATATTTTGGCATGGGTTCCTTTAATAAGCTGATGGCGGATGTGAATCCTTATATATAGCCAATAAAGAAAAAAACAAAATTGGCATCTTCAGACCTTTTGCTTCATAGACGATTCCCAATCGAGGTTTAGACCGAAGCACTCATTGTGACTTATTTTGAGGCTCTACCATGTAATTAGTGCTTCGGTCTCTGCCGAGAATTTCCAAGTTTTTCAAGCATTCGAGGTTGTAAATGGAGATTGAACTAGAAATACATGGAAAAAAGGGGACTAGAGAATTATACTAGTATGCAAGTTTCTAGAGTATTTAGGGTACGAGGAAGCGAGATCCTTCTGAAATATTTTATTATTTAACAATGCAATGACACCAACCACACTGAAGCAATTGACAGAATTGACCAGATGGCCAGAATAACCTCCGAACATGTTTACATGATGCTTGGAGGTCTTGCCGAAACTGAATGAAAAGAGGACTGATCCCTGTGCCTTCCTCGAGCACCCTGTGCCCCCAAGGAAGGGACGCCCTTGGGGCCCCGGCTTAACGTTATGATTAAGTGGTAAGGAATTTTCATTCTTAAACAAGATGTACAATGTACCGGCTTATCGCCCTTTAGTATTGGTGGCTTGTTGGCCCTTATCAGCTGAAATATATAAACCCAATAGGGTCATATTAGAGATCAGAACTCTTAGCTAACTAGTAGCAAAGCAAGCAGCAGAAGCCATAAATCTTATAACCTACGATCCATTCGCTAGAAAGGTAAAATATGACCAGGTGACCCTCCCGTGGTGAGTGACAAGCTCAGATCAATCAAGTTTGATTAGTTCGATATTCAGTCAATTAAACTGGTCCACCTCACGTGTCAAAGCGTTCACATTTTTAAGATTCTGTTGGTTGTTTTTTTCCCTTGAAATTAGAACACCCAATAACTCAAGATCACAAGAATCTATAAAAGACGTTGGTATTCCATGGCTGGTATATTTGGAATTTCCCACACCTTACCCCACACAGACGTCTAATTTATTAACGCAAGGTGCCTCTTACATCCCTCCAACCTCTCATTGTTTATTGTGAAATTATTATCGGCAACTTGGCAGATTTTCCGCAAGGCACTAACTATCAAAGGCCATTTCCCTATGCATTTTATAGTACAAGATCGAGAGGCCAAAAAATTCAGTTTTATCCAATTCAAAGTCCAATAACTTCAGCATCAAAGAATACTGGGATATAATTTTAACAAATCAAAAGACAGTAATAATCTAAAATTACTGCAGTTTTCAGTGAACTAGATTAGGTGCTATACTTTTGTCACGGGGGAAAAAAAACTAAAGAAAAAAAAACATACATTCCAGAAAGTGGCGTGCTGGGACCAATGTGTAAGGCTGCACACCGGCCATGCCAATGGTGGATACAGAGTTGTTTTACATTTTTCAGTTGTAACATAGCTATAGCACTTAAATGTTTAAAACTGCAACATTGGTTGATAGTCGAGAGCTTGCGTAATAACGAAGGGATCTTCTACGGTCGTAAGAATTACATAAGTGCATTGGTGCTGAATGCACCTTGAGTAGTATTCAACATGCAGAAGTAATGTAATTCTTACGATGGTAGGAGATCCCATCGTTTATGCGCAAGCTCTCAATTATCCACCTGCTAAAGTGTGTCATACTTCAGCGGCAGAAGATTTGAATTTTTGAAATTATTAGACTTTGAAATTAAGTGACGGGTTTATTTTTTAACTGGCCACCTGATGTAGTGGAATAGTTTGTTTTTTAACTGGCCACCTGATATAGTGGAATTTTTTTAGAGACATTTTTTTCCCTCTGCAATAAAATTTTAGTCTTATCATTTTAATAATGCATGTCGAGGCTTGAGCTGTAAATCAAATCTATATTCTAAGTACGGACTTCAACAACAACAACAAAAAATAAATATGGATTTTTTTAAACAATCACATTCCTGTTTCTTAAGAGCTTTTAATGCCCATTTGTTCATACGTTTTGTAAGAAATGATTCAGATCTACCAACTGAGTGACATGCAAAATGGGATGATGTGGTTAACACTAGTAACAGCAGTTTTTGTACTTATAGTAACGGTAGGTCATAGTGGTAGATAGAGTAGTGGTAGTAGAAGCAGTATTAGTAGTGCAGCATAAGATTTGAAATGGCATTGGTAGCAACAGCAGAGGTAACAGCAAGAGTAAGTGTGGAACCAGTAAAATTGATGGAATAGTAGTGGTACATTTGGTAATGATATAGGTGGTGGTGGTAGTGGTAGTGGTGGTGGTAGTGGTAATATATTGGCACAAGTGGAAGCAGTAGTAATTGTTGTTATGGCAGACGGTAGTATTAATCGTAGTAGTTATAGTAGTTATAGTACTTGAAGTAGTAGTAGTAGCAGAAGGAATAGTATATAATAGTAATAGTATTGGTAGTAGTAACAGTAGTGGTGGTGATAGTAGTAGTGGAGGTAGTAGTAATGGTAGTAGTAGTAGTAGTAGTAGTAGTAGTAGTAATATTAATAATGTATTATAGTAGTAATACTAATGGTAGTAGTTGTACCAGTGTAGTAAAAGTAGTTGTAAGAGTAGCAGCAGGAGTAGTAGTGGCAGCAGCAGTGGTAGTGATGGTAGTAACCGTGGTGTTAGTAGTAATAACAGTAACTAGCAGCAGTAATAATTGTGGTAAAGTAGTAGTAATAGCTGTAGCAGTAATACTGGTAGCAGCTGTTGTAGCTGTGGTAATCATGGTGGTGGTAATAGTCGTGACGGTAGTAGTAATAGTAGTAGCAGTACGACCAAAAGCAGTAGTAGTAGGAGGAGAAGAGGAGGTGTTGGAGTAGAACTAGTAGTGGAATAAGAAGCAGTCGTTGTAGCCTCCCCCCCCCCCCCCCCCCCNCCTGGCGATGGTGCTAGAAGTAGAAATAGCTATGAGTGTAAGGGGTACGAGCAGGAACAGTAGAGCAGAAGTTGAAATATTGGCTATAGTTGCAGAGAAAAGTCTTACCTTGTAGCCCCCTGAGGTCAATCCAGCATTCCTTTTGGCAAGCACACATTTCATTCTCAGGAAGAACGATCTCTCTATTTCTACATCTGTGAATGAATGAATGAATGAATGAATGAATGAATGAATGAATGAATGAATGAATGAATGATATCCCCCTCCCCCACACCCATCCCTTTCCTTCAAACCATTCAGACCTCAGAGGTTTGGAACAGCACTTTCCCCCATACCCACCTTACCTCACTCACAACTCATTCTCCTCTGCAAATATTTTAACATTGCCTGTACATGCTACTTATGGCCTGATGGCGAACAGCAACTTTGTGCATATACATATGCCTCGTTTTTAATTAGTCAACTCCAGCAAGGCTCACTTCCGGTTTAAGCAAAAGGTAAATGTAAACAGTAGTGTGATTGCGTCATCAAATCTCGCTCCTGACAATGATAGATGCATCCGACAATAAAAATCAGTAAAACAGAAGATTTCAGCCAATTATATTCCTCTCACAGTGAAAAAGTAGAAAGAGGAAGTGAATGATTGTTGGAGTTGTGGCTTGTGATGCCCAGATGACCCTGCATAGATAACACCTGAGAGTGGTCTGTCAGAGGAATGACATGTGAGGCTGTGACAAAGTGCATTATCCTTGATGACACAAATGATCATTAAGATATTGCTGTTTCCATTGTAAAATGTTCTACTATGCATTAAAAAGCTTTAACAATTCATCTCTTTGCAGTGGGAAAAGCGATGTGTTCTCAGTGCTTACCTTGCAGGATATGAGTATGGTAGGGGTGATGAACGGTCAGTAGGGCCGTCATCTCGTCGTGGTCAGCCGGGTGGATGTACTCGTATATACTGCCACCGGTCAGCTCAACCTGGATTGGAAGGATATTATTCAACTATATCATCAAAAACAGCAACAACGGCAATACTCACCATAACAATTAGAACAAATGTAACCATTGAACTTCCTACAAAAGACAGTGAGAAACCAGCGACAATAATGATTAATAAACAGTGAACAACCCCAGGAACACCGTAACAGTATCGACAATGACCCTAACAACTTTTACTGAGAAATACCAACAACTATGGCAATTGTGTTATCCGTTACAATAATTTTGAGGATTCAAAAACAATAACAATGACTTTAAGCAACGATAACAATGATATAAAAACTGCAAGAATTAGACGTGTGACATTAAGTAAAGGACAATGTAGAAACACAATTTACGGAATGACTGAACTTTTTATGCCAACAATTCAGGATCTTCGCTACACTGCGGAACTCCGAAAAATCATCAGTAATAATAATGATCATCATTACAATAATAATAACTATTATTTTCTTATGTTTTTTATTAGTAAAGTAATTTCAAGATGCGTTCAGTGTCCTGCGACAAACATGTAATGTGACCAAAGGACACAAGAGCAGAACCAAGTACCTGTGAGAGCNTTTATTGTGAAAGTTTTCACTCTTGTTTCATTTCTATTGATAAAGGCCTTAGAGCCGAAACTTTTAGATGTCATTTTTTATCTTAATTCTTTACTATATTTTTAATAAATTCCCTGAATTAAGGTTGAGCTTTTAATTTTTCTCAGTTTTAAATAATAATAATAACTATTATTTTCTTATGTTTTTTATTAGTAAAGTAATTTCAAGATGCGTTCAGTGTCCTGCGACAAACATGTAATGTGACCAAAGGACACAAGAGCAGAACCAAGTACCTGTGAGAGCCCCAGATGTACAGAGGCTGTCTCTGAGATGTACATGATCTTGCCGTCCGGCGCTATCACAAAGATGAACCCGTCCAGAGTCTGGGGATGGAGAGAATGATGGTGATGGTAGTGCGGGTGATACAAATGATGTTGAGGAGGAGAAAGACGACAAAATGTAAAACTAATTTATAATTACTCTATGGCTTTGAGCTGAAGTGAACCCAACGCAACTCAACACAACACACAACAGCACAACACAGCACAGCAACAGCATAACATAACATAACATAACATAACATAACATAACATAACGTAACGTAACGTAACGTACAATATTATAAATATTATTATGGCTGTCACGATACACTGTTGGTTGTCACGATACACCACTTTGCAAACAATACAAACATTTCCACAAGTTATCAAAAAATTATAATAATAAAAAACATTAACCGTATTGGCCATTAAACCTTACAAGTAACTTCATTCTTGAAACGAACCAAACTTATCTCCGCAGAACAGATATCCCAAAACTAATTACATCAGTCCCCAGCCTCTCTTTTTGCCATTTTCCAACCCCCCAAACGCCACCGTCCACCCACCGGTTCCGAATGTGCTTCGATTGCCCAAACAGGGTCTGATTTCTTGGAATTAATCAGTTTTCGGTTTGCGGCAGCACGGCACACATTTCCATTGGTCATTCTTTGGAGGGGAGTCCGCCCTTGTGTTCCACGGCATGATTCAGAAAATAGAACTGTTCTTTTTAGTTCGTGAGAGGGGGTTGCCATTTTCGATGTTTCGCATGTTTTTCACGTACTTCCAAATATAACGACAATCAGTAATTAATAGATCAAGATTCATTAGCTTCATCAATTTTCTCAGTACACCATTCTCAGTTATTATACATGCACGGTCAGCCGGGCGTCGCAAGTCACAATTCCGATGCTCATTGCTTCCGATTTCTTCTTTTCTATTGTCAGAGGAATATGATTGGATGATATGGTCGATGCAGTGGCTTTTGTTGGCTTTTGCATCTTTTACTTTTGAACGAAATTTACTGAAACAATCACACTTCTATTTACATTTACATTTTGCTTAAACCGGAAATGAGCTTTGTTCGAACTATTTAAGTAAGCGTGTATTCTTAAGAAAAAGATTTCTCCAGGCCAGTCTATTGTTTACAAATATACCTGGATGTAAGAGAACGATGACAGCCAATGAAAAATGAATATTTACTTTCATATTCCAAGATACGTATTAGACAGAGTGAGTATGGCCACCTAAGACTAGAGAAGTCGTTGTTTTAAAAAAAGATTCAAAGCTTTTCCGTAACGCTCTGTGGTTCAAGATCAGTGAAGGAAGCCGTTATTTTTCAAATAATATATTATTTTCAGCCTTTTAGGGAAGGGATGCACTATATATATATATTTACAATGTTTGCAAATTCAAGATGTGTTGTTACATGAAAAAAAAAAAAGTAAAATGTCACCACTTCCTGGTTTCTCTGACCTTTTCTGCGCGACAGACAGACAGACAGACAGACAGACAGACAGACAGACAGGGACACAGAAAGACTGTCAGCAGCGGTATAATAAGCCTATCTTTCTATCTGGTTGTTTAGCCAAGGATATGTGTGTATACTGTGCATGCCTGCCTCCGCTGCATAATTACGATGTGTATACCAGCACTATGTATGTGCATAACTTTAGTATTAATACGTGTGTGTCTGTGTATGTGGGTGGTGGATGTGGTGGATGTGTGGGTGTGCGGATGTGTGGCGAAGTGGTTGTCGTGGCCAAGTTTTATCGAGACCAAGCCAGGCCAACGTTTCGAACGTGACCAGGAATAGGCCATGCTCGTTGATGCTGGAATTAAACGCGGAGGCTGCGTGAGTGCTAGAACGTGCTAACTTCCACCCTCACATCCTTACCTCCCAACACTCCTTATTTCGTCGTTATATGACCATGGGAGTAGCAATGTCAAAGAAAATTGTAACAAAAAAAACCAAAACAATTAAACTGTCTGAAAATATTCTTTTACGCAGTTTAATGACGGCCATATCGTGGCAAGCTTACAATAAATTACGATAAGACCTCAGGGACTTTATTTCTAAGGTAGATGTCCATAACATTAAATTTGTAAAGCGTTTTTTGTGGGAAAAAAGGGGGGGGGAGGGGGGAATTTGGATCAGACCATTTTAAGGATTATTCTGGTTTTTCAGTTTTGAAGTTCTACCGTTTATATAGAGTTCTAAGAGGTGTTTCATCTGTTTATCTTTATTTGTCACCTGTTTTGGGCTATAACTTCGTAGATGGCATACTCTCGTTGTAAGCAATGAAACAACAGAAGACACATGACTCAAAGAACCCTTGTCTAACAGGACATGGGTTTGACCAATCACCTCTTGAGACTTTAAGGCAGTTTAAGTCATGATATCCTGCCCGCCAATAATTCTTGTGCTACCTCGGACGATGCAAGGCTTCAACACTGGTAACCGTTACGACGGAGATACTGCTATTTTGCTGGCATCCTTTCCCTCGTCAGTCTAGATCACTATTCATGAGATCAGAGGAACAATTTCTATTTGTTCTTGTTTAATCTTGCTAACCGCGCCCCTCCATTTTGTCTTTGACCGCCTTTTCTTTTCTATTATTGTTCATTTCCGCGCTGCCAAATTACGCTGTTTTCGCCTGTACTCTTATACTGGCATGTATGTAGAAACCTGGAAATGAGACTTACATGACCTTTACTGTTTATTGTAAGTTAGGCGTGAACTTTCATTAGAGGCNCCATGTCTAACAGGACATGGGTTTGACCAATCACTTCTTGAGACTTTAAGGCAGTTTAAGTCATGATATCCTGTCCAGCTACCTCGGACGATGCAAGGCTTCAACACTGGTAACCCCTTACGACGGAGATACTGCTATTTTGCTGGCATCCCTTCCCTCGTCAGTCTAGATCACTATTCATGAGATCAGAGGAACAATTTCTATTTGTTCTTGTTTAATCTTGCTAACCGCGCCCCTCCATTTTGTCTTTTACCGCCTTTTCTTTTCTATTATTGTTCATTTCCGTGCTGCCAAATTACGCTGTTTTCGCCTGTACTCTTATACTGGCATGTAGACAGGAACCTGGAAATGAGACTTACATGACCTTTACTATTTATTGTAAGTTAGGCGTGAATTTTCATTAGAGGCAATCTCTCTTGTACATTTTGACTTTGCTTTTTGTAAGGATGTTAGACGGAGAATTCCATGGCCCAGATATGAGCTCGTGCATTTTGTTTTTTTTATGTTGTTGTTTATAGGGAAAGGTTGTAAAGTGGGGCGGGGAGAGCTAAAATTTTGAAAACCGTCGACATGATAATCAGGTGTCTTGCAGCCAGTCAAAAGGAGGCTTAAGTCGGTTTTCTTGTTTTTTGGGGGGGTATTTTTTTTATTTTTGTTTTTTGGGCTAAATCAAGTAATAGATTTGGCATAAAGTTTAATATGTATACTTTCATAACATTGAAAAAAAAATGGCCTAGCATTATTCGGAATAGTTGTCTGAAGAGGAAGAGGTCACCCCATGAAATACAAAAATATTCTGAGAAAAATCGCCGTTGAAGAACAAAGTTTACACTAAATAATATGCCTCACAGAAGTTATTGTGGATAGATGGATAGTCTAGATGGATAGACCACTGCTGTGTAGGTTATAATCAACGGGACAATCTTCGATTGCCACACACCAGTATAAATTCGCACAGAGTATATAAGAGTACTATATCCACCCTTTAGCGAATGTAGCTGAATTAATTAGTGTAAGCAACCTCTTGATTTGTTGTGCTGTCCGTTTACTGATATTAAATTAACACAGAAGGGCGAACTACGGCTACTGTCTGTTAGGTCGCCAGTAAATCTGAAGCAGTAAATGGTTTTGTTATGAATACTGCAGAAATCACACTGCAAATTGCTAACCAAAAAAATAGTGGCAATTCCCGTGCCCGTTGTCTCTATAGTATAAAAATATCAGAAGAACATTGTAATCGGTCCATTTACCACCATTATGAGAATGTGTGTGGGGGAGTGTGGGAGTGTGTGAGTGTGTATGTGTGTGTGTGTGTGTGTGTGTGTGTGTGTGTGTGTGTGTGTGTGTTTGCGTCCGTGCGTGCGTGCGTGCGTGCGTGTGCGTATGTGTGTGTGTAGAGCAGTAGTTATATTGATGTCTTACTTAAGAGGTTATATTATCACGCTGTAAAAGAAAATGATATGCCTCGTGGACAATACACTTCTTATCTTATTTTATCTCATTTATATTATCTTATTCTAAGGGATAAATTGTGGGGCCCTAACTCATAAATTGTCAACTCCGCTTCATCGCAATTTCCTTGGTAGCAAGAAAAAAATTGCGATGTAAAAGAAGTTGTGATTACCCAGTGACTTTTGTAAAATAAATGTGCTATTTTCTTAAATGGAAAGTGTTTCGAAATTGCAGTTATCTGCGTTGAGATTAAGCGGAGTCGACTATGATTTGGACGCTGACGAACATGAACATCTTACATTTTTTTTTTCTGTTAGTGTCCATTTTCAACGTGATTATATTTCAAGGGGTGGCTGCGCAAAGGCCTTATCTCCCTTATAATAATTCATATAACGATACGGTCTTTGCGCAGGCACCCCTCAAAAATGGAGGGGGTGACGGTGAAGGGAGGGGAGAGAGAGGGTATGGTGTTGGGTGAGATTAGGGGTGAGTGTGTGTGAAACGAGTGTAACCACAAACGTTACAGTGTGTGAATGTGTGTGTGTGTGTGCATGTCACAATGAGTTCTTACCTGTAACAGGTGTGATCCTAATTCCTTCTCTAGGGCAGTTTTAGGCGGCGACCTTTGACCCCAAGCATCACCGAGACCTGCAAAATATTTCCAAAACAAAACAAAAAATTTAGATGATGATGTATTTCACAATAACAACAACAATAACAATAATTTTATTGAGCTCAAACAGCGTCTGCTGTATATGAGCAAACAGAACAGTAACAATTGTAAGCAGTATGTTCACAAGTCAATAAACACTGCTTTAATGCTAAGTATTAACTCTCACAGTTGTGGACAATGGTAAGTCAATTATTTTAGTAATTTCAATTTGTTTCAGGAGTCCTCAGAACATAATGTAGATAAGATATGGCAGGAAGGAAGCTGCTAAAAAGGCGAAGTAGTTTCGCACAATTTTTAAGACTCCTTAACAACAACAAGATCCAATCTTAACCAACGCTTACAGCACTTGAGGAGAAGCAGGAGCTGACGAAAAATGAGTACATTCTTTGCACGTTGTTGAGTTGGAGTAGCTATAATTTTTTTTGTCTTTATTCTTCTATCCACTGCAAATTTGATCTTGGAATCTGGCATCTCTTTAAAATCTATAGTTCTCATATTTCTTTCTTCATGTTTTAAGAATGATTATGCTTATGGAAGGTATTTACTTTAGACATTCCAGTTTACCTCAAGAATTTTTTTTTTTAAGAAATGAAATTATTCGGTTTGAAAAAAAGAAAATTCCTGTGAAGGCACTTCAACATCAATTCGTAGAGGATCATCCCGGATGCACAAAGAGACTACAGTCAGTGGTAAACATCTTATTTTCCCACTTTCTGCGCATCGTTTTACTCTTGATGTGGTTTGGAGACAAAGATGGCGCTAATCTCAACAGGAAGTGGCCAATTTTCTAGGTGTGAAACAATTTGCTCCACTCCGTGCAATAAAGTTTAAACTTGTACCATGCATTCAGACTGTTCTCTGTTATTAGACCGAACCTCATTCATTCGCGAGTACTGGTTGATAGTCTATTGTAACTTGATCAACTAGGCATACTGCACCCTGTACTCCGTGGCCACACGTGAGCTAGAATATTTTTCGTAGATAGCCTAAATTCCAAAACCTTGTTATCTCCACGCCATGATAAGACGAACAAATCTGAAAGTTTAAAAGGTTCAGGAGTACCGCAAATTGCCGCAAAGTTCTGTAGTTGGTTCGTTAAAATGAATAACTCTGGCCATTTCCGACATATCTTGAAGTTAATGAGTACTGGACGTATCACTCAATTTTATATTTTCTCAGCTCAGTCAAAATATACTTAGAGAGAAAATGGTATGTTTGTATGATGCAGTGGCGCCAAGTGATAATAATAATAATAACAATAATAATAATTACAACACCAACAACAATAACAACAACAACAACAACAACAACAACAACAACCATATTATGAAAGGCGGATTTTGCACAGTGACAGCAGACGTTGCCCTCGAAGTGGACATGATATCACTATCATTCAGATTCAAGATAATCGGCCATGTCCCGTGAATGTTTACAATTTACAGCAAATCACACTAAGTATGAAATACATCCAGTCTTTCCCAGCCCCAACCCATCAATGCCCCCCCCCTCCCCCNCCCCCCTCCCCCGACCCTGTTCCTTAAACAAAAAAAAGACAGACCTGGGGAAAAAAACAACTGTAAATCAAAATTGCTTTTAAGTGATAATTACAGTTGCTTAAGGTTTGGTTAAATTGGCGAAAGAGCGAAAGATGAATAAAAAGCCCCCAAGCCCATTACCGGAGAGAGAGAAAACAAAGTGATTATCCACAGCTAAGCAATTTTATCAATCACAGCCAGTTTAATGAACCCCCTTCCTTATCTTATCGTATATTTATACCAGCTTGTACCGAGAAAAAAAAGCGAAACATTTCTACGACGACGGCCCGCTAAGGAGGTCAGGAGGCCGCTTTTGATCGTCTGCAAGTATCGAATTGCTATTAATGGGCTTTTCCACGCCAATTTCTTCCGTATGTGAGAAATAGGCCATAAAATTAGTGAACACTAAGAAGAAATTAACCTCTTATCGAAGACTCGTCACCCCCAGGGGCATTCACTCTCACCTCGTACCGTGTAGGGTTGATATGAAAATAAGGAGTAGGTACGCAAAGAAACGAAAAATGCGTTCGTAAAGATGGGTTAGTAAGGCATAGCAGTACCTTTTCATTGACGCTCCGTTGTCTTGTGACAGTTGGAAGTTAGGTCAAGGAGTCAAATATTTTGCCTTGTATAATTTCTTTGTCGCTATAAGAACGGCCATAAGTGTAATGGAACTTATTTACTTGATAATGTAATCCAATAAACCTTGTTAAACCTTGAACTTGGACTCAAATTTTAAAAAGTAATACATAGATGATCGCAGTTTGCTGAAGATTTAAAATTAGCTTCACATAACAGTGTTAGCTAGGTGAAATTTTACAGGATGCATGAAATAGTTTTCACTTTCTCTCTCAGTTGAAATACTTTTGCAAAGTTCCACCGTGTCTTGATCTGAGACAGATTTTCCATGTCCCAATGCCTGTGAGTTGCACCCAGGGTTTAGGCAGTGCTTTCTGTCACTGTTGTCGCCATTCAATTCAATTTATTTAGGAACTACCCCTTTACAGCGGAGGCACAGCCAATCGGGGTGATTCGCCTGCGCGTCCTCGTAAAATTACAGTTTAGTACATAAAGACATATATATATATATAAGGTTTCATAAAAGCATATTTAAATTATATCATGAAAGAGAATGTTAGGTATTATAAGTGTGAACATTAGGAAATCTTTGGATAAAACACGATTTAAGAAAATATTTACATAAACAATCAATTCTCTTAGTTAAAAGGATTCTTTGGCTCTGAGCTTAATAAATACAGAGACTTGTTAAAACTGGACATTTTACGAAATTTAGAGAATAAATACTGTTCCATACGTATGCCATCTTTACTGTTTCCCTACTCATAATTAAGTCATAATTTTGATACGAGGCATTATAACCAAAACACAAACGGAAAACAAACAACCTCATTGACTGCATTTGCTGAGATCTGAGAGACTTTCAAATACAATTAATAACTGTTGTACATAATATAATCATACTAATGTAATGTTCGTTTTGTTGTTGTTGTTTTTTTCGCTAAGTGTACACTGATGACATTTTACGCCATAAATATTTCGGACGACGCTGGTCATCTTCACAGACTCAAAACATTATTATGGACGATAAACTCTCGTGAGAAACTGCGAGATGTTATGATCTCATCTCATATCTAACCCCTCTCCCCCTCCCCAACACACACTCGCATAAATCCCCATCGAAAAAAAAACACATTATAACACCAGGTACAGTTCGCTCTTTCTCTCACACCCCTCCCATGCTCCTTCCTGCCATCAAAGGTCTGTAGTTCAGCGATCCGCTCGTAGAACATGAGACGAGGGGACAGCTTGAAGACTATAGGAACCACAAGGAAAAGGATACGGATTGTTTGAACTGGGAAGAGAAAAAAAAAACCGAACACCGTAAATTACTCCGGTAGCCCCGGTGTTTGAACAGACCGCAGCCGATAAAAAGCGCTCACTTTCCGAGCACCGCTCTCTGCCGTATCACCTTACCCTAGCTCATATTTGCTCTGAGTGTGATTTGAACCCTCGCCCCTTTTGTTCCTGCCTGCGACGCCCTGCGCTGTCTCCGTGGTGCGAAATATTTTTTCTTTCGTCCATACGTCCTCTCGCGCGCGCCGCAAACCGGAAGGCCCTACTACGCGGGGACGGATGGGTTTTCATAATAATTTATAAAAAACGTGGATTGGAAATAACAAGGGAGAATAAATGTTTGGAATAAAAATAAACATCAGAGTGAGAAAGAGGACCCGTGTTTGGATATTAAAAAGAAAAGACAATACTATTTCCATTAATTTATTCTAATTTTTTTCTTCTTTATTTTGTCGACCACAAAGCGATAAGGTTCAAGTATTGTGCAGCTGCTGTGCATGCTGGGGCGTGCATTAAACACAGTGTACTTAGCTAGGTGTGTTCTGTTGCTGGACAATGTAACAAGTTGTCTTACCTGCACAAATAACTGTCTGCTGTTGTTTTTTTTTCTCATTTATTTTTTTAATCTATTTATTTTATTAACCAAGATTTTGTTGTTGTTTTTTTTTAATTATGAAGATTTCGGCCAGTCATGTACATGTTTCCTCACTCATCTACACGTTCTGTCGCTTTAACACTCACACAATCGCCCACTAGTGTATTTATCTACCCGTATTACTTCAGATTATACTTTGATAATTCGGTAGATACGGAGACAGTATTGACAAATGACAGTTTTGAATGGGGCACAACGACCGGAAGGACGCGAGTTCACAAAGAGACTGAGGTTCTCTCTCTCTCTCTCTCTCTCTCTCTCTCTCTCTCTCTCTCTCTCTCNAATCTGGACAAGTAGGTTATTAGTAGGATGGTTTCAAAAAGGAAGATAAGCAGGATTAGGGAGGTCATATAAAGCCACAGCATATTTAATACTATACTAAGAATCCTCATTAGGGTAGAGGTTCTGGGTTCAGTACTACCCACTCCAAGGTAGTACATTGTCTCAGTGTTGCTCCACTGTATTTTACACCTCACCTTCCACTCCATGTCTGTGAGCAAGCATGAAGAAAATGCTATTGTGGTCAAGGGGAATTAATTGTTAAGTTGATGCCTTTAGGTCAAGGGTGACACTAAATTTGTCGCCGTGCCAACTGTTAGAAATAAGAACAAAGACTTAAACCCGGGTGAATAAATTAGATGTTTGCTTTTCTGTTTTGTACTAAAAGATACATACTGGTTCCTGTGTGTGTGGTGTTTTACTATGAAACTATGCAGTGAATGCTGTTAAAGTCATCGCTTTTTCTCACCGCAAATCTATACACAACATCAAGACCATTGTTAAGTCTATTGAGAGTATAGCGTGCGAGGGGGAATCTGATGTTACAAACTGAACTGACGAACAAATGAAACAGGGAAAACTCAGTTAGATCTAGTTACACTGATCAAAAGTGAATTTTCGGAGTTTCAGACCAAAGAGAAAGATTCTACGAACAGCCTGAAGAAAGCATTCCTTTATTATACTTAGTGGAGTAGTTAAATAATAGTAACATGTAAATTCTCAGTTACGGTCTTTGCGCATCATCAAGTCTGAAAGTTGTCGAATTTCTTCCTGCGCAAAAACCTTATCGTGAAATACGGGTTTAGCGCACGCAGAAATCAGTCAGTATTCTAGCTCGCGGTCCTGCACAAAAGCCGTAACGCGAGGTAAGGCTTTTGTGCGGGCAGGTTTCGTGCTATGTTCAAGATTGTGAGCCTGCCCAAACGCCGTAACGTGAGATACGGTCTTTGCGCAGTCACGGAAATGCCGACTACGGATCTCTTTGTCACTGAATTTCACGATACGGTTTTTGCGCAGCCTTCATTAACGGCAATATTTGTTACGGTTTTTGCATCCTAATTAATAATTAGGTCATTAATTGAGATACTCGGAAATGGACTTCACAGAAGCATGCAGCATACAAAGACGAAACAGAATATGTAAAAAAGTAAAATTCATAAAATTTCGAGTTACGGTCTTTGCGCAGGCACCCCTCGATACACGTACACACACACACACACACACACACACACACACACACATACACACACACACACACACACACACACACATACATACATACACATAACTCTATGGGCTGAATTCAGGGGTCTCTGGGTAAGCGGTACTTTTTTTCTTTAATTCATTTGTTGGCCTCTTGGCTCACAGTCGCCCGTTAAAACGGTTTGCGATAGCACGATCTTGGCAGATCTCTCATTTTCATAATAAGCATGAAAAGCTGTTGAGCATAATCAGAATAATATTGACAGGATACCCACTGCAACAGCAAAAACGTGTTACATTCAGCCTCCTCTGCTAAAAAATAAAACTAAAAATTGACATGGTTTATGCAATGCAGCTCTCTTGAAAGATTCATGTATATGACGGTCACCGAATGGGTATAACATGTCATATTAGATCTAGATAAATTCTAAAATAACTCAAAGACATCGCACCTGTCTTAGCGGAATACGTGGATATGACAAATTATTACAGTTCTGCTACCAGACTGATGTGCCGAGACAGTTAACTGTTATCTCTTTGAAGATAAAACATAGTATCACGTTTTGAAGTCCTGAGATATCTTATGAGCAATACTAGTCATAGATTTTTCTCTCACAAAAAAATCAATTTGTTATATAAATATTGAGAAAGTGCAAACAACGTGAACTTCATGTGGTGTGAAATACAAAGCGCTGAATTTTGGGATCAGTTATTATTATGTTTTCAACCGAAAGACTTCTTCATCCTGCTACTCTGAGTTGTTGAGAGTCTTAAAAGTACACGGCATACGGTATTTCACATTGATGAACAAAATAGTGCATTGCACACAAAATTTTATGAGATGCAAAGCGGATTAAGAAAAATTTTTCCTCAAAATGTGTGCCTTCAGGCGAGAAGAGTATAGAAGATATCTGACCACAAAAAATATAAAAAATTCTTAGTTCAGAAAACATCACACCGGGATATACATCATATCGTTGAAAAAGAGTTGCTCTAACTAATGAAATATATTTTATGACGCACTATCACTATACAATATTGTATGTAGAGTCCGTTCATGCAGTAAAAGTCGGTTACGATAATAGGTCACTGTATAGGTCACTGGTGTCATTACTTTATGGTCCAGTTGCAGTGGGATGAGATAGCACAATGGTACGTCTTCACATAGTATTTGGTAAACTAATTAGACCTATTACTCCTAGACATGGTGGACATGGTAGACATGGGTTACTAGGAAGATACCAGTCTTTCAAACATAATTATGCCCCGGGACTGTGTTATGATAACAAGGTCCGATGGTGTGATGACTTCAAGACCCGCTTGCGCTATGATCGGATGACACAAAAGGTCCCTTGTCAGAAGATCCTCGTTAAAACAACTATTATCTTTTCCCAGTCACCGCCGAGTTTACAGAAGTAGGTCTCACTGCCCGGGAACAAAAGCCACATTTGTCTGGTCGACTCGGTCAGGCCTATTATGTCTTGTGGAACATGTACTAATGCTAAAATTTACAAAGATTTGCTCAGGATAAGTCTCTTGATCTGGGCGCTGAAGGAACGGAGAAATAACACATTTAACGCGGGGAGATACTTGTAAATTTAACCTCAGGGAACAAGAAGAACGGTGAGCACTGGATCGCAATCTCTAAGAACAAATACGCGGTGGAACACGGCAAACAAAGGCAGAGAAGTGAAATTTCAATCATCACCGACCCCAAAAACCTAAACATAGCGGAGGGGATTGAGCAAACACTGCAGAAGAATGGTAAATTTTTGCCAACTTGAGGTTAAACCCCGCGTTCATTGCGTTTGAAGCTGGCAGCGAAGCTCTTCAATGTTGAAGTTTAAAGGCGGCAGCCTGTATCTAATGCTTGGGCAAACAGGACTCTGATAGAACGACCACGCCGACACACGCACCGGCGGACGAGCAGGTAAACCGACACAAGAAACGGGTGGACCATGGTTGTCAGAAAAAATGGTCTAGTTCGATTGTCTTCGAGAGCTTAAGTGAATAACGGCAACATTAGACCAAGACAAGTGCCGACTGACGGTGTGTAACTGATGGATGTGCGCTCTCTCTCTCTCTCGGTCTCTCTCTCTCTCTCCACCACTCATTTAATGACCACCCACCATCTTCCAATTAACTGCCCCCACCCTCACCCCCACCTCCTCCCACCTTCCTCCCCCCTCCCAATACAAAATACACACGCAGACACGAAACAAAGCACAACTACAACTATACCGAAACCAAATCGAAAATGGTCAAGTTCGATTGTCTTTGAGAGTTGAAGTGAACAGTGGCAACATTAGACCAGGACAAGTACCGACTGACGGTGT
>JAWQUT010000122.1:1063587-1085806 GCA_033807755.1 Ellobium chinense
TTAATGACCACCCACTATCTTCCAATTCACTGCCCATCCTCATGGACCGCCTCAGAGTCTCCGCTCATTACTCAGTTTACCCACGGGCCACCATTTTCGCGCACGCGCACTTGAACAATGCCGGACAATTAGTACTTCCGGGAGACAAACCCTTGCTTACTTCCCTTTGGCAAGATCACCGTAGCCTCTTTTTCTTGAATTACGGCTCGTAGTTTTTCATTTGGTTGGTGTTCCTATCCGGTTACCGAGAACATCCCCGGGTTTCTAACTGGAAATGTTAGGATGAGCACATGATATACCGGTCACGGGATGGCAAAAAAAAAAAAAAAATTACACCACACACACATGATTTAATAACTTGATATTGCCAGTTGGATCCAACTAATATTTGGCATATGTTAGTAAATAAAAATATTTGTTATTGCGATAACTTTCAACTATGTAGGTCCTGAGGTTGGGTCATAGTTAAGACAAAAACAAACAAAAAAAAACAAAAAAGCGCATGGGTAACAGTAGTATGGCTAATGTCCATCATTGACCTCAGCAATTGCTCGATATGTGTTAATTTTTAGTGATAAAAGTATGTCACCATGATCAATGTGGAATCTGTATTGATTATATCCGATTGTTCAGTAACTGAAAAACTTGCCCAGCTTCTTCATAATTTTTTTGTAGTTTCTGGACTTTGAATAAAGTAATTTTCTTTTTTTTTTGAGGAGTGAGGAGAAAACGCTGTATTAATATCTGCCTTCACAGTTGATGGAGTAGGAACTTTGCTTTCCTGAGACAATCAGAATCAAAACAATCATCAGTACACCTTACATAGGAATTTAATTCCTTCTTATTATGTGAAACATTTTTTTTTTTACTTCCGGGTTCAACAAGAACTAAGAAGTTGATATCAGATCGCGTAATTCGTAATGTTGAGGAATTTGACTAAGCTGTCGGTTTGAAACATTTGTTTTCATTGGTTGATATAGAACTTTTACTTTCGAGATCAGCAGGAACAAGACAGTCGTTATCGTGTAAGTCCTAATATCGAAGAATATTTCTGACTTCTGTGATGTGAAGTATTCACTTTCGTTGGCTGACATGGATCTCTTTCTAAAAGGTTTATTTATAAGCCGTAATCTAGAGATGCTCTTTTCTGTGAAGCTGTTGGCTTTAAACGATTTCCTTCCTGCTAGACTATTTAATCTCTGATGCCTTTTATACAGACAATAAAGGGCGTGCAAACCACGTACTTTATATTGAAATGCGTGCGTGTCTTAGGTTTGTATGAATAATGCCGTCTAAATTTAGACCCTGGCCGCGTCAGGGGAAACCCACAAAAACATCAATGATGTTTCCCGTGGTTACCATCAGCGTGTAAAGCAATACAGCACATTATGCAGAAATGCCTTAGATCTACATGAACTTATAAGTATTTAGTCTTTGATGCTTATGTAGACTTTTCTTGACAACCGCTTTAAGAATTAGCCGATTCTTTGAAGACTAAACCTACCTGCAGGAGGCAATTTTTAAAAAACTTTGCTTTTTTTTGGCTTTGGTCGAGGAATGTACCCGGATGTCAAGAAACGTTATCGTTTACATGGAATGTCAACACAATTTTCAGTATAATGCTGCTGAAAGAATTTCTTTTTGTGAGAATCTCTGAACTCAAGTTTGGAGATCTATTTTACAGATCAGTAACTTTGTGCATGTAACAACTTTTTTCACCTCGCTAGATGTAGTGAACCTTTCTTCCTTTCTTTTCCCATTGGATTCCTCATTTCTACTGACAGAATGTGGGTCTAATTGTGATTACATCTGCTAGCCTTTACCTATATGAACATGCCACACAGTGTTAAAGCAAAGGTGAGTCTTTCACACCGACAGCACATGGCCTTTCCAACCATCAAAATGCCTTTTGATTAATCACGGCATATATACAATGTATTGTTAACGTTCTGTTTTTATCTCCATTCTCCATCCTGAATCGCTGGCTAAGATCCCGCTCCGGCTAAGATCCCGCTGTTTTGTGGTTGTTTTTTTCTGATATTAGCCGGAGCCAATGAAAGTGTCATCACGACGACGTTCAACCCCATTTCCGCTCGCTCGGACTTCTCCATCTTTTCTAACACTGGCAAAAGTCTGCGACAGACGAACGCCGTGGTCTGCAGTCTAATCCGGAAAATCGCACACCTATGAGGAGCATGGAGAACAGTGCCATTAGAAGAAATTGCATTTATTCAATGATACAAGTATTGATGTAAACAAACAAACAAAAACAAACAAAAAAAACCCCCAAAAAAGTCAGTTCTGCTCAGTCGTAACTCTTCGGGAGCACAGAAAAAGTTGCCATTAAAAGGAATGGTGATTATCCACTGCTTTGTATATACAAATATAGCATCTCATGATGTGCAAATAGATTGCAATCAAGCGGAAGTTGTGATTATCTGAACTGCGAAAAAAACGGAGAAGACAGAACAACATTTTACTTTCTAAAGAAGACGTCGCGATTGAATAGAAGATTCGATTAACTGGATTGCGATTAAGCGAACTGTACCTCCCTGACAGAGGACCAATCGCTGGTCCATGAGGGCCGTAGAAGGGTTTTGCATATTGCCTTTGACACTTCTAATCTAATCCCTCACGGGTGGCCGCGCATACACCACACCAGCTCTTGTGTTCCACGGCCATGCTTGTCAGCCATCAACAATGCACAAATCAACTAAGAAACTCCACGGAGTCAAAAAAAAAAAACGATTCGTGATGGCGAGATGAAGCGAGGCGAGGCGACTACTAGGGGCGTAGGCCCAAGTGTAGGGAGGTGTCACGGTTACAAAGCCTAGTTTCGCCGTACTTGGGTATCAGCTGCAGTAAGGTGTGCAATTATCAATTCCGTTGTCTTAATATCTAGATCTACACGTGAGAAATGTACAAACAAGGAAGCCTATAGTCTACTGTATTGAGATCATGTTGGAAATGGCTATGGCGAAAAGACACTCGCAGGTGCAGTCTATTAAGGAGGAGAAGCTGCGATGGACTATCATTTGAGTCTCAGAAAGCGTGACGATCAAGCAACAGAAACGTTATGCATGATCTGTTTCAAGAGTCCCAACAAGAACGACTGACGGGAGAGCCGTAAGGGTTAGACAAATCCGAAAGGACCATGACGGTGAGAGAGGGGAAAATGGTCATTCTCGAAAGAAAATAGTGACGATCATCCAAAGAGCCAAAGGAGTAATGACGAACTGCAAGATGCAGCATGGGACAATCATTTGGACGCAATGATACATGTTTTCATAGACTAACGTGCATAATATCTCTGAAAACTTCACAATTTTTTAACCCCCAAAAAACCTCTGCTATAGTTATTAAACTGTAGACATTACCACGACTCATATGCTTTGATGGAGATGTTTTCGACCAGGGGAGGGGCAACACTGTTGTGTTGCAGGCCGTTCAAATAACAGAAAGAAGATGCATATATTTTTTTGATGGCTAATGCATGTGAAGATGACACACGGCGACTGTCAAAGACAATACATTAGTTCTGAGTGCAGATAACGTCGACTTCAAGTGAAAGTATGGTATTCATAACAAGTTTAACAAGTTTTTCAAGTTTATTGGGGAAAAGCCCAGACCACAGCCGTAGCACATCACTGTCCTGAGTGTAACAAAAAAAACCAACTTTCTACGTGGCTAAACCAGGCCAGCCGACGCCCTTTCTTTTTTTTTTTTAATGTAGCCTATTTCGCAGCTCGGTTTTCAAATCACCACGCTTGTTTACTACTAATAACTATAAACATTACTCAATCATTCACGCTTCCGTGTCTTGCTCTCAAGCCATGGGAAATATAGTTGGCTGGCTGGCTGGCTTGTATATGGCTGGCTGATTCAGAAGGATGAATTTCCTACCAGATTTTTCCTCAAAAAAGGGTTAACATCACTGTTCAATCACAACGACATCCGACGCAGGCTTGAACCCGGATTACGTTTACAATCAGTGTTCCCACAGACCTTATTTCTGCCTAGCCCGAACCGATTCCCCTCTGATTTCCTCCGTCTCACTGCCGTACTGAACTCTCTGAAACTGTCACCATGTTCGTCTGAATGAAGACGTTTTGTGTTGTCAAATTTTACGGCACGGCCACCGAATCGATAGCAAGAATAAGAAAGGACTTAAAAAAAACATAAAATAAGGGAGTCAAAAAAGAAACGAAAAGTGACGGGGAAGTAGATAAAGAACTGGGATTTCATATTGTGTTTTCTCCTGCACAATGCGTGTCAGTCTGTTACAGGCCGAATCTGTTGGTTCGTCTTTTCTCAGAGCGCCGTTGCCAGCTGGGGGAGTCTTAAATCTCGTTGTGGGGTCTTTGGGTGCGCTGTTGTCGCCGTCTCCAGACTTTTGTATAGGCTGCAGCCTGATAAATTTTGGTCGGGGCTGGCAATTTCATAGCTGGGTCCGCTCGTCTTGCGGGCTCCACAGTGGCCCCAAATCTTGTCTGAGTCCAGAAAAGCGTAGACTGTCTCTCTTAACCGAGTTCTGCATCTTCTCTGAAACTATAACACAAGTTCTTACGACGAACACACTGTCTTGGCATGCCTATATTCTTGACAATGGTTGCCAAGTCGAGCGAGTCAAACAGCTGAAAGACCAGTTTTTGTTAAGACTTACGATGTCTTCGAAGAAATGAATAGGTTGGTCTTTGAGAGACACGCCCCGATCTTGCTTTTCTACGCCAGATTATTTCCTTTCTCAATTTTTAATATCAGATGATTGACAGGTGGGTGGGGCAAAGTTTACAATTGAATAGATCATTGACAAATGCAAAATTCAGTTATAATATCAGTATGTATGCAGATGACTTTGTAACGGTACAGCACTGAATGAAGCCAAAGGAGAAAGGGTGGTTCATTGATATATATCCAGACAATGTGAGGTGGAAAAGAGACAGACCTAGTCTTCTACGACAAGACTGGCTTATTGGAGGCACTTGATACCACTTTGTTTAACTCATGGTCTGATATTCAATAATGCGTAAAAATATACTTACGTTAGAGAGTCCGGTTTCGTTTCATTTTAGGCAAAGAAATGTATATCTTGTCGTTGTTACCATAGCTTCATGATAATTTGAAATCTTCTTTGCTAGAGCTCAAAATTCAGATTCAGATTTTCCTGCAAATGATGCCCATAGCAGAATATGAATATCCATACTATACATAATATTATACAGTAAAAGAAATGAAGGTTACAAATTAGGCTGCTTAAATGAACGACCATAAATCATGGCAAAATAACTGACTGGCCCTGAGGTTTCCTAGCTTGAGAGGTGGAATATGTTGAGTAGTGTGCTAGAGGTCTGGTGAGCATCTCAGCCTTGGAATACGAAGACAGACAAAATAACATACCCTAAAGCATCTCACGGAAACTGCGGAAAAGAGTTCAGCATCAATATGGATCAAACGCAGCGAACAGTGGAATTTTGCGCATAGTAAGTTTAAATATAGAAAATGCAACATATTATCATGGCGTCGCGGTGGCTTTGATGATATGTAGCAAGGAATTGAGAAGGGAAATGTGCGTTCGAATTCTTCTCAAGACCGAAAACTAAAAAAATACCATAAGGACACCTGGAACTGCCAGGGAGTCATGATCCAAGTGTGGCTTAACTCCTTAAGAGTGTCAGCAAGTCAAGGATCGAAGCACTTACTAGACGGGGATATCTTCCTCTGAAGATCGTTCTCAGTGTAAGAGAAACTTCCCTATAAAACACAAGACTAATTCTTCATTTTACGAATGTGACCAACTACACTGAGACCGAATTTACAGAGCATGGATACTGACTGTGGTCTATAGGTCTCATTATCAAAGAGCTTTCTAGCGATGAGATACCTGATGCACTCAAACGCAGCATAGCCAAACACCTTAGACACCATGAAAAAGTAGGAACACGAAGGGCAATCGGAATTAACCCATACTGAAATAATTTAAAGTAGGAAAAATAAGAAAGTGGTGTTTTGCCGATTTTAATTTTAGCCGACTAAAACACGGTCTGGAACGTCTTACTTCATACTGAAAATCTGGATCTTTCACGACCCACAATAATGGAGGAGTTGAGGAAGGCAGACTTCCAAGTTCATCTTTATATATATAGAGAGAGAGAGGCCTAGATACTGGATAAACACAAACATCCCAAGGAAAGTACTCTTATGCCCCAGTTATTACAACAATTATATAGTCCTTGCAGTCGCTGGTCGCTTCAAATGACAACCATGCCACCTGCAAACACGTCTTCATACAACTGTATCAGGCCAAATTATGGAAATGTTTGCCATCCTTAGTGATCAATTATCAACAACAACCATTTTTATTTGTTTTAAGAAGCCTTTTTTTTTTAATGACACTTCAAAGATAAATGTACTTTTATTTCCGGCTGGATCGCAAGAAAGTTCGTCCAGCAGCTGAGTGAGTATTGTAAATCTTTCCGCATCTTAAATGAAGTTACGCGGTTTTGCGTGAAAAGAGAGAGTTGTTGAATAAACATGAAGTGATGAAATATAACATCTGAATGAAGTTTTGTCGCCTGGTTCTAGATTTTCAAAAACTCTTCCTTACCCATGCCAGTATAGCGTATTGCTCTGTCAAAATGAGCCTCTATTGATGAAACGGGAGATGTCAGAAATGGAAATGCCTCAATGGTGAAGAATAAAAATGAGATGCACGCGTTTTCGCGATTCAAATTTAGTGTCAGACACAAAAAAACTGGCTGGTTCAATAGAATGAGATTAGGCAAAACTCAAACATTGATTGTCGTCGCTGTCGTCAGCTTCGCTCTTATACTTTGTTCCTGCCTTCTAGGTAATATAGGCAGGCTTTTCTTCCTCTGCTTTTCTCCTTCCTTCTCTTTTAGCCATCTCCGTTTTCCTCACTTCCGGCTCCTCTTCATGTTCTGTTTTTTTTCTTATTCTTCCTTCTGCATAAAGCTCATTCCCTTTGTTCTTTATGTTTGTTTGTTTGTTTGTTTGTTTGTTTGCTTGCTTGTTTGTTTGTTTGTTTGTTTGGCTAGCTGGTTGAGGTTGCTTGCTTGCTTGCTTGCTTGGTTGGTTGCTTGGCTGCTCGGTTCTTTCTCCTTTTTTCTTCGTCCTAGTCTTTCTTGTTCATATTTTCTTTTTTTTTTTTTTTGCTTCTTCATTCTCTCTTTCCTAATTCTCATCTTCTTTTCCTCCTCATTCTTTCTCTACCACTGCCGCCACTGTCCTAAGTAACAAACGTTACAGATCAATTATTTCTACAAGGAACCATTCTACAAGGTGTACCATTGCCATCCTTTGAACGCATAGCGGACGTCAATCTCACCATACACACACACACAAATAAAAAAAAAAATGGTCCAACACCTCCGTTAAATCCCTGTCATAAATTATGCTGTGTGTCTCACTCCCTTGATATCTTCGCACCTTCCCTCACACCTGGACAAAATTCCAAGCCAGAGTCAACAGCCTTTGTAAATAAACATTCCGATCGAGACAAGTAGAGTTCAGCCCCCGATCGCGCCGGGGTACAGTCATCACCTTGTCTACCCCCGTCCCGTCCTGCTCCATTTTTCTGAAGACCTTGCCACTCTAGTATTATCAGCAGCCGTCAATGGCCAAATATTGCAACAAACTGGCGCTAGTAAGTCATATTGTTATCTCCAGCCCTCGTACTGGCTGTCAATGAACGAAACGAACGACCCTCGTAGCGAATAACTCCCCTGGCCTCAATTTTTTCTCTCTCTCGTTCTATCTTTCTTTCTTCTATTTTTCTCTTTTCTTCTCAGGAAAACCTCTTGGTCTCGCTCTTGTAAACGTCAAGTATTGAGAGGGTGGCACTCCAGAGTGCAGGTGCGCATTGACGGAGGCCGACGCCTTTCAGAGCAGGCCATTTGCCCGGAAACCAGGAATGCAGGAGACAGTGAGGGTACCCTACAGCTGAGCAGCAGGTTGTCAAGCCCTCAGTGTCCTCACTGGACCGGGTTACTTTTCTCCTCAATCCAACTTAGTCTTCATCCGCCTGTTCCCATCCTTCAGGAGTGTAGACTACCATCTGAACTGATTGATTTAAATACTGACTGCCTGCTCTAAGTGTTGTTATTCATAAATTAATGCAGTGCTACTAAATTTGTAATGAACTATCGTGTACCATGAAATTCTAGGTTGATGAGAATCCCAAGACAATAAAATAGCCAAATCTTGAAGTGGGCAATGACCATAGCATTTAGATTTTGTTTAAAATTCACATCTGCACGTATTTCAGTTGAATTGAACCTGAACATTCCTTGTCCTTGGCACTACAGATTTCATCATAAACTTTTTCTGTAAGAAACAGATTTGTTTCCAGGTGCAAAAACTGGCACTTTTTTCACTGCATGTCCAAAGAATGAAGGGATTTGGGGGCTTTCCCACAGACGGAATATGCCATGCTTTTCATGAAAGCATTCTGAATATGGTCTTTTCGAGTATTTGCTCTACCTACCTAACCTTTTGGAGTATCATTTTCTGTCTGCTCATTCTCTACAACCATAAAAGACTCAACGACCATACACTATATTACCGTCTCCTCCCTTTACGTCTCTATCCCATCGTCCCTGCAATCCCTCTTGTCCCTCTAACCTTCCTCCTATCCATACATTCGTAATTCATTGACAATTCCCAGCCGGCCGCTTCTCCTCCGTCATTGTGAATGAGTCTACAATAGCTCTTCAGGGATTTTCGCATAGGCCTTGGCGCGGCCAGACCCCACATATCAATGGCGTATTTTGGTTGCCAGCATGGCTTGAAAAGCGTGGCAGCACTATCACCTCGATTTTAATGAAGAGCACTTCCGTTTGTTACTACGAGAAGTTATTGGGTGAAATTTTCATTGTGCGAAGCGTCGTTATCAGCTGGCTGTTGCAGATACCGCGCTACCACTCGGTGTCGTGTTTGACCAAAAGGTGGCGACAACAACATAAAAACTGACAGCAACTGATGGTATCTCCTCACATTGTACTGTAATTAATGATATTGTATTTGTCGAGATACGTGAAAACTGTGATAAACATGTCAAATATAAGTTTGTTTATAACAACAACAAAAACAGTTTTCTTTAGCTGTTTTTGGTCAAACGTGTTTTGATTAATGCTGTTTTTAGATGCTGTAGTCTAAAACAAATTATCCTTAACATTTATATGGTGTGTATAGTTAGAGAGAGGTACAAAGAAGTAGCAATAAAAGATGTTAAGTGCTATGCGGTCAGTTTTGATGAATGAAAAGGTATGATTCTAGTAGGGTATTTCCCCTCATAATGACTGCTTCCAAACTGTGTTTATACGGTAGCTTTCTCTCCTCCCTGGGCGTGACGAATAATTGAAGACAAAGATTCGAATAGACGACGACATGAGGAGTGAGGAGAACGGACTTGGAAAGAAGCTTAACGAATCCCAGGAATGCTAAGTACAATGAATTTTAAAACAGAAACATATTACACTCTGCATATCCATTCGTCCTTTTCTATTAAAGTCTATAATAAGGATTATCTATAAGGCGTTAATTGCTGCATACTCAGCATTCTCGCCCACCCAAAAAGTAGAAGAGGATGACGAGGATGGAGCTAAAAGACCAGCGACAACATGCAGTGAGTCTGAAAAGGAACTGATAAATGAGTTCGTGGGCCCCACACGCGTTCAGCAGAATAGAACTGAGCCGAGGGCGTCACCAGACTCGCCTGGTTTAACCTACCGTGGTGGTGCCGCTGTTGACAATTGAAGAGTTTTTATGACAGAAAATTGAGAGCCTGTCCATAAACTATGGGGGTCTCTTATTATTGTAAGAATTACGTAAACCCTGTATAGCGAACATTACTGGTGGTGCATTCAACATCGAAACACTAGTGCAATTCTTAGGATGGTAAGAGATCCCATCGTTAATACGCAACCTCAGAAAGGTAAATCTATTGGTGTCTTGTTGAAAAACGTAGGTCCTCTTTGGTAGATAGTAAAGACGTTTAACATAATCGTCACGTTGTCTTCATTTGGGCATGGTTTATTGTCCGTCAGAGTTATTCAGCATAGGTTTGCATAACGTCAAAACAATGAATGGAATTAAATACATCTTCAAAAACAAAAAGGTAAAGTAGATCCTGGAAACTTCTTTTTGGGTCCATGGGACCTTTTGATATAAGTAACTAAAGGAAAGAAGTTAACGATGTTCGGTGCTGTGTCGCGTTTTGATTTTATTTTTTAAAAATGAATTAGACGTTTACATGACATTGACCAGATCTGAGGTTAATTACAAATGGTTGTGACTGTCAGACAGGCTGGGTTCCACGATAGCTTGTGTTTTGCTCCAAATTTTTAGTGATTAGTTTTTCTCAAATACCACACCACACACCAATGCTGATTAATATGCATGTCTACAAAAATATCGCCACTGTACACAATCATCGTTAGTTTCAGGAAACTACACCTCAACAGCCCCAGTTCTCCTTTAATTTTGTGCCGAGATGTCTTATGAATGATATATGTATAGCATTGTATGGCTTTGTAAATCAATTTCTCTACTGGGTCAATAAAAGTCCTGTTTTTCTTTTAGAACTTCAGAGAATCCATTTCTGCTACAGAGGACACGGGATGTGTGTGAAGGTGTGGTCGCATACAATGACTCACTAAATTCCTCTGACGATATGGGCTGGTACTCAACTACCACATCCTGTGCTAATCACATTAAAGAATTATTATTTTCCAACAGAATCGTGCACTAGACAATTACTAATTAAAAACATATACTAACACCAACCGGTGTATGTTTTGAAAGGAGTTGGTAAGTGAAAAACGGATAATCAGATTGAGAGATATCGTAGAGCCCCTTAAAGGACCTAGTAACCTTTACTGGAAGGATGAAGCCGATTATGGGCACGCCCCTGATGGTAACAGGTTAGGTCCCTTAAGACTACATGAGGTCCACAAAGCCCCCATATTGGGCTCAGAATGAGCTTAGTGAAGCCAGGTTTGTTGCAGTTTTTGTTCGGGACAATCGGTGGATTATTGGCCCTTGCTTCAGACGCTGGGCCCCACTCGAGATCTGACTGCTTCGGCAAATCGTCGTCAGACCGGAGGCCGTCGATGTGGGGTCTTGAGTTCGTCGTCCATGACGGGTGGCTTTCATGCTTGTTTCCCTGTATCCAGTGGCGTGGAAAGAAGCCCTCCCCAGATTTGTGTATACCCTTCAAATTCTTTTTCAGCTTCTGCCTATGGCTAAGATATTGCTCATTATATACTAGTGTTTAGTACTGTCCACTTTTACAGTCTTTGTACCCCTCACATCCCCCCATCGCCCCTCCCGACAAGCCACGTCGCCTACTCATTGGTTCCGCCACTGTCTGTATCATGGTTGATGTCATAACATACAAGATGAGGATCGTCAAGAGGGTCTCATACTATCGTCAAGAGTAATTAAAACCTTATTAGACGCTTGATAAGAGGAAAGATGCCATTTCTGTTTGCCTCGAAAAGTTACGATGACTCTTCACAAAGTACTTGCTTGTAATTGTTGATCGTTGCTGCTTGTTCTGCCGTGTGCCTGTGTATACATATGCTCTTGCCTGTGTTCACGTATGCATATTAATATCCACGAGAGAAAGAACAGAACTGGGAGGGGCTTAACCTGTTTAGAGCCAGAACTCTACGTCAAGGGCTAAATAAATGCAGTTCTTTGATTGGTCCATTTCCAGCTCTGTACAATCCCAGAGATGAATTATCTGACATGATAATGATATTCAGTTGGTACGACTGCAAGAAATTGACTGATACCTCATGCAGCGAAGGTGTAAATTCCCCTGTTGTTTTCTTCCTAATAATACAGTAAGGTGTGAACAATGGTCTTGAGGTAGCGGGGGCTCATGGCCAGTAATTTCGCTGCTATAAAATCTTGACAACAGTATCATACACTTAATCATGCCTCGGTTTAATCCAAATCTGTTCTCACAACTATTCAAGATTTATCAGCAGTCATAAAGAGGACAGATGTGACGCGTAAATAAGAAGACATGTGCAAGTTCTTAAGGCATTGAAAGCAACAACAGCAACAGCAAACTCCATAGTGTATAGAGCTAACGCTTTTGAGAGTACCTACTGTGATACCGGAAGTACGCTGTGGTAGACCAAGGTCAGGCTCATCTAATCACGTGGCTGTCAGTGTCAACAGTATCATGAGTCAGCCAAATCCGAAAAAGTTTATCAACTGTATCCAAGGTTTTAACCTCAAACACCTCATACAGACCTCCCCCCCCCCTTTCCCCAACATAAAAAGAAAAATTCAAGACTTCATAAGTGAACAAGTGCAGTTGTCATTCCATGTTTATCAAACCTAATGAAGTTCACATGGACTCGGAGTGGAGTCTTTCATGTAATACCGGGTGTACGCCATCCCGGAATTGAGCAATAGAATTTACGTAAATCTGTCTTGTTATCACTGTTGCCAAATGTATCATGTGCTGCATTTTATGCGTGGATATGCTCACTAATAAACTGAGGGAACTACTGCTGACTAATAATTAATCAAAGGTGACACTGTAAGTGCTTAGAGATATCTTTTGTCTTGGAAAAGGCAATAAAGTAATTTTTTTTTCAATTTTTTTTTAGATGATCTTGTGCGTTGCACTCAATCGCAGAATCAATTCATGATCTGTGCCTGGAGTCGTTATCATTTTCACAATTCGCAACAGTATCATGGGCCGACCTAATTCCCTGATTTCACACGGTTATCTCAAAATCTAACATTAATTAAGCATTACACACGGATCTGTAAGAGGGCAGATGTCACTGGATATTTAATAATCTAAAGAAGTGACGTTGCCTCCTCAGGAGTGGCTGTGTGACACGGAACGTACGCCAGGGCAAAATTAGTGGGTAGCATAGCCAGTGGCTGAAAACCTCTCACACCCTCAGTCTCGTCAACAGTATCATGCGCTTGCTTAATCCTAGTAGTGCTCACTGCTACTCAAGGCTCCAACACCGACGATATCAAGAGATTAAAAATAAATCCGACATTGTTGTAAGTGGACAGGTGCCATTTTTTTATAGTTGCGGTTCGCGTGATGATTTGAGGCTAGCGAAGGCATGCGAAGATACACTGTCATGTATATTCTGGGGGCCGCATGCACAGTGCTGTTTGTCTTTTGCAGCCTGGCGGTATCAACGGGAATCTCCGAAAACATTAACGATATTTCCCTTTGTTATCATTGGTGCGCGAAGTTAAAGGCCCATATGCATACGGCCCTAGATCTGGACTTGTCTCGGACAATAGACTTGTTAAGAATGTGTAAGCATTGACACGCCGAACCGTCTCCGAGATGTCGATCGACACGACATATTGCAAGAATAACCATGATATGCCTGTCAAAAGCCGACAGCTGTGCAATATGGTTGATGTAGGCTAGATATCTAAACCGAAGTTGAAAAAAAGAAAAAAGAAACTAGATTTACTGTAAGCATAATGTTGCGTAAGTTTGCCGTTCGGCACGACATTACACAAAATACTGATGAGAGGTTTCCCTTAGTTACCGCGAGCGCGCAAAGTTACACAGCATTGTGTATGCGGCTCTAGGTCTGTTTTTATAACGTGATTAGAAAAGCAGTTCGTTATGTCAACTACTAGCATAACGTTTTTGTTTAGGGAAAAATTAATGAAAAGTAAACGTCCACAAGGAAAACGTATTCATAAATAAACCAGGAAGTAAAATGACCTATGTCAGCCAATAGAAAGCTAATGTTTCAAATTGAAGCAGACAACTAGATTTCTCGCTATTATGAAAGTCTCATGGAAGTCTTACCGTTGTAAACCCAGAAGTAATTTATGTATCAGTTAATGAAAGTCAATAATTCAGATCGCAATAATCAATCAAATTCCATGATTTTAGATTATTAGGGAAATTTTGTTCTTAATCCTGATATATTAACGCATCGCGCATTCCAAATACACCATATTGTGTAGTTCTATTACTTATTGTCATTTATGCTGAAACAAGATAACTTACATCAGATCTCTAGCCTGACGGCTATTTTGCGCAGTGCATGTATATATTATGATTCTTGAGCTCGTTTCCGTTCATGATGGTAGAGTGAGTATAGTCCAGTGGCCACATGCACCATGCTTGCGTAAATTTGCGCATTGCGATGACACGGAAAACATTACCATTGTTTTGAGGGGTTTTCCGTTGTTACCGCAGTGCGTAGTTTTACGCAAGGAGTATACATCTAACCACAGGACATGACCGAATGGAAAAGGAGTGAATGATGAAATCAGAAGAAGTCATGTTTCCATCATCATGAAATCTCTTTTCTCCTTTGGCTTCATCTGCATTCATGCATGTTCTCTCTGCTGATAAAGCACATCGACTCAAAAAACAACAACCATAAAAATGCCCAAAAATGTACCGACACAGCGTCAGGCCCTGTGGATGCTTACTCAGAAACGTTATGTTTCTGCCTTCCATTCATCTTCACCTCTACCTGAGCATTTTTCACACATACGGTTAGTCAGTGACTAGTCGGCTTTTCAATCACAGCGTCTCAACCCTAATACCCCTTCTAAATCCTTGTTGGGTTTGAGGGCTCTGTAGAAGTTTTTGTTTTAAACTCAGCGAAAAGAATGTGATGTGTAAATATACGAGGCGTCTTAAACAAACAGGAGATAAGTGTGTTGAGAATATAAATTCTATGAAGAAGAAGAAGAAGACAGAAAAAAAAAATTGGCAAGCCAAACAGACAGGACAGGACAGGCCCCCATGTTGGTTGTCACAAGATGGTTGACGGACTGCCTATAGCCACAAACTCCAGGTGCTGTCAGGGGGTCAGAGGTCAGGATGACAGCGACAGAGGTCACCGGGTGGAGGATCAGAGGTCAGCGGATGACACTGTTGTTGTGGCGGGAATTGGCGAAAACAACAACGTCATTGACGCATAAGATAGAGAATCGGAATAAACCGGGCTGAACACTGACGATACCACGCTACGATACCAACATCCCAGACTAGAGAGTGCGTCCAGAATTTATTAGCAATGAAGCGAATTAGTCGATTACATAATGTGTAACCTTACGAAACTAAATGCAAATAAAGAGGACTGGCTATCGGCTTTGCAGCTGCAGGGCAAATCAAAGAGAATAGATACAAGAGATAGTTCCATTTAATCGCAGCTTCTCGCCAGCACCGAAGAAAAAGGGAAAAAAAATGCTCTTGAATTAACTTGCAATTACTCAGCGTCTTTTACTTCAGAATTACCTTGGTCTTTTGACCCAGTTTTATGCATAACCGTAGTTTTGTGATGAAACCCCAAAAACACCCGTAATCGATTTCGCGGAGTCGATTGTACAATGTAGAATCAATACAAACTATTTTCTCGCATCTTCCCATTCCGCCGAAGTAGTATAATTTCAGAGCTTCCTGGAGTCGATTTCTATGCAGCACTGGCTGCTGACTCATTCCATGCCAAGGAGACAATTTTGTAACTCTACAGGAGCTGCACTATAAAATCTGGATAGATCCTCAGTCTGGGCCGATTGTCTACATGTGTCTACAACTGAGTTGTGAAACGCTCTTGAGATGTGTAAATCACGGGCCAATCAGGATTTTGGAGGACTCTACCGGTATCTTCGACATGTCTTTAAGACCGCAAGTTTCGGGGTGCCTCAGATATTCAGTATTTTTTCCTCTGAAGTCATATCATCAAAACTATACGGGATGATGGGGGAAGGGGAATTAGTACAGATTTGAAAATGGATTACTTTGTCGCTTTACTGACGCCTTTTATTTTGTTTTTGCTCCTTGGTGTCATTTTGGAGTTCGGATGAATCATGCAGTGCAATTGGTACATGTTTGCAGTAATGGTCTACTTTTGCAGAAGAGTCTGGATTTGAGACAGTCTGACTAAAACAAGAGGGTAAGTTAAATATGTTAATCTGATAGCATTAGTGTCAAAATGATGTAGATCAGGGATTCCCTTCCTCCGTGTCCTGTCGTCCCATGCAACCCTCAGAGATCTATACGACAATCCAAGGCTTGCACACATTTTTGCTCTGAGTAAACGTGATAATCGCAAAAGACCGAGAAAAGTAATGCGTCCTATTGCGTGATATTACGAACCTCTGTCTAGAAGCATTTACTATACATGGTTGCTGGACGCGAAGGTTTTCACTTCATCAGTGTCTTCAGAATGGAAATGTATATTATATGCTTCACTGCAAAAGAGAGGATAGTAATTACACTTGCCTCGAACATGTAGATTTACAGCAATTTGACATAAGGACAGCGTGTGCGGAGTCACTCAAATCTACTTCAGAAACTTCAGCCTCTGTGAATTTCAGAGTTGGAGTTCAATTCAAGATTAAACAAACCCGGACGTGAGTGATTCCAGGCCATGAGAGCAGTCAGGCTCCAACAAATCCTAAATTAATTTTTATTGTCTCGGAATATCTCGTGCTCCTATTATAGCCAGAAATGAGAGTTGCATAAGCCAATAAAATCCAACCTTTCATACCGCATCAGCCAATCATACTTCTCGATATTTGGCATTTTTTTTTTCAGTTTGATTGTCTCACGGACGTTATGTTCCTGTACCTGGTTTGTCTGTGCAGTTTGTTACATTGTGTGGCATGTGTGTGGATTTCCCTGTGGTGTTCCACGGAATAAGGTTCCTTCCTGGAGCAAGAAACAATAAATGCTCACGCTGTTGTTGCTTGCATGCATGCTGTTTGTTTATGTCTCACCGCTTATCTCAAACTACAACTTCTGGGCTGCCACATGCAACTCACACTTTCCTTTTTAACTCTCACACACATTTTTTTTTTTACTGTTTTCAGTAAAAGCGCAAACAAGGGAGTTAATTTCTGCGATAATCGGTGTAAAGTAACCGAAAACATCCGGGCAACAATAATCAAAGTCTAATAAAGAGCGCTGATGAGAGAGCAGCATGGGCGACCTAGCAACGAAAACCTGTGAAAGTCATCACGGGGTTATCTGAGTTTATCCCCCTTGTGCAGGCGATGCTTTCGCCTTATCAGCTCTCGACTTGAGGCTCGACTGTTGACAGTCTGCCACTAGCGACGACTCGTGTGAAGGGTGCTTAACGTTGATGGTTATAGCCGCTTGCTCGTCAAGATGGTTTGGCTTAGGATTTGCAAGTGGTTTTTGGTTAGTCAAGCTATTTTGTCTGTGTTATACATACCACGGTAGTTTAAGGTTAGACAGACAGACAAACAAACGGTCAGGTAAAATGACATACAAACAAGTTGGAATACAGGCAGGAAGTGAATGCGAAGAGCTCGATGCAAAGAGCGAGGGCAGACAGATGTTACAGGCAGGGAGAGAAAGAGCGGCATACAGGCAGATAGACCGATTGGCCAACGCACCTATGGACCGAGAAACAAACAGAAGATTGAAAACTCGAGGAGGGAGTAAGACTGAATGTGTGTTTCATTTCTTGGGTTTGTTTCCATGAACTTTACTGTGGGCCTGAAAAAATATAGTCCAACTGGATGTCCAGTGAAGATAATTTTGGCATTGATATTTTCAAAGTCGCAAATCACTACCACATTGTTATCATCAGATTTCTCATACTTAATTAAAGATCAACAAAATTTCTCTTCTCATTCTCTCTCTCTCTCCCCCTCTCTCTCTCTCTCTCCCTCTCTCTCTCTCTCTCTACCTATCTCTCTCTCCTCTCTACCCAAACCTGTACTGAGCACCCCCGTGAGACGTATCAAGGAATCTGGCAACCCCGTAATCCCGATCTCGTGCCTAATCCCGAAATCTCGCGAGAATGGCGGACTAGCGAGACGGAAACAACATGGCTACGCGCCGATTCTCTTGTCTTGTCACGCGCCCACCACGCGCTGGCTGAGACAGATGCGCTTGAGTGCCAAATCATGAACACCCTCGATGGACTCGCCTTATCATGACAGCAGGGTTGGGTCAGTAACTCATTTCTGCAGACCAGGGCCGCTCATCCAGTGTTACTGCAGTGAGGGGTTAGACAACGTTTGACACTGAGACTAAAAACCGGAGTGCGGTACAGGTTATAGGTCTGTGATTATGTTTATATAATTTTGCATCGTTTGGGCTATAATATATAATCAATCAACTATGTTTAATCACAACTCCTTGGGGACCTGGAAAAGTTTGCGATAAAATGATTTGCCATTATCCAATGACAAACGTATGGAAATGTAGCATTTTATTGCGTGGAAAATGTTGCAATTACATGGAAGCCGCGATTATTCGGACTGCATTGTAAAGCTTTGGAGCTGCCCTGTGGACTCGATCAAAAAGGATAGGGCAATAGGGCGTTTGGTCTTTGTCACAATACAGTAGGCTGTTTAATATGCTCTTCGAGTATGTTTGTGATATTCCGCTACCATGTGTATCACTGTGACATCATACTCGCTAGTAACAGTTTCACCGTAGAGAGGATCTCATGAAAGAGAGAATGTGAGCAATGGCTCAATGATCCTGCTCCCTCTGCACACACACACACACACACACACACACACACACACACACACACACACACTCACACACACACACGCATGCACAGAGTGAACCCTCCATTTTCNCCCCCCGATACAAAATACACACGCAGGGAGGAGACAAAACACAACCATAACAATATCGAAATAAAAGACGCGAAAATCGAAAGAAGAGGGCCAAGGCCAATCGATGATATCCCCCCAGTCGTTATTGATGAAGAAAGGCAAAGTCAAACATGGAGGATGACCGAGAAAAAGTTAGGCACAAACTAAAGATGATCCCAACCCTCTCCGCTTGATCCTGATGTCCGTGTTTGAATTGGATACAGAGACAACTGCGGATCGTTATACCCAAACTTTGAGCGTACTCTGATCACTGATGATCGAAAAAAGAGAACAGATACTCGTGTGAGTGTGCCCTGAGCACGGACGATCTAAAGAAGAGAGTGTATCATAATCGTGGTGATCGTAATAATATTAAAGAAAATATTGTTCACTTATCCTGAGTCCTGCTATCTATCTATTCCTTATTTGTGAAGGCTGGCTTGTGTGTTCATTTTGATTAACTCACAAACTAATCTTGTAGGGCTGCCAGGGGCGAACCTTAACTACATGATACTCAATGAAAAGTTGTTTTGGTTTTGTTTTTTTGTTTTTTCTGTATTTCCCAGAAGGCTCTAATACTCACCAGCAGCCATTTCCGATGTTTCTTGAAGATTTAATTTTCGCGAACCCCGAATGATATTTGCTCAAATGTGTCTGAACGCAGAAATCTAGAGTTGTCTAGAATGAAGTTACATGAGTGCTAAAGCGGACAAACCCTGAGAGGAAGCGAGCTACATGTATAATCGATAATGTCCAAATAATGAAGGGTAGTAACAGATACGGTGAATTAGATTGTCTCTGCTAGAAATAATCACATTGTGCTACCTACATAAGTTATTCACTGCTGTGGGCAGAAGCCCTTTGATATTTTTTTTTGTTGGGTAGTAATTTTTGCCAGTCAAGCTTAGCTCGCGACATCAGTCAAAATTAGATACTTATGAAAAAAGAACAAAAAACACTGCTGCAGTACGTGGTGTTAGTTGGCCCCAAATAGGTCATCGTCACCAGAGGATCAGTAGCATTATTCAGGTTGTGGTGAAATGTTCCTTTCATGTTTCACTGTATATTAGTGTCTCTCTTAGAAAGGTGGTGTCTTGGAGGAGATTTGAAGGAAATCTCTGATCGTCTCCCATTATCTATTTAACCAAATAAGTGCAGTCCAGACAGCGGAGACTACAAGATAAACTAAATACTCTGAGCGACAAGTGATCGTGGTGTCTCGTTGATTTAAGACAAATCCACAACAATCTGGCTCTAAAATGATTTTCACGGCAATGCGGTTTTGCTCTTGCACTGCGGCGAGGTAGATCTGATGAGCTTTAGGATCTCAAAATGAAAATGGCGAGAGGAAGGCCCGGAGGAGGAGGAAGAGGGGTAGGAAAGGTGGACTGTCTCAGCTCAAGTGTTTGTCTTCTTTTTAATAACTGTGTGCAAGTCGCCGCTGGCAAACAGGAAAGGAAAACCTCCAAACATAGCGTACCATTGACACTGTTTTGAGGGGGATCCGGGGGTAAACGCCTCGAGTCTTTCATCATTTTACTTCGCTTTACGCAATACAAATATTACTTAACCTATAAACCGCCGCTTTCGCTCTTATACCNAGGAAGAGGTGGAGGACTCCTGATAAATTTGTATAATAAACTTTCCAGTGGTGTCGGGGTGGTTTTGATGAAAAGTACTAACAATAATTCCATATCAAAAGACAGTACTTTTGTGGTGTATTATGCAAGCAGAGGCTAGCTACATTCAAAGGAGATTTTGTATGATCAGCTTTTTTAAAATTACTATTATCTGAGTCGTCTTATTGAAATGACCAAAATCCTAACAAATGGGTGCCATAATGGTGCTTTACATTACTTCCATTATTCAGTAGAATAGACAGGAAGTCAAAAGGCCGAAACACTTTGGCTCGTTTCAGGTCTCTTCTTCTGAAGATCCTCTCTTGCCTCACTCTCCGAACAAGAGAGTTCCCCTATTTTGATGCCGGACCTGCGGTTAAGAATCAAGAAAATGCATTGGGCTTTCAGGGTAAACCTTGAACGTCATGTAAACAGTACACCTCATTGAGCTCGAATTTTAAACAATGCGCTTGAAAACAAGTTTCAGAGAAAACAAGTTTTAGAGAAAACAAGCTTCAGATAAAACAAGTTTCAGAAAAAAACAAGTTTCAGACCAGTAGGAAGGGGAATGCAGTTTTCCGTTTTTCCAACCATTCACAATCCTGGACGTACGACTAGTATATTTCAGTTCCACTCTCTTCCTTTCTTTTACCCAAATGAAGTTGATATAGATTAGAAACACCCACCCTGCTAGGCTGAGATAGATTCACAAACCCAACCTAATATACTTAGAAAGATTCGCAAAACCCACTCTACACTGAGACAATAGCAAAAACGATCATACTGCGCTGAGACAGATTCGCAAAATTCACCTATGTTGAGACATTTGCAATTCCCACCTTACTCCGAAGAAAAGGAGGCGAGAAGTAGAGACAGAGAGAGGAGTAGAGGAGAGAGTTGAGGGAACACAGAAAGACAGAGAGAGAGCTAAAAGATATTCCACTAACTCCATTCCGAGCCACTGCATTATGGAAATTTTTGCATAGTTCAGGAGTTTGCAGGTAAATCTTGACGTCGCCAAGTCGCTATAATGAATCGTTGACTCGTTCTTCCATTCTTTCGGTGATTTGAAGTTCAAACTATCCACATCCCGTGCGGAGCGGGCTAGATGAAAGCGCTGTTTGCCCTGTGTGTAATGATCAACATTGAGGAGTGGGCGAGAAACTGAAACCAGTGTGTGTACAGGGGAGACGCCACTGCCTTTCTCTATGTTATGTGTGTTTTTTGTACAGTATGTGGATAGAGTAAAAGCAGTCAAAAGTGTGTTTTTTTTTTCTTTTCTTTCTCTCTCTCTCTCCCTCTCTCTACTGTGTACATTTTATGAGTGAAAACACTTTGTGTGACGTTAGGCAACTTTTGAGTTCTTCATGCATGATGTGTACATACTTACATATCCACACAATTTCATATATACACACACTCACCCACATGCAAACAACACATGTGTATCGTAGGGACCCTGAGCAGTGTGATCCAATGAAAACTTTCAGGTAGTTTTTTTTTTGTCTTTTAATTTAGGCCAATGGTTAATCACAATAAATGTGAAATATAAACGCAATTTGCATACAAATGTATTCTCTTTCGCTATTTCGACATTCTCTGTCTGTGTGTCGGTCTGTTTATCTGTATGTCCGTTTGCCTGCCTGCCTGCCTGCTTGCCAGCCTGCCTGCCTGCTTGCCTGCCTGTCTCCCTGCCTGCCTGCCTGCCTGCCTGTCTGTCTGTCTGTCTGTCTTTAATCCTTTCTCGTCTTTTGCTCTTATCTCCCCCATGGTCTCTTTCTTTCACTCACACACACCTTCTTCTATGCACCCACTGGCCCACCCACAGCCCATATCTCTCACACACACACACACACACACACACACACACACACACACACACACACACACACACACACACACACACACACACACACACACACACACACATATATACACACACACACACACACACACACACACACACA
>JAWQUT010000122.1:1093704-1105492 GCA_033807755.1 Ellobium chinense
TGTGTGTGTGTGTGTGTGTGTGTGTGTGTGTGTGTGTGTGTGTGTGTATGTGCAAGACTCTCTATAGTGAGATTGAAACCGGGCAAGAAATAAAATCACAGACTATTACGGTGTGAAAGAAACAAATAAAATGGGTTTTATTTAATTATTACGATTTGTGGTTTAGAAGCTGGAGACAGCGTATTTAGCTTTTCAGAGAGTGGGGAATGTTATGTAGGTGTCATTTTGTAATAAAACGATACATATTTAGACACTGGACAAACATATCTACGACGTTACCGCTCCCTCTTCTCATCGCCTTCTCCCTAAAAGCCCCGGTGGCCCCTCCCCCAAACAAAACAAATCATAGTCTGACCTAGTTCTGTTATATCCGATTGTCCATCATTTTCATTATCAAATTAGTATAACATTACATCACTATTATATAAAGCTGACAAACAAACAAACAAATAAATAAAAAATTCTAAGGATGCGAACTTTTGCTTTTCTACGGATTCATGTTGCTATTTTTAGGTCGTTGAAGTCCTAGCGAAAAAAACACTGATCGAAATTATTTCTTTCGCTTAAGCCCAAAATAACGAGGTGAGTAAATAAACAGATCCATTTTGGGATCAGGAAGCCAGGACACTGCTCATAGAGGGTGGAACCTGAGTTGAGGCAGAGAAGTCCTCCAACTGCCACAGGGGATATCTGTAGCAACAACCAAAATAGCATCGATAATGTAGTGATGATAACTGGATTAAAAAACAAGGTCGACGACTGAAGTCTTTCAAAAAGTGTCCTCGGAATATGAGTGACACTGTATAGGTCGTTATGTCAGTTAATACAAAATGTACACAAATCGGTTGGACTACAAGTATGTATAATTAAATGAAACATCAAGCCGGTAATCTATCTGAATGGAAAGGGAGAAAGGGAGAGAAGGAAAGGGGGGGNGGGGGGGGAGAGAATGGAAGGGAGTATTAGAGAGAGAGAAAAGTCAAAGGAAAATGCGTCTTAACAATAAAAAGTAAATATTTCGGTGATTATTGCATGAAAAGTTGGCCAAATAGAAAAGGTCATCTTCTTCCACAGTCACACAATATCAGCTTCTGACGGTAACCTCGTTATCAAAGACAGACAGTATGCTGGGCCCATTGGTAAACTGCAGGCAAGCTCAAGTAAGTGACTGCCGCCTTAACAAGCCAAAGTGCTGCAGTGTCCGGAAGTTAGTGACATGCAAGGGGATTAATCATCTTCTGACTCGTTGATTCATTCAACTTGTATAATATGAAAAAGAGTTATCCAACCCTTCATACTCACCGGAAGGTAAAGACATGCAAGGGACCTAAACTTATTTAAAGGATAACTTTTCGATACACTCTGTCAATGGTTAGGTTTCGCTGGTTTTATTTTGTTCTCTACCTTTAAACTATCTCATGACAAGGGCAGGCTTCGTTACAACTCTTATAGCAGAGGGGTCAAAAGTCCAGGCCTGGTACAAGGAGACCCATTCTGCGCTTCCTGTACATCACTTATGCTCACAAAGAAGAAAATACAAAATCCTTTAAGTCCACAACATAGTATAGTATTATACTTAGGCTTTAAAACACACTGTTGGGGCAGATGCAGCGGGACTAACTCTTCAAAGGACTGCAAGACGTTTATACATATTGTACTGTACGTCAAACTTCGCTTAAGTACACAGTAGAAACTACCGCGCTTAAGAGGATATAAACGAAAGTAGGCTGGTGTGACCCAAAGGACAAACAGTATTTTACCATCGATATAATGACCTGGGACAGGCTCTAACGATTGAAACTGGAGACATTTGAACTTCAGCTTCAAGAACATACAGGCACGATACTGTTTGCTTTTCAAAGCGTAATCAAATAATTTCACTTCTATATTTGATCTTTCTGGTGTTTATGGGCTTCCTGCTAGATTCTATATCATCGTGAAAGGTTTCGGGATATGGACTTTGCCGCGCGGTCGCTAGCCTGTGAGTAATGATAAGGTATAACGTGGCACGGTTACTTGCTAATAAGATAACCTAGTTACTATTCTGATCGCTACTCCAAAATGAGGCTTCGGCTATATTAAGTAACGTCCGTGATTTAATTTATAGTCTAAATTTGTAAAATCGGGTGTTAATTAATATATATATAAATTCTAATTTTTTCAAAAATAGTTCCCCTGCAGAGTTTGACCTGTCAGTTTTTCTAGGTGAGGCCGATCCTTATAAATAAATAGAACGACTTCAAAATTTAGAAATTCTGAACAGAAAGATAAAATAAAGTTGATAAAGACTTGGGATAACGCGTCGTGGTTAAATTTCTGACATAGGCTAGTAAAATATAGCAAAGAAAACTGCCGTCTCTAAAATCTAGCAACAACTGCAGATAACAGTAATAGAGTTAATCTGGCATCATAAAATCGTGTTGTAAGTTATTAATTTTCTGTCCTATTTTCTGTCTCTTTCTCGTCTTGATGGTCTGTTCAAAAGCCACCTTCATGAAAGACGTTAGATACGGTCAGCCCTTATTTTCAACAACGCATAGAACAACGCAAGGACAACCCACTTTGCAAACACCTGCCTACAGCTACATATCCGAGTTCTTGAACAGTTACAAATATGAAATTTTGCATCCTATCAACATGTCTTGTACTATGATTGCAGTACAAGTTTCACTTGGAGAAATCTGCATGTTTAACATCAGTGAATTAGAGCTCTCAAATTTGTAGTCGTAAATTAATGTTTGCATTGCTGACCTTGTCCACATTCAGTGGATATCGCATCTCCAGGAGCAGTATCGATTCTGATATTTCTTGTTAACTTGTCTAGGTAATGAAACTTGAATGTGGTCAAGCCTCCACTTTCTTCACTAAAATGATAGATAGTGTTTATTAAGTAATATGTATAAGCAAATGCGAGAAAATATTTAAGTTTACATATATAAAACCCGGTGAATTTAATTTGTAGTAGCTTCCACTCAGAAAGTTTCAACTTTTTACAAGAAGTATCGATTAACATAACAATAACTGAATGACTGGATCACAAGTATTCGCCCAAGAGATCCCTCACGATTCGCAAAAAAAAAAGTATCGATTGTGACAACTATAACTGAAGACTGGAGCACAAGTACTCGCCCCAGATGTCAATCACGATTCGCAAAAAGTATCGATTATGACAACAATAACTGAACGATAGGAGCACAAGTTAGTACTCGCCCCAGAGATCGCCCGCGATCGCATAATACGCGACAGATTGCGCTGTAAACGGCGAGCAGACTGCACGAGTCGCTCAGAGTCGAGGGCCAGACGGGCTAATCACGAACGTGAAAGTGAAGGGTTCTCGCGTGATTTCATTATGAAATGAGTATCATAGTCACGAGGATAGTTGAGGACTCAATGGCCGGCTCGAGAGTTTACTTTGGATAATTGATATTTTGGTGAGGCAAGTACAGAAAGAGGTGGAGCGGAGGGAGGAGTGAGTAATTGTGGAGTAGGGGTGTGGAGTACAAGACGAAGATGGAGGTTGATGAACTGCGTTTTGAGAAGTAGAGAGGGCTGATTTTTAAGAGGTATGAGAATAGCCAAGTAAGGCTATGCACATATATTATTCGAAATGACAAATGAAGATTCGTGTGATTGAAGAAAAAAAATCTGGACAGAGAATTAGAGAAATTTGACACTCTTTGACACACACTTAGAGACAGGAAGACACAACTGTCTGTAGTCAGATAGACAGATACTCGTACAGATAGACCAGGAACAGGGACATGAAAAGAAACATTATATAGACTGGCAGGCGGACGGACATACGGATAGACCACAGGCAGGAATGAAGAAACATAACAGACAGATAAATATACGGGCAGACAAGTAGGTAGATAGACGGACATATAGGCAGGCTCAAGGACGAGAAAGACAAATAGATAGATAGGCAGATAGGGAGGCAGAGAGGCAGACAGGTTAGAGACATTGCTAAGTTGAAAGACCTTAGATGGACGAGACAAAGATACAGAGAGAAAGTGACAGCGAGTCAGAAGTTGGAGGAAGGAGAGAGTAAACAGTGCCATAACTCACCATCAGGAAATACTGCCCTCATCTTGAGGTAGCTGGTAGACAGCCGTATTATGGAGGCTTTATCCAGCTGTGATGTAATCGCCGAGGGCAAGGGCAGCATCTTGGCCAGCTCGTAGAACTCGGCATTTTCCTTCTCTCGGCGAGTCCTCGCAGCATTTTTGGACTTTTCCTTCATTGCTTCCACACTGGGGAAGAGATGATGATAAATATTGTGATTGTAGATTGGTGATTGTGATGATGATGATGGTGGTTGTGATGATTGGTGATGGTGGCGTTTGAGATATGTGGTGGCACTGATAGGGTGTTGGTGATGGTAGTGGTGAGTTGTGGCATTGGTAGTGGTGCTGGCTCTTGTGGTGGGTGTGTAGGCTTTGCTGCTATTGTCGCTACTGTTGTTCTTGGTGTTTTCCATTTTGTTGCCGTTGTTGCTGTTCTTGTTGTTGTTGTTTTTGTTGCTGGTATTGTTGTTGCTATTGGTGGTAGTGGAGGTGTTAGTGGTGTTGGTGTTCTTGTTGTTGCAGCTATTGTAATCGTCACAGTTACTAAAATTGTTGTCTTTATGTTGTAGATATTGAATTTGCAGACATTTTAAACGGTTCTGTTATTGTTTTTGCTGTTGTTGTTGTTGTTGTTGCTGCTGCTGCTGCTGCTGCTGCTGCTTTTTGTTGTTGTTGTTGTTGTTGTTGTTGTTGTTGTCGTTGCTGCTGTTGTTGTTGTTGTTGTTGTCGTCTACTTTTATTTTAATGATGTTATTGATGATGACCAGGCGATGCAACACTCATGAAAATCCAATGATGGTGAGCAGATTGCGACAGCAGCAACGACAACAGAAACAGGAAAAAAAGAGAAATCATTATTAAAACGTCGTTATATTGTGTCATTAGCAAGGTATCCCTTTAATATGATTAGTCTAAGCATATTTCAGTCATGTTCACATCTCCTCGATACACTGTCTACAGCGAGACAGGTTTAAGTCGAGCGAAACTTTCATATGGACTAAGCCATACGCCTTATCACGAAATGCAAGAAATGAAAAATAAGGCAATGGTTTCATATCGGATAGATAAAAAAAGAAAATCTGGATTAAAATCCTAAGCATAACAAATTAACAGACAGATACTGTAATATAGAACTGCTGCAACTTTCATCTAAAAAAAAAAAGTGTTAGACTGCACACCATACAGGCGTGCTAGGGATATACATATTTTTATAGTTCATTTGTGACATAATCGTTGCCTAGGACCTACATGACAGAACTTTGCAGAATTAGCAGACATTCTTCATCAGCTAAGTCGTGTAAAATTTCATCGACCAGGAATTTAAATTTTTGAAGTTATTAAACTCAAAAATTAAGTAAAATGGTTTTTTTTTCTCGTTCTTGTTGTTTTTAGCCACCTGATATACTGCAGAACTTCATGACTCCAGCCCAATGTATTCGAATCCTTTGCCTACTTCTAGTTCAGTAGCTACGATCCTTTAGGTTCCATATTTGTTTTGTGAACTCGAATACTACACAAATCCGAATATCTGAGCTTGTTCGTTTGAATTCAAATTATGAGGTTTTACAATATATACACTGCTACTTTCTGTTTTCACAAATTTCATTTATTGCTGAATAGATAGTAGGTATCATTATCATGTTTTCTATTCACGTTTTAGCTTGACCATCGGCAATCGCGCTATTTTCATATAATGTTGTGAATATAAAACGAATGCAGTCTCTTTCTCCTATCACAAACGGACCCTTAATTGAAATCTTATGGTTTAACTGTATATATACATTGCTACTCTTACAAGCTGCAAAACAGATAGTAGTAATAGGTATCATTATCATATTTTTCAACTGACGTTTTAGCTCAATCATCGGAGATCGCGCTAATTTAATATAATGTTGTTAATATGGAGTTCATGCCGTAGCTTTCTCATATCACATATGGTCTCTGGTCCGTCTTTCACAGCATATTTAAATTTGCCAATGAAAACTGTTAATTCCTGGTCCTGAAGTTCCCTTAGATAAGATTTTGACCCTGAAGTGACCGGTGCCACGATCTCTTACGTATGACGTGACTTTATCACAATGTAGACTTAAACAGCTGCCCACTCGCCTGGTAGGGATGTGCTGTTCATTAGCACAGTAAGTGAGAGGCAGTCAATAATTTAATAGTATTTTTATGACCAAGGGTATGATGATGTTAAAAAAAAAAGGATATGTCATAAAGACATGCAATTCTAAATACATGTAGTCCCTATAAAACATAGACTGGGCCACGAAGAGGAGGGAAAGAGGCTTGATTACATTTCAAATGTCTTGCAAAGTGATTATTAGGTTTAGATTATGGCAGATTTCACCACTTATTTTACCACTTATTTATGAAATCCGTTTTCTCTGTCTCTCTCTGTAGTACGCATCTTCGACCGAGCCTTTTACATGGCAGTTCAGCCCATGACAGTTCAGCTTAGAGAAATAAGATTTTTTTTTTTTAATCCCATACAACCCACTGTCCCATATTTGCCACATGAGTTTAGAGAAGATATTTAATTATGATAAAAGATAGTCCTCAAAAAACTAGCATACTATACTCGTATAATATGGCCTCTGTGACCACAGAATGATAACTGTGCCTAGATTTTTAAACTTTTGTCTCTAATATTGTATTAAGCAAAGCCATGTGCACTCTTTACTCAGTACATATATCATATAACAATACATTTTCTAACAATAATTATGTTCACTCTTGGGTCTTAGAGGGTTAACCTGTACCAGAAATCGAATTTGAACCCTCATCTTGCATTGCAAAGTTGAGTCTGCTAGCCACTGGACCACAATGACACAGGAAACAAGGACAAGAGCAAAACAGAAGGAATAAACAAAAGAAAATGAAACAGCTGCAAAGAAATGAGAGAGAAGGAGAGAAAGGCTTTGAAAAACCACTTATTTACCACTTATTTACGATTGTTACTAGGGGTGTAAGGTCACTATGTTTACTAAGTGAAAGGACGTTAGATTTTAGATCATTCTATTCCTGCCCAGAATTAAAGAATCGGTCTTGGCATGATCATGTTTCTGTGTGTCAAAAATTTTGAAGAAGAATAGACGTATTCCTGTGCAATATATTTTGACTCTTCAAATATCAACAAAGCAGAGTTGGTAAAAATCCTGATATAGCCAACTGTGGGAAAGAGGTCGACTCGAGTTGGTGAGCTGTCTGTAATTTGAGGAGATAAATCTGCTGGTTTTTGGGGGTTTTTTTCTTAAAAGACCCTATATCCACCACAAAATGGTGGCATTGCGGTTTTACTAAATAAAACTCGAGAAATGTGAACACAAATCACACTCTTTGGGAAAAGACAAACACCTGGAGCATATTCAGGTGGAGATGTCTTCAAGTCAGGTGAAAAGTCAGTCTGAAAATTCAAAGATCGAAACAAAAATAGTGTGCGGCAAAAATTTATGTTAGTTTTTTGGGTGTTTTTTTTTTTCAGTTTCTACCAGGAACTGAATTTTTTACCCCTCAGCCCGCAAAACTGAGTCTACTAACCATTGGACTACAATAAAAGAAGAAAAAAGACAAGAGCAAAACAGAAGGAATGAAAGAAAATAAATGAGAGAGCTGCAAAGAAATGAGAGAAAAGGAGAGAAAGGACTAAAAAAAATAAAAAGATGCAAGAAAATGAGGAAGTCAAGAGCCATTTTTCCTCCAAGACAGCGGTCTTCCATCCGTTGTGCTCAGCTCTTTGATTTGGCACCAGTGGAACTCCCTGGCACTTTGGACATTTGGGGTAGGCAACAAATAAAAATGGAACTCCCTAAAGATCATACTTTATACAATTTATACTTAAAAGACTTACAAATGATATCCGATGCTCGCTAACAACATTTCTTTTACATTTTAATTAATTTATGTAATTCAATTAAAGCAAGTTTGTGATACCAAAAGGGTTATTTAAACAAAAAGTATGAAAACCACTGTACTAACTATCCCCTTCGGTCTAGTCCCTAGGTTCTGAAGTTCTGACCTCTTATTGGCGACCCCTCCTGGTGTGACCGTCGCTAAGGGGCGACCGTCGCGTGGCAGAGTCGCGGGCAGCCTAGAGCGAGTACTCTAAAACAAACTCAACGGCCCTTCAACTGTACAAATTGGAAGAACAGAATAGGAAAGAAAATAATAAGGACTTCATTTTGGGGGAGTGGGTAGGGCAGGGGGTGGCGAAGAGGGTGCTGTTTTACAAACTATCTTCTGTTCTTCTTCATCTTCCGTTTCCTGTGTTTCTCGCTGTGTAGTACGCTTTTTCGACCGAGCCCTTTGCAGTGCCCTGCTCGTGACAGTTCAGCTAAGACCTTTATCTTTGATTTTTTTTGTCTGTTTATCTTCTCATTCGTTCCTTATACATCGTCATATCATTCACGTTTACTTTCTCTGTTCAGTCACCTCTCTCTCTCTCACTCTCTCTCTCTCTCTCTCTCTCTCTCTCTCTCTCTCTCTCTCTCTCTCGCTGTCTCTCTCATTCTTGGATGATTGTTGTGCCTCACCCAGAAACTACTCTCTCTCTTTTTCTTTCGCTTTCATAATATTGTTCCTCATACGCAGTTGATTTATAAAATAATTCCAGATATCAAGAAGACATCCAAGATGCATTAAAATTCTTACTGAACCACTTAAAATATCTGGATGTTATTGTCCAGATACGTATGGATGAAAACATTTATTTATCTCGTTTTCGATAAGTGTTTGGAAATTGATGAACGCAAGGATGGACGATGGATGGATGAACGGACGGACCGACGGACAGATAGATGGATGGATGGATGGATGGATGGATGGATGGATGGATGGATGGATGGATGGATTATTTTCGTAAAAATTAGTGAATCGCCATGTTTAACATCAAATCTCTCTCTGTAATAATATATAAACCACTCCACACTTCGAGTAAAACCCAATTTTTTTTTGTTTGTTATTTTGCAGAATGCTGATAATACAATTTTTACCTCCGTCCCTAAATAAAAGTTCATTTCCCGCTGATGAGCTGGGTCTAAATCTAGACCTATCTGCCACAACAAATCCACAAACGTGTGCAGGAATGCTGAAATTCATCGCCCCTACGCTGGCCCTGTCTGGCAAGCTCATATTACCTAACTTGGTGATCTTCATGCGCCAGGGGGCGTTCGCGGCGGTCAGTATGCAAATGATATGCAGATGCATGCTCTGCAAACATCGGGGGGATACCCTGTCATAACATGGGGGCTCACAGACCGCCGGGCCAGGACCGTGTGAGGAGGGGGGAGAAGGAGGTTTGAGGTTGAGGAGGATGGAGGGGGTGGGCTGGGGTGAAGGATTCACAGACTGGGCCAGACACTGCAAAGGAGATGAGGAGGAGGACGGGGCGGCCTGGGGGTAGGGGGCGGAGGAGGATGCTGTCTGGAGTATCGGACAAGGAGATTGTGGGTGAGTTTTATTTCTAAGAGAAGGTGGTGTATTTTGATTGATCTGGTTAAAAGATGGAAATGTGAGAAAAGATAAGGGAGATGGAAAGATCGAATATGAAAAATTTTAGAAGATAAGTTTGGAAGTACCAGCCTGAGAGGGAAGATTTTGGTGGGTAAGCCATTAAAAAAAAAAAAATTATAATGTTGTGTTGTCGCAAGGAGTTCGCTAATAATAAATACACCGTTTGTATAGAATAATGCAAGCTTGTTTCTGAAATATAAATTGTTAGGTTTGCAAAACGCCACCAGAATGGATGCCACTTTGGGCTACGATCGCCAGGCAATAAGACGAATGATTTCAAGATTCATCGTGCATGATAATTTTCTAAGACCCGTTTGAAACAACTATGTATTCCATAAAACATGATGTCATTCCTGGTATCTATACACAGTCGAATTTGCTATGTATCAGCAAAGTGTTCGGGAGCATCTTTTTTAAAAAAAATGTGATTTAGTTGCGATTATCCAGTCAATTCTTTATTGTAGAAAAAATACAGTATTAATTAATAATTATGTTCTCTAAAAGGACACTGAATGTATTGGAACTGATTGTAATGTTCTTTGTTACTCTGTCAAAATACGTTTCAGTCAGTGTAAAGTGTAGATAGACAAACGTCTCAAGAGATGAGGAATTTTTTTTTTTTTTTTACTCACAGGTAATAAAGATTTCACTACAAATTAAGTGAAGGTCAAGACTGACTCCCAATTCCCTGGTTTGAATAACCGGACCGTATGACAATGCAATGCAATGCAAGGCAAACTTGCACAATGATAGTACGCTTACTCACAGCAGTTTAAATTAATACAGCATTATACAGTAACACAAAATTATTTCACTTAAAGCGATGCCAAATATCCATAATATTATTATAATTACAATAACTTGACTAGTATTACTATCTATGACCTAATAGTTTTCATGCGTCATGAAGCCAGACTCGAGGAAACCCAAGCGTTCATGCGTGCCCTCGGAGTGGCATCCCCCGGATATTGCGTCAAAATGTTAATCATGGCGTCATGGCTACGCACGACTGACGGTGTCAGGCTTATGTTGGAAAGAAAGTGTGAAGTCTGGACGTGGGAATTTGCCAGTGTAGCTAGATGAAGATGCTTTGCTACTTAAGAAATCTGAAAGTTTTGCCAAAACAAAGGCGAGGTGTGAAGAGCAGAAGCTGTGCATTTATCAAGCATCTTCCAAGAGTTCTTGCATTGAAACAATAATAGTGGTTTGAATATTTCCTTTGTTGTTGTTGTTGTTGTTGTTGTTGTTGTTGTTGTTGTTGTTGCTGTTGCTGTTGTTGTTGTTGTTGTTGTTGTTGTTGTTGTTGTTGTTGTTGTTGTTGTTGTTGTTGTTTCAGCATGTTTAGGCAGTGGAGCTTATTTACAGACATGAACGCGACGGAGGAGTATGAATCTGGCTGGCAGTGGTGGAAACTGCCGTTGAAACTGTAATTATTACTACTAGATAGGGAAAGTGAGGGAAGGAGCGAGGGAACGAGAGAGAAAGAGAGAGAGACAGAGAGAGAGAGAGAGGGGAAGAGAAAGGGGAAAAGGGGGAGAGAGAGAGAAAGAGAGATATATTAGCAAGTATAAGTGTCACTTACACGTAATTTTTTTTTCAATTGTTGTACATAGCACTACGTGGTGACATAAAAATAAAATATATGAATAATCAAATTTTAAAAATATTCGATCAGTACTTTATAGTGATTAACACTTTGGCTGAGAGGGTAGCAATACTTTGGACGTAATGATCTGGCTTAACTGGCTTGCAAGTGGAGGTTTCTGCTTGAGAGCCTTGGTATAAGGTGTATTAAAAATGTATACAAAGTTAATCTTCTTCCCATAATCATTATTTCATTTTGATGAATTAAAAATCCGAGTGACACACTTTCCTGATAATATACTTTGTCAATCTAACTGCAACATAAAAATATTCGGTTTTTATTTTTGTTTTATATTTTCTTTTAATTTATTTGGTCCGCCATCTGCATATCATTCAAGATTCAAGATTCAAGATTGTTTATTTAGGCAAAAGCCAACCACATAACAATAAATTCAACAATTCAAAATGAATATTTCCACCTAATTTATTATGTTTATGTTGTTCAGATTATCACCTTTGAAGGATGAGGTTCAGATACATGTAAGGTCGAGTATAGAGTACAGAAGAACAAAATTATGATGGAGGAGATAAGTGAAACAACGTGAGAAATCACCCCCCACCCCCAC
>JAWQUT010000122.1:1113147-1130345 GCA_033807755.1 Ellobium chinense
GGGGGGGGGGGGGGAAGAGAGAGTGCGCAGCGAAAGTAAATAAACATTAGGCCTACTAAGTGTGCGGAAGGCGTCATGTTTACTGAAACGGTTTGATGATATTGACCAAAATAAGTCTAATATATACAGTATAATAATATATAAAACCGTTGCCTGTCAAAATGGTTCCTATATCATTAGCTGAATTAAGTGTAGAGTATTCATTCCCACACATGTCAACACAACAATATTTTAACAACGTAAACTGTTTCGCTGTGTAGATACACCCACACCGAGTTTTGGCATTTAGTTTTAGACATCAGCGACAAAGATAAATCACACAAGCCTTCAAAGCTGTATATATAATTATGGCTTCATAACTTGCATGTAGACTATGTCTTTAATTGAAAAATAACATCAACAACAAAGGGAAAATACCTATCATAGTATGAGAAAAGTAAACACTGCACTGAGCTGGGATGTTCACCAATGCCCCATTGTGTGCAACAACAACAAAGTCGCTGAAAAGTGATGAGCGAAAGTATGCTACATTCGATAGGTTTTCCTACACGTTAACGTATCCCCAAAACTCTAGAACCTGTGCGACAGAGGCTGATGGAGGGTGATTCCGATTACTGACCATCTTCTTGCAATTTGATATTATTTTTTTTTTCTTCTCTTCTCTTTTGAATTGAGCGTTACTTCTAATTTTTTGTACGTGTGCGTTTAAGGAAACCTACCAACTATAATTCACGAACATTTTTATAATAGACATTCCAATAGTTGAGATGGTAAAGTTCACTCATCCCGTGACAAGGCTAGTTGTCTAAGCACAGGAACCGCTTGCCTCTCCAAAAGACCTTCATATACATTACATAACGCTATGGCCTTTGTGGTGTGAATGTCAATGTGTACTGTATATATACAATCTCTAACTCTTAAGCCAACTATCCGTTCCCTGACCCGTGGCTCAAGTGGCCACTATGTTCATCAGAGGTTCCTTGTTGACTGTTGAAAAAGGGCCCTAAATCTGACCATCATACCCTTTAGACAGTGTCGTATCAACAGAAGTACGACGATTCAACAAGCGCCTCTTTACTAAGAGTGGGGGTTAGGAGTATCGCTTGTTCACAAGGTGCTGTCAACAGCACTCCGACACCCTCGCCGTACGCTGAGGATCGCAATTTTGACAAGTTGGTTAATTGACATTCCGTGATTATATACGTGGCTTCGTTGAGAAGTTTTCCAGACGCCGATCGGCGCGCGCGACTCTAGAAATTTGGGTAGGACTACTATGGGTTGAAAAATATTCACTATGGTCGTAGTGTAATATATCTATATATAAAATTTTAATATCCACAAAATTCATTCATTCATTCGTTCATTCATTTATTCATTTACTTCATTTATTCGTTCGTTATTTCGTTCATTCGTTCGCTCATTGTTTGTTCATTAATTGAGTCGCCAATTTCTTCTTTCACTCAATCAGTCATTAACTGCATCTTCCTCTCTTTCATTCGTTCCTTTGTTCCCTTCTATTTTAATTCTGATTTCCGTTTTTCAGATTTTTCTCTCCGACATAAATTCCTTCCTTCCTTCCTTCCTTCCTTCCTTCCTTCCTTCCTTCCTTCCTTCCTTCCTACATTTTCCCTCATTTCCATGTCTCCACTAATCCATCCTTCCCCAACACATTATAAACCCATATTATCTGAACACCTCCTTAAAGCTACATATTAAGCTTCCGTAAGACACTCCATTGTTTATTTTGCCTTGTTTGCTATTCCTCTCCATCATTTCTGCCCCTGTTCAGATAAGTTTCGTTATCTGCTAGTATCACGTTCAGCTCCCCCTTCACGATACTCTCTGCTTTCTTTCGGAATTTAAACGTTCCTCCTATTTTTTTTTCTTTCGTAATTTGTATCACAATATTGTAAACATATATTTCGCTAAAATGCTCATATGATATTCTCTCTCTCCATATTTATTTGTTACTTTCTTGGGACAAATTCACTTGCATATATGTTATAACAACCAACCTTGTCTTTCGAAGACTTTGATTTTAACATTCATTCAACTCTCTCTCTCTCTCTCTCTCTCTCTCTCTCTCTCTCTCTCNCTCTCTCTCTCTCTCTCTCTCTCTCTCTCTCTCTCTTCCCCGCTCTCTCTCTCCCTTCCCCTCCACAAGTAACATAAATCAAAATCCTCTCCAGTGTTCTTTTTTGTTTCCCTCTCTCCTTCGACACCTCCCCCCCACCCTTTTTCTTCTTTCCACCGAAAACCATTAATTACAGCATTCTCTCTCTCTCTTCCTCTCTTTCTTTCTCTCTCTCTTTCACTCTCTCTCCAAACAGACCAAAATCCACTCCAGTGATTTCTTTTGACTCCCACACCTTATTGACTCTTTTAACGTGTTTGTTCTCCCCCCTTTTAAGATTTTCTTTCTAGCCATATATATAGCGAACGACAGAAGGGCTTAGTGACAGCGACTTTCTTCTAATTTCAAACCTACTTCTGTCACTCCTTTTTCCTCCCGTTCCTTTTCTATGTTTTATTCCCCCGCACAGTGCCCGTTGCAGTTGTTCAGTCCACACTGACAGCGACTGTATTTTCCTCCCTCTATTTCTGTTATGGGCTCTTCCTTTTTCCACACCCCTCTCACGCCCCCCTCATTTTTCAAGGTTTTATATTCCTTACAATGATTGTAGTGGGTTACTCAATCCACTCTGATTGCCACTTTTTCCACTCTTCCATTCCTTTTTCCTTTCTTCACTCTCTCCTTCGAAATTCCTCTAAGAGAGCTGTCAACACCTACACTCACAACCTTCTTCTTTCTCTCTCTCTCTCTTTTCTTTCATTCTCCAGCGAAACGGCTTCCATTATACTTTCATCCACTCTGACACCAAAGCAAAAAAGTTCATACAGCATTTCTCCGCCTTCTCTTCCTCCCCTTTTCCTCCTCCCTCCCTCCCTCCTTCTACTTCATTTTCCTCCTTCCGCCACCCCTCTTCCCCTCACAAAACATTTTCCTTCTAATCTCTCTGGTCGCGGACACAGTGTTTACCGACCCCCGTCAAGTCTTGCTATCTCTAATTCTATACCCCTATAGAATTCGCTGTGTTGTATGTTTTTATTATTTCGTTGAAATCTGCACTCCGTCTTTTCAACATCCAAACATCTTGACTTAATCGTTTTCGTTCCGCTTATATTTTTCCGACAAGAGCAGCAAACTTTTCACACGGACCACCCAGATTTTGGTCGCCAAAAAAGTGCAGTCGAGGCGAGACGGGGATTACGACATTACAAGATGGTGGATTTGTTGCTGGTCTATGAATTTCTGAAAGAATTTCGAATTGATGAAGTCTTTTTATGATGAGGGCGCCAGAGATTTATGAGAAGCGGGCGAGAGACGTTGTCAAAGGTTGAAATTATTTGACAGTGATTTAGGATTTGATCGATATAGAGGTGTGGCCATATTCAGCGGGGTGAATGAGTATGAATGTTTGAGGGGTTCGGGTGAGTGAGGGAGTGAGTGACTAAGTGGATGGATGGATGGATGGATGGATGGATGGATGGATGGATGGATGGATGGATGGGGTTCAGATGAGTGAGAGAGTGACTGGATGGATGGATGGATGGATGCCAGGATGGATGGATGGATGGATGGATGGATGGATGGATAAAATAACAAGATGAATCAATGAGTAAATGAAGGACGATAAAGCCGACCGTGTAATTAAGCTTCATTAAATGCACATGTCAGAGTGTATTCAGTACACAATTAATACTTCTCTTTATTGTTGTTTATTATAATTATTGAATCATCATTTCATTAACCACTAAGTGTTTGAATGAAACCTTCATTTTCCTCATGCCTTCAATTTTCTCATGATCGTTTTTTTCCTTTCTTCATTTTTTTTAAGCAGACAGGTAGACCTAAATGTCATCAATCAAACTAAAACTAAATTTACAATAGAAAGTTGTTGGGTTTTTTTTGTGTTGTGTGCAAGGCGACGTTTTTGTCATTGTGTATGCCTAATGTATAACAAATGGAAGAGATAAAGATGATGATTCTGAGTTTCTTCTTTAACTCTACCCATCTGAGGAGGCAAACAATAGGTATGTAAGAATGGTACATAGTAAGTAAGTTATATGTTCTTTACACTTTTTGTTTCAATTAATATAATACTCCTGCAAGCACATTAATGTTACCATAAAATTTTGGTGACGTTGAGAGAGACAACAATGACCATGATGGTGGTGATAATGAAGATGACAAAGATAGACGATGATAATGATGACGATGAGAGTGACGATGATGACTGTGATGATGATGATGATGATGATGATGATGATGATGATGATGATGATGATGATGATGATAACAAATGGTCAAATTCTCTTTGAACTTCATTTACCCTACATCTCTTCTTACCCATTCATTTCATTTTATATTTCACCTGATGAAGAATCACATCTTTGATTCGAAAATTCGTTATTATTTTGTATCTTTATATAAGTCCATTTTTAAGTTTAAGTATTAAAGTGTAATCCTTCGCTGGTTTGGACAGAACTTTTTAATTTCTTTAATGTGTTCCAAATGATGATAATGATGATGATAATGATGATGATGATGATGATGATGATGATGATGATGATGATGATGATGATGGTGGTGGTGCTGGTGGTGGTGGTGGTGATGAAAACGACGATTATTTCTAATATAATGCTAGTAGTGATGGTGCTGATGATTAATTTTTCACTTCGTATTATAATAATAATAATAATGATAATACTGATGATAATGATAATAAAGTTGATACCTGGCACAGTGTCCTCCCCCTCAGTCCTGAGTGAGTGTCCCTGGTGTTTACCAAGAAACAGCCATCCCGCTGGTTACGAATACTCCGGGAATAAGGCCGAAATAATTGATATTATTGTTTTTCGCTTCCGTCCAATTTGTTTAATCCGAGAACCAAATATTTCCCTGAGCCGGAGAAGACTGCAGCACAAACAATATTATGGCTTTTCTCCCAAGCTCTGGCTGATTGTCCTCGCCGACGGTCAAGCCCTGGCCTAGGGTTCTGCCGATTGTAACAAATGGTCAAATTCCCAGCTAGCCAGCGCCTGGTCTGTCCACTGATGGTCCACTGCTGTCCACTCTAAAGGTCTCTGGGTTTTACTGATTGTGTGAGAGGTAACGGCAGATTGGAATCAAGACTATCTATGGCAATAGGTAACAATAATGTTACCCGTATGTAGGTTTACACTGTGGGTCTTATAGTTGTTTGTATGTGTTTGAGAGAAGAACTACAACTGTCAGCGGTATGTTTATTACAATGTTGTTATTATTATATTTGTTCGCGTGTTTATATGAGGATTGTTTTGGAGAAAACACAAGTATTATCAACTGAGCGAAGAACGGTCCATGTAATAGGCACGTATGCGTAGATGATAGAGGTAGCAATACGGAAAGTTTATTTATTGCACCGTTCGTGAATTAGATGTATTAGTACAATGCATGGCCTTCCTTCGGATATAAAGGGTCGTAACTGTTAACAGTCGCGATACTTTTCTCGTTCTCTCGGTACGGATGCGAATAAAGCTGTAATTGAAAGATATTCAGTCCTCCAGCTCTTAATAAAAAAAAAAAAAAAAAATTAAAATTAAAAGGTTTCCAGAAATCACTGTATAGACTAGAGTTGTATGGTCTGAATAGGTACCGTACTTGCTTTGATTTTGTATCAGCTCGGTCTTGAATTGTATTTTGTATATTATGTAAGTCCAATCCACATTAATGCTTTACAATAGGTCTCTGGCCTATGACCTAAAAGGTCCACAACTTGTATGTGTAACTACCACCAAAGGTTTCACGGGCTGAACTTGTAGTACATTTAAGATAAACATTACAAAGTCTTTTGCCTCATGTAAAATAATGAGGCATTTTCAGACGGGTCAGTTACACCACGTGATCTAGGGATTGCTAGGATATTTTGATAAATGACGAGTAATCATACACGAGCAGAGCATGTAAACAAACCAACGTGTGAGCAAGATTTCCTAGGTCACGTGATGGAGCTGAAAATACCTAATTACTAATTTTCTGAATAATCTTAAAGCTCGGCTGCCCGATCTTTACCGTCGGAAGACAAGCCCTGCAAACCGTGGACATTACCTTCACTTAGATGAACTAAAATTTGCGTTAATATTTCAACTACTAAACGTTTTTCATGTTAATTTTCTTTCCCGTAACTTTCGGAGAAACAGTAAACTAGAGATCTTCAAAGTTTCTAAGCTCTATGAAATATCTTACTCTTTAAATACGGAACTATAACGTCCCCCAATTATGAAGCGTGCCAATGAATTCAAACTAATGAAGTGTTTCATCATGCGTTCCCTCTCCTTTTGTATCCGGGACGAGCTTTATAATAAGTTTTAATTGGTCAAAGTGTAATCGCGGAAAGTACAAAAAACAAAACAAAAAGTGAACATACATAACTTTTTTGCATTTGAGAGTAACTTCCTGGTTTCAACTATGAATATCATCAAGTTGATAAAGTGGTCTTGGACTTCGGCCAGGATTAATAAAAAGTTCGTTTCCAGAGCATTATTTGAAAATACGTCTAGATTTTTAGTTGGTAAAAGGACGTGCCTTCTACTGCAGAATAGCTTCGGGATTGGGAGCGACAAAATAAAATGTGAAATTCGAACACGTGAAAGCTAAATGCTTGTCTCGTATGATACTGTCCCCAGAAAACTGCTGAATATCACCTTTCAGTGAACATAGGTCACATGTGCTCTAATCTGAACAACAAAAAATTGGTAATTAAAGTGTTAATACATTACTGACCTCGGGTATTTGATTGGAATAAATTTGTAAAAGGCAGGAGTTTGGTCAGTGCTATTATATTATTGCCGACCAACCACAGCCACAAAAATATATCTTACTTTTTAAAAATCGGTAAGGTGTTCAAAAATGTTCATTTATATCATGTTACAAAGCGCAAGCCTGTTCTATATAGATCGAACCCTGACTATTTGATTATCTCTGTCTTAAAACTATTAATACATATTTAAACATACAAGCTTCGTAATTAATATTTCAAGTACCGTTGCAATGTTGCTCTCATTGCTACTGGTTTAAGAAGATGTATAGTTTACTTACTGTATTCGTCTAGAAATTATAATTTACGCGCACAGAATCTCTCGCAACAGCTGCTGTGAGGGTTGATGGCTTTAAATCCTTGCAAACTAAAAGATGAATATCCATAAAAAAAACCGTGCACATGTACTTTTAAAAGATTTGATTATCTCATTTTTATTTTCAAAATCTGTGTATCTCATAGTTCTCTGAAACATAACCATCGACAGTTACTGTCTTGAGTTTGACCCGTCAGTCATTTGAAACACACACGGCAGTCCATACCTTCACTTCAACTAAGTGTGTTCAGGTAACACACCTGTACCTAATCCTCAGATGTTCAGCCAAGTGTCTGTAAATGAGCACGTGATTTTTTTTTCTTATTTTTTTTTAGGCATTGCATCCTCGAGACTTTCGTGGACAGAAAAGATAAATCTTATGGTTAGCTTTCATGATTTCGTCAATGTGTGGTTTCGTCAATAACCGAGGTAGTGATTGAACGCATTTTGATGTTATTTCTCATCATAATTTAGAAATAAGGCAATTACTTGATTGTAATGATCAATGTATATATGGAATGAAACCGACGTTTAATTGTCTCTTTAATAAAAGATTAAACTTCCATTTAAAAACAAAAAAATTAAAATAAACATTATTCTTCAATCTTTTTTGTGTATTTTTCACCAGATGTCCCGTGAGCAGAGATTCTCACGGTGCTAGATTCAAAAGTTTCAATTTATTTATTACTATTATTATTATTATTATTATTATTATTATTATTATTATTGTTGTTGTTGTTGCATTTATCATCGCATATTACATGACCATTTGTTTACAAAACGCACATGTATCTAAAATCAGATCACCAATCTGATCCGTAATTTCAAATTCATATTTTGTTGATTTTGGTCAGTGTTTATCGCAAATCGTAATCGCTGATTTGTATCTTATCTTACTCTATCTTATCTTATTTTATCTTATCCTTGTCTCAGATATAAAACTCTCACTGTGGAAAGCGAACTGACAGAAAGTCATCAAAATGAAAAGCCTTCCCCCCCCNCCTTTTTTTTGCACTAACGTTATAAATTCGATTCTCCATATGCCTATCTTATGTTTTATCTTAACTTTGTCTTATCTTATCCCATATGGCTAGTGAGCTCTTTTGCAAAATAATATTTTCATAACACTATACATATACTGCATTAGGTTTGCCTTTCATCTCCGTAGCTTACAAGTTAACTTTTGCAGTGTGTCATTTGTTACAAGCCTTTTGTCTTCCCATTGTCATCAATTTTTTTTTTCACCTCTAAGGAACGAATGAATCTTTTTAAACATGAAACAATACATTTTATTTCATTCATTGGCCCGTGATTGAGAAAATGAAATCGAAATTACAAACAAACACATCAAATGCGGGATTGTTTTGCTGCATCATATGAAACAGATTTGTTCTGTACTACATTAAATATCCCGTTCCAGGACACTGTTTATCTACAAAACTTTGATCCCTAGAGAATATTTGAAAAACAAATTATGGGTCAGTGTTTATGTCATGTCTGGTACAAACATAATAAGAACAATTTTATGCTGTTTGGAAGTCTCGTATCCAGGCTAATGCCCGCTCACGCAATTTCGTAATATTATTACCTCAGCAGACCTGTTCTACCTAGGATTTTCTCCACTGCCTGGGAAGCATTTACAGACGCTGATCATCCGTTTTCTGACAATATTAACTTTTACTAACTGTAGCCAGGTACCCATTTTACATACGAGTAGAAATTTAGAAGCATTATTATAGACACGAAATTTGCAAGCAATTGAGAAAATGTAGCGGAGTGCAAAACCTTTTTGGCAGATCCTTAACAAATTTCTTCGCATTCAGAATTTGCTACAAACAAAAAAAAGCAGTATGGAGTGTCTAATGGTTACCAAGAACCCAACGAAACAGTTCGACAAATTAATCAAAAAAAAGTCTCTTATCATATTTACTGTAAGTTTAATAATCTAACAAGATCCCACATAGTAACAAAAGTTATTTTGTAAAGCTAGGAGAATACTGGCTATCTCTAAGACCAACTATCTGTTCTTTGATATTCGGATAGAATTAGGCCTAAGACTATAAGATATAGTTATGAAACTGGTGTGCTGTCATAGATACTTTAGAGTACACCAGTCTGTCCTCTCTTCCTTTCTTCTCAGTTTTTTTTCCCTCTTTCAGAAGAAGAAAGTCTAAAGTATTAAGTGGGAAATCCAATAACTTTGCTACAGATTTTGTTATTAATCTTATTGGGTATTACATAGCTTTGTAGTCTGGTTGACGTTCTTGATATGAAAAAATCTTACAAATGCGCAACATTTCGATTGTCTTTTTCCCTGTTAGACCGTTAGATAAATGACTACAAGAATTAGACAGCTAGCATAGTCTTAAGATCACACGGAGGGTGAACTAAAAACAAACAAAACCTAATATTTATCTTGTCATCAATTCCCCCCGGCACGTGGCTCAGATTAGATCTAGGATCGACTTTAGACTATGAAATCTGGTAATAAATTGAATTCATTTTTTTTCAGATGAAAGTTTGTTTCTATTATTCTAGTCTATCATGCCTGGTACAGTATTAATTCTTTATGTTAAGTGGACAAAGATAGAAGAGCAAGTCTACACTTTGATTTTAATTTACTTACAACAAAAATAATTTGTTCTGCATTTTGTTTGATATGGAGGAAGATTTTGGTGGGGTTTTTTGTTACTAATATTAAAATAGGGATTATTGATGTTGTTTTTTTTAAACGAAAACTCCTAAGCACTGTAAAATAATATGGTAAAATTAATATATATGCACGTAAATTGCTACTGGGCTATAGATCTAAAGCAATTAACATTTCACTGATTTATCAGGGTTTTTTTTATTTTTACATGTCCTCGCACGAATTTTTTTCATTTACTTGTGACCACCCCACCTAATGATATGACTGAATTCAGATATTCTAGCATACATTCTTCAGACATACCATACATCAATGTTTCAAGACATTGAAAATAGGGGGCATTTCGCTGTTATCAATAACAGAAATATTTTCCGCTGGTGAGTGTGAGACAAAACCCAGAACGGGCCTTTCATCGAGACGAAGATCTGTAGAAAGTACACTAATGATATTCTGAAAAGCTATGGAAATGATCTGGAAAAGCGAGAACCAGTGGAAGATAACGAACAGATAGCAAACAGTCACCCGAAAGTTTTCACACGGACAGAAGCCATGTTGTTTTGTCGTATCGTGAAACTCCCGACACTTGTTAGCTATTATGCCTCAATAAAGTTCCATCACTGAAGAGAGATAAACTTTGAGTATGGATTTAATCTCTACCGTCTCGTGGTCCTACCGTTCCACCCGGCTCATTCCGGCTGACTTTCGTGATTTATTGCAGTGCCTGAATTATGAACTTCACGCGATCATGTAATCGTAACAAGGGATATCGCAGGTGTCTTCCCACAGTGAGGGGGCGGAGGGGCGTTTAATACATATTTTTTATCTAATATTGCAGATATCGGTAGTCCACACTCAACAAGATCATTAAGTCCGTCTGCACTGCAAATTTGCAAAACACCTGGCTACGGATTGTTAATGTAGAACAGACCATAAGTGGATCTAGTCTAGACTAGATTAATTATAACAAAATTTCGAAATCTGATTGAGAAAAAAAAAATGGAATTTTCAGTGGTAGGCCTCCTACAGTGGTTCATGAATTTGATTTAATGGCAAAAACAATGAATTTAGCAATAGGTGAAAAGCTTACTTCTTTAAAAATACCAGCACAGTAAACTTTCAAAATAAGAACATAACTAGATCTAGATGTAGCAATTCTAGTTTTGTCACCTTTTCTAAAATTTGCTTCATCTAAATGATATGTTATTGTTCATGTGCTCATATCTCTATGGGAACTTGATTATACGGTAGGTTATATTGATAAAACTGAATAATATTTCGTGTGCAAGTCCTAGAATTTATTTAGACTAGACTATTGTACAATTCCTATGCTCATTTCTGATGTGGCGTTATCACATTCGGACAAGACAAAGATAATTAAACATGCTTCATGTCATTCTAACGACCCTATTCGATATTTAGACTAGCTAAGACGGTTACAAATTTACTTCAGACTTTTGTTCATGCACGGATAGTTTATAATACATTAAGATGGATTGCTTGATATTGGTGTAGGCTAATGTTTATTATCTGTTTTTCCACAAGTCTCCCATGCGCCGTAGTTATAAATTATGACATCGGTGAACAATTTGTTATTTTCATGCTGTGATGGATTATTGTATACTTTGTTGATGTCCATAATAATTATTTAAAGTAAATCGTTTGGACTGGATTTACGCTACATTTCATTTTCGCGTTTCTTGTTGTTTTCAGAATGAACTGAAAGATGTGTAGAATAGTGTGTGGTAAATAAATATATCTAGATTAGCTCCTCACGTTCTAGCGTAGACTGAAGACATGAATGAAAATGCTGGTGTCTCTGCGGTACAATATCATGAGGAGGATAAGTAAATTACATCATATGTATTTGATCTTTACCGTCTCGCAGTTCTACCGTCTGATCTGATTTTGGATGAATTATGAACTTGCAGTGTTTAATTTGCTAAATTCTTATGGTTCTCTTTATTTACTTATTTATATATAAATCCAGAGCGGGCTAATGTTTTGTAAATAATGAAGATATCAAGTAAAGATTACTGTTGAGATAACGTAAAATATTCTTATCGACTGACTTACAGACTTACAGACTGAAACAGATTTTGCTTGTCGGTAAACAGTTTACGTTATATATATAAAAATTAATCAAATGTTTTTTTTTTAAACAACAAAATCAGAGGTTCAGGATATTAGTTAACACACACTAACCAACCAAAACACAAGAATAAACAAAAAATCACCACAAATCTCGTAGAAAACCACACGGCACAGAATGAATCAGCTGATATCAGCAGACGTGAGAAGTTTCTCTAGTTGTGAAAAAAAGTTGTTTTTTTCTTCTTCTCCTCCATATGATTATCGTCTGCTGTTGAAATCATCTGTTTCCCGCCAGTGCTCCACGTCTGCTGACAGTTGGGGGCTGGTACGTGCCTAAGTGTGTTGTCCGGACACAATAACTTCCACAGTCACTCGCTCGGCCGTGTGCGTGCTTTCACAAGCTGGTAACAATTCGTTTGGAACCGTTTTTCTAAAACATAACTTTTTCCCCTTTCGGGCTTTTCTTATCGTTGGGACCCCCTTGAGAAGTTTAGGTCTACCCGTTTGTCGCCACTGCGATAGAAAAGGGGCTTCGTGAACCATGCAAAAATTTCGTTTTCTGCAAATCTCATTCGCAGGCACGTTTTGTTCCGTCCTGAGGCGCGAGCATGCATGCTGGGGAGAGCTTGAGGGGGGCACGGCGCGAGAGGGGAGGCGGGGCTTAACTCCGCCGTGCTCCGAGGCTTGATTCGTGAGGATTCGCTTCCTTGGGTCCCCTCCGCCGGTCGATAACAAGAATCCCGAGGTGTAGCACTCTCGTGTGAGAAGAGGGCGGGGCGAGACTAACCGAGTCTGTCACTCGCCAACCAAACAAGATTCTCCTGCGGGTTCGATACGTTTTCTTCTTTATCTTTGTGTATTTATTGCTGGTTAGTATACGTGCGTGTGTTTGTGTGTATGTGTGTATGTATGCGTGCGTGATAGAGTGATAGGAGTGTGGGTGTGTGTGTGATGTTATTCTGCATGCATTCTAAAATCCTATTCACGGGATCGGACAAACTGAATGGACCTCGGTGATCACAGATGAATATTTATTACAGAAATTTCATTTATGGATATTCACACTGGTTGGAAATCCACGATCCCCGACCACTTTCAATCCCTCTTCCGACCCCTCCATCCCCCTCCCCCTTCCTTTAAAAAAATCCATGATGTCGAAGTCAACCATCAACTTTGAGAGATTGAAAGAGTTATTTTTCTGGTCTCTCGTCAAGTTAAAAATGAAGAGAAATAAAATGTTATAGAATAGAAGTGATTGCAGTTTAGTAAAAGTCCAGTAGACTGCACACCGGTAAAAGTAGACACATTTAATTAGAAGTGATCAATATAAATATCACAGAAAACGCAGGACCCTAGGGAAGTCCGAAGGACTTCAAACTTACTATCTGTACATAAAAGTCACTCTAATAAAATAGCGGTTATAACCAAACTAATAAAAACGGTAAGAATAATCCAAATACTAAGATATAACAAATTTTATCACCTTTGTACACCTCGATTATCCTTACTCTTTTATAGCGCAGTCCCAATGAAAGTTTTATAGGCCTTTATATAAACGTGATTAGAATAACATTTTATATTATTCTCCTTTGCTTGTTGAGTTATCCATTTTTTGTCGTTTGTATTTAAAAACAGGAGTGATACCAAAATATAACTTAAGACTGTAGCTCTAAAATTTGTCAAAAAATGTATCAGCCAGATCCAGTCTATGTTTGATATCTCTCTTAACAAGTGATTATACTGAATCTATCAGTCTTGCATCCGTCAAACTAAGATGTAAGCTGTGTTTTGACAAACTTAACTTGTTATTGTTGAGTTCTTTCATTGAGTAAATCAAGTTTTGACCCTGTATTATTCTGGTCGGAGAAAGAGTTGTTTGAAGCAGCAGGGAGTCATCCCATTGAGATGGAAAATATTCTGACAAAATCGTAATAGAAGAACATTTTTTTTTATTGTAAAAGTGGTCTATTCTGCTTCACAATTCTTAAATGTACCTACACTTAGTGATCATCCACTCTTAAACATCATGTTTTTGTACAGAAATTACTTTATTGTCGACGTCTGCGACAAATTAAAAAAAAAAAAATGCGATACTGGATGTCCATATCATTTTCAGACTTCAGAGCTTGATGATTTTTCCAGCTTCTGTGGCCTATGCATAATCCATACATTAGTTAACGTACTGCGTTAATCACAGTGAACACTACTATTTTGGGAGTTTCCCGTGGTTACCGCGGTGCGTTAACTAACGTAAGGATTATGTATACGGCCACAGGTCAGGCGACATACGCTGCATTTTGACTGGGTGTTGCCTGCCACACAGACCTGTGAGTTTTGCACGACTTTTGGGCTGAAAACAGCTGGCAGTGAGGGGGTGTCAGGATGAGTAATTAAATTGACTGCATTTCTGTGCGCTGTTTGTCTTGCAGCATATGTGTGAGTTTAGTATTAACATAGTGTTGGTAAAATAATTTGTATTCATTCATTCATTCATTCATTCATTCATTCATTCATTCATTCATTCATTCATTCATTCATTCATTCATTCATTCATTCATTCATTCATTAGTTCCTTATTTTATTCATGAAATTCATTCTTTCAGGTCTTTACTTCATTCGTCCATTCCGTCTCTAAACACTGATTTTCCCTTGTCCTTTTAATATTAGGTTATCACTTTCTTCACTTATATTTTGATTGAGTTCCTCTATTTTCCCTCGTTTACACCTTTACTTTGATTCCATTGTCAAACAAATTTGAAATGCTTCCAATTATTAAGAGAATACCACTCAACTATAGAATCCGTCATGCATCTTATAACGATGCCGTAAACACTATAAATACTACTGTACAATAATTTCAAGTTTTATTATAGAGGCAAGCAATGCCATTTCATTTAGAAGACAGCTTGCATCAAAACTGGCCAGATCTCATTCCTCATTACTGAACAGTATTTTGGTACTTGCTGAAGAAGACTGTAATGCTGAAGTTTGTTGAGAAAATAGGCCTTCAAAAATTTTTCCACATCTGATTTACGGGTATGACGGTGCCATAATGATTAAAAATTAGTGTATTGTTTAAAGTTTCAGAAAGAACTTAACTCGAAGTTTTGACCAGCAAATTTAGAACACTTGTATAGGCATCAGGTTTGACCAGTTTTGAGCACACTGTATTACTATTACTTGACTGTTCTTTACAGTAGTGATCATAATCCTAACAAGGACAGAACACAGCCTAGGCTGAGATTTGCAAAAACGTTTCTATGATGTTTGTCTTTGTGATGTTCCATTTCGACTTCACTGCTTGTTTCATTTTTATTATACAGGGGATGTTTTTCTTTCTGACGAGGATGGCGACGATAACGATGATATAATGTTGATAATGATGATGATGATATTGTTGATGAAAACTGGTCTAGACAATAACGACATTCTGCAGCCGGTATGGTGCTCGAAAGTATCGCATAGTATACACACACACACACACACACACACACACACACACACACACACACACACACACACATACACACACACACACATACAGACCGCTTGCACCTTCATCTTCAACTGGCTATCTCAGTATCAGCCCCGTAATCCCAACTGATCTATCCTAATCAGTTCTTCTATCAGCCGTATCACACTTGGCTTTGATCCCGTTAAAACAATGCGCCGTAGAGGACCGCATCACCGCTTGTTGGGGCTAGGATTAGGGATGGACACCTCCGCAAGACAAACAAGTTCTCTTTCGGTCTCTGAGATCTGCAATTAACGCTCCAAGATACATGGGATTAATTCTGAGATAGGTCGGCACTGTTAACTGAACTATATGTAGTTAGGGCTTTCGCGAGAACGTGCAGTTTGCAGTCGGCAGAAAAAAAAAAGAGGAAGATGGGGAGTAATTGTTATATTGAGAGAAGAAAAAGAATTGATTGATTGATTGATTGATTGATTGATTGATTGATTGATTGATTGATTGATATTGATTGATTGATTGATTGATTGATTGATTGATTGATTGCCCGCTTTATAACCTATTCAGTCACAATTTCTTCCATGATACACTACATTTTACCATTAGTTCTAGTTTCCTACCTCTTCCTCATCACTCATGCTGACAGTTATCATAATCTTGTTTTTATGATCTACGCATCCATCCAATAAAATCTTTCTTCTTCTGTAGCCCGCCCTACTTCCGCCTGCCCTTGCATCCTAAGCCCCATAATCCTCTGCTCTGGTAACTTATTCAGCCGTATGAGAGTTGAGACCATGGAACCATGATGACAGACAAGCGTGGCACAGTCATTCTCACATTTGAGAGTTTGCGCGTTAACGATGGAATCTTTGCTACCACCGTTATAGCATCGGTCCCGAATGCACCTTTAGTTGCGTTCAACATGCAGTTAATTTAATTCTTGCGATGGTAAGAAGAAATCCCATCGTTAATGCGCAAGCTCTCACCTCAACTCAACCCTCATCAAAACCTTTGTGCAACAAGACTAGATATCAAACCAAGAGAAATCAGCTCTACTCCCGGCGATTCGCATAAGGACCCACGCGTCTAAGAACCCGGTATAACACTTGTGTCCCTACGACTGGATTCTTCTATTGTCGAGTGACAGTGTGTACGAATGTAAGGAACGGCCACGCTCCTAATGACCTCTATTATGAGCTCGGCAATCCAGCAGGGCAACACACTGAATGAAATAGAGAGAGTAGAGAGTATTCTACAGTTACAGCTAATCGCGAGAGTCATAATATCACAGGGTGGGGTAGAGAGTATCGCTACGGACAGCACTGCTAACCGCGAGAGTACTATCCAACCCCCCTGGGGGCTCATTCTGAGTCGTGGGCGTGAAATGCACGTGCGATTTGAGCCGACAAGGGGCGATCACTCGCTAATCAAGGGGAGATAAGCACTGCTTTATAGTCATTAAAGGAGAGAGTAATAATGAGAATGGCAAGTTAGTTCTACAATTACAAACAAGTCAAGGTGCTGGGGAAAAGGAACAGGATGGAAAACGCGTTGATGAATAGACTGTGTTTGCAAGGGTGTATCGTTGAATCAATGCTTAAATGGGAACGCAAGTGAGTACCGTCTGATTCTTGATGTTTTGAAATTCTAATAATGTCACACAAAGTATTGGAAAGTCCACATCTTTGAGTAGGTCAAAGGGAGTTTTAAAGGAAACACTGTTATACTCTGGAACATTTTTTTCCAACGGTCCATTCATCCATTTGAATTGCCAGTAATATCAACTAGCCTAACAAATCCACTAGAATC
>JAWQUT010000122.1:1130495-1143967 GCA_033807755.1 Ellobium chinense
AAAAAAAACTATAAAAACAAATAATAATATATATGTATATAAATACGCATTTGTTGAAATGTGTTTCATGTATTGTATGAATTTAATAGGGTCTTGGACCTAAGTGACGAGATCATCCTTAGAATCTGCATTATCTCCTTCTCTCGCAGCGTCAATGGTTTATACAGGTCCTTGTCAATGTCAAGTCTGTGGAGAAATCCCATAAGGACCAATCAGTGCACAGAATACCTCCAAATCCTCCAAAACACCGACGCCCCTGGGTATTGCCAAAGTGTCCTAGTACTAATAGTCAGTAGTGTTTGATAATAAATACAGTGTATATAATAATATTACAAGTAAATCCTAGGAGTAGGTTATGGAAAGGATCACGTTTTCTGAGATTTGCTTGCACCATAAAACTTCCAGACCCCTAATTGGTCCAGATTATCATGTCCGTAAGCATCAGGGTAGAAAACTCTGTTCTTTGGATAAACAGTGGATAACTTTTCATTAAACCCTGAAACCTGTTTGAAAACTAAAGACATTCGGAAGTGCAGTCCTGAATTTATCAAACAATCTTTTGTCATTTTCGTTGCGGGCAGCATTTCCAAATGACCTGAGCAGATTGTATTTTGTGCATGCCTGTGGACTGCAAATGAAAGCATTTTTTAAAACTATTTTCATCTAAACTATATGCGAAAACTCCAAATAGTGAGAGAAAATTTCATTGAATGACCCAACGAAGCCTTTCTTATACAATTTGGCTTCCTCAACCTAAAGGACGCCATGCATACACGGTAGAGGGTAATTTAAAGAGAAAAACGTGTGGGCGGAACATGACTGCTTTTCCCACACATAGTGATACCCTCTTTAGTGATGATCGTGAGAATGATGTCGACAGTGACAATGATAATGTTGATGACGATGTGATGGTGATGATGATGTAGCTCTGACCGTAAAGGCGATACATACCACCACATGATAATGACAGCGGATACGATGAAAGCGGCAATAATAGCGACAACGGAGAGGTAGATGTTGCTGATGTTAAGACGATGCTGCTGCTGCTGCTGCTGCTGCTGCTGCTGCTGCTGCTGCTGCTGCTGCTGCTATTTCTGCTGCTGAAAATGATGATGATAATTATGAAGATCCTGATGAAGACAAGTTTCAGCAACGGAGAGCTAAACTGATTTGAAATTCCATTTTTACTGGATTTGTGTAGTTTTAACATGCCGCAATCAGCAACACTAGTACAACTATCTGTGGAATTGACTCGGAAATTGCACGCCAAAAAGTGCAAAATGATTGATTAGTCATGATGACGTATTACCCTTGTCACGTGACCACGGGGGAAGGCTCTCATTAGCAAAGAGATTACGACATCGTCCAGAAGCGAGAGGAGGAGCAGTGACATACATTTTCCAGTAGGGCCACTCATCACAAAAAAGTGAAGACTATCACTTTCATATAACAGCACAGGACGACACAATTACTGCATTCTTCCTGTTCCCTTGTACAGTCACTGCACACCTGTTATATGCACTATATTATGCTCCCTTTTCTCTCTCTCTCTCTCTCTCTCTCTCTCACACACACACACACACACACACACACAAACACACACACACACACACACACACACACACACACACACACACACACACACACACAGTCTCCTTTTTTGTGTGTGTGTAAACCTCTCTCCTTTCAAATTCTTCCATAGATCCATGCCTTACATAATTCAACACGTCATCCTAACACTGTCTCGTCTGACAGCTTTCCTTGAACTTAAACATTAACAAGCAACGTTAATGTAGCGGTCGCCTGAAAGTTAAGGAGAAGGTAATAATAAAATGCATTCGGAATCGCCATGGGTAACAAATTCACCTCTCCGAAACAGCCAGTCTTTACCGTATTTGTCATGGCCTGAGAGTGAGGTTCGAATGCGTGAATGATTGAGTATTGTACCGTGCGTTGCCATTGAAAAGCACAGCTGCCAAGGAATTTAAAAAATGGGCGTTGACTGGCCTAATTTATCCGCGTAGAAAGCCATTTTTAGCTTTTCTTAAAGGTCAGTTGCGCTTGAGGGTCAAGAAGAAACTCACTTCTATCCCCATCCCCTCCCCTCTCCCCTTCTTCATCCCCCTTCCCCGTCCGGCTTGTTTTGAGGAAAGACAGGACGAGAGAACGAGCGAACGACGCGAACATAACATTCTCGTTCCAGACCCCTTCTCCTTTCTTATCATCCTGTTTTCTCTCATCCATGTGCGAAATTGCCACACAGTATGCAGGATACGGTCGTAAATATCATGACAATTTCTTGTAATGGTGGTAAGCAACACCTGCAGGACTGCATGACTAAAGCACAGAGAATTCAAGAACCACCGGTCAGGGGAGGGAAGTGGTGAAGGGAAATCCAGATATGAACGGACCTTTCAGAAAGAACTGAATAACAAAAAAAAAAAAACGAAGCTTTCCACGTGGCCAAACAAACGACCAGGTGAAGCCTCCACATGATTAAAATACGCCAGGGCTGTCTTTTTTGTTTTTTGTTTTAAATTTCATAGCTGTGGTTTTCTATCACAACGCCTGTTTACCAATAACTATTAACTAACTATATACTACAAATCTACAACATAATGCCTTGACCTTTTGTTGCTTATAGATTTAAGACCACCGAACATTTCAACTTAAAATCTGGAACCAAGAAATTTTGGATATTGATCATTGTTCCTATCTACATGAAGATTAAACAAACAAACAAACAAACAAACAAACAAACAAACAAACAAACAAACAAACAAACAAAAGCCTATAAGGCATGTGAGTTATTCTGAAAACGCGATAATAATTAAATGGTAAATTTGCAAGGGTGTTTGATCCGAAATGTACGCTCAGTGAAATGACGTATTGTTTTTAATCGTTCTTCCGCTTCCGGTCCCTGAATTTGATTCGTGCTTAGTGGCAGCATGTTACGTCGTGATTCAAAGCGCCAGCATGTCCCACTAAAACTTCGTACTATCGGTAGGGCTAGGCCGAAACCCAAGGATGTTCTCGGCAGTCGAGATAACAAGGGCATAAAAAATGCAGCAAGAAATTATCTAGATCGAGATCTACAACTGCCAGAACAACACGAAGGGCTAATCTGGGCTTCGTCAGCCCCTGGCATTGTTGACAGGTGGAGTCTCTTGACCTAGTTATATAAGCATTACTCAACCAGTCACCCTTTCGAGCCTCATTCTGAGGCCATGGTAAATGAGGGATTGTTTTCCTAGTTACGTGGTTCGGAAAGGTGAATTCACTCCAAGTTTAGTGACTCTCTATTAGACTATAGTATAGGTCCTGGTCAGCAATTCCTGATATCTGCCCTGCTTTTCCCCCTGCCTTCCCCAAATCAGCAACCCAGTGTCACATAATGAATGGTTTGACAACTATATTCATTTTGATTCTAAGAAAATAATATGGTCTGTCTGGTCCTATATAGAAAGCAATATGACTGACATTCTTTCCAACTCACACCCGCTCATTTTCTTCTCTGAAAAACTAACTTAAAAACTCATTCCCAACACTTATATTCGATGGATCTGATCTAAAATTATATGAAATAAAATTTGTTGTTGTTGCTGCTGATGGCTTTACCAAGGTACCTGCAACATGATTCACTTTTCTCATCCTATATATATAAAGCCTAGCCAAAAGATTGAAGTAAGATGGACTAGACTAGGTATACTGTGTAGATTTGACAAGGGAGAGAGGGGAGTTAGAAAATTTAGAAAATGGTTAAATCATGAGCATTGCCAGTTTAAACAGTGATGCAGAGTGAACACAGAGAAGAGGAAGTTTTTTCCTCAAATGTAGCATCCATAAATCTATAAAGTCATACATCTACACATACATCCATACACTCAGAAACATACCCATGCACATTGGCATCAGCATGAACTCTCGCGCACCGGCGTGCATACCCGAATGCCACGTGCGTACTCTAAACACGCTCTCATATGCACAGAGTTAATCACATTTCAGTATCATACAAAGATTTATAGCTTTTAATTATGGGTGACTACAAGGTTCCCATAATACACTCTACGATAAGGAATAGGGTCCAAGAACCCTCGAAAGGTGTGAAAGTTAAATAATGTTTTTATTTGCATTCCGGTTAANATAAATCTATAAAGTTATACATCTACACATACATCCCTACACTCAGAAACATACCATGCACATTGGCATAAGCATGCACTCTCGCGCACCGGCGTGCATACCTGAATGCCACGTGCGTACTCTAAACACGCTCTCACATGCACACAGTTAATCACATTTCAGTATCATACAAAGATTTATAGCTTTTAATTATGGGTGACTACAAGGTTCACATAATACACTCCACGATAAGGAATAGGACCCAAGAACCCTCGAAAGGTGTGAAAGTTAAATAATGTTTTTATTTGCATTCCGGTTAAAGCAATCTCACCTGGACAAGGGAGATAACAGTAAAGTACATAGTTCCATTATCAGTTGACATATTCGACTACAGTATTGCCGTTAAATAAATCTCTCTTAAGCGTTATGAATCGTTCACCTAGGAACTCCTGATGATTTACTGCGTTCACGTACTCGACTACAGTTTTGTGTAACTAACAATTTAAATCGGTTACAGTATCATATCATTCTTCGGATAAAAAGTTGTCCGGTTCCCTTTTAGTGGTATCCAGAGAATGTGGCAAAGCCAAAAGCCTCACTGCATGTGAGTGTTTTTGTCCCAGTGATTTAGTGCACTGATACTCTCGATTGGAATATTCTGTATCCGAAATTTTAATATAATCCTGTGAGTCTTAGGATTCTCCTTAAATACATGATTAGGATACGATGCCATTGCTGATCAGTGTGTATTATTTACATTTATATAACAGTCTGATGCAAACTATACTAATGCTGCCCATTTTGAGACACTATACACTATTCACTGGACTTGCACCTAAAATTAATGAAGCTTTAAACAATCAGACCTGGTCTGTCTCGCATCGATGGCTCGGTCTTTGCAGACATTCTCTTTCATCTCCACTCCTTTGACATTATAAGTCTGAAACGTAAATAGTCAATGAAGAGTGATGAAAAATACCAGTGTTCTTAAGATACATTTAATTTAGATAAAAAAGCTCTGAATACGTCTGGTAATGACCCCTTTACCATGGGACCCATTTTCTTTCGTGTTAAAATTGTAGACCATCCTCCATCAAAAATTCAAAAGTTCTGGGTAAAAGTCAATAGAACAGCCCTTAAAAGAGTTTTCACCTAAGTTCGGTCAGCTATTTTAGACAAAGGGCCGAAACACTGGTTAGACGAGGATATCTTCCTCTGAAGATCTTCACCTGCCTCCCTCTCTCTTCAGGTAAGAGAGATTTTTATCTATCTATCCTCCATCAAAAATTCAAAGATCACCAGCGATTTCTTGTTTAGGTACCAGAGACCATCTTTATCCTGACCCTCACCACAAGCCTGCCGAGGAATACGTGGAATAGTTCATGAGGTCAGAGGTGTATTTGCTCATGGATGACTAAGGCGTGTTAGCCCAAGTCGAACCATGGGGGTTTCCCCATAGCTTCCGTTAAACAATTCTTGCAGTATTGTCATCCAGGCACCGCACTTCTACACTGATCCAAAAAAGACTGATGGACAGATATGTCCTAAACCAGACTCATCTACTTGCCTTTGGAAGATTCTCTATCTGTTGGCAAAGAACATTCTACGATGGTCCAGTAGACTTCGCATGGTTCCGATCCGGATAATCGCAACTTCCGCTTAATCAAATTAATTTCACATAGCACTGATAATTGTTATATTGATAATTGCAACTTTCTTTTTAACTGCAACGTTCTCTATGCTCCTTCTATGCTCCCGAGGAGCTGAGATTATGTGGAGCTGATTGTATTTAATCCATATGTTCCTGCCGCAAACATACAATAGTCCTCTCTAACGAACCTCCCAGTTGATTGTGAGTTCCATGGCTGTCGCAGCTCTCCTTTGACTGACAGTCCCACTCCAACATGCTGAACTGCCAATAAACAGACAAGGATCTCAGGACTGATCCAAATATTGCAACTAATCCTTTCATTATAAAGGCATCAGGCCATTCAGAGATAGTGACTAAAAACAAAGCTAGTCAATTAGAACTCATTTGTGCTGAACAATGCAAACACAGATGCTGGAGTTTGCTATAGTCTTTGCCCACCCTTCTTATAGCTGCAGGAGTCTAATTGGTAAAAAAAAAAAATGGATTATCAGAGTCGATAGTAGCAGAGTTTAAAATCTGTCCGACAGATCTGTGTAGAAATAATCGTACAACTTGAAACCATACCGCAAAAGTAGTGAAATTCAGTCTTGAATTGTAGAAAAATAATAACTGTTGCAGGCAGCGTTTCCAATGGCTTCAGCGGATTTCATTTTGTGCGGGCCTATGATCTGCAATAGAAGGCCAAATTTACGTCTAATTTAAAATTGTGAAAAATCTAATGAAGGACCCCCCACTGTAAACAATATATAATTTGAGCACAGTGGTGGCACCAGACCTACAGACTAGCCTCGGCCATCTCGGAACGTTCACGTGGTTCGAGGAGAAATTTTTATTAAATGGCTCAAAGAGGCTTTTACAATTTGGCTCTTGCAACCTTAAAGCTACCCCATCTGATCGTTACCTTCGGAAGGCAAGCCCCGCCTACAATTGGCCGTAGACATTGCCTTGACTCAGATGGATTTGCATTCATATATTTATGTCAAACACTTGATGGAAAGACAGGAACTAGGAACCTGCAAAGTTTCTATGCAATATGAAATGTTTTACTCGTGCATTTCGGGGAGAAAAAGAAGTAACTCCGACGTGAACCGTGCGATTGAATTCAAACGAGTGAAATGTGCCATTATGCCTTTTCTAATTTTTTTTTTTTTTGTAGTGGGTCTATCAGTGTGTCACTCTGAACACAGCCTCCTCGGCGGTCTTCGGTCCGGAAAACCAATTCCTCTGGAACGGGCGTTGCAGGGTCCTCTTGTTCAACCAAGATCAGACCATGCGACATTTTTTCTTCAATTAGGACGATGCTGACGATGTCTCCAATGCGCGCAGTCCCTTGCCAGAGCGTCTCTTTGACCTCCGTGGGCATTTCTCATCTTTCCGGACACCGTTGTCCCCGCAGAGTAACTGGACACCATCTATTCGCACGGAAGGGATGCCGGGTACCGACGCCCCGCGCAAGATACACAAACGGGCGAAGAAAGAGAAGGAGATCTGAGAAGACCCCTGTTGGAGAGGTCTTGATGGAAGCCATACAAGCCGGCTCGGTGAAAAGAATTTTCTGAAAAATGTCGCTTCGACAAGCCGTTTTGTTGTAAAGAGCTTTGCCAAAACACCACGTTCTACCCGCTCGATCTTTGGGTGAAATTCAAGATTCTGTATGAAGTGAAAACTGCAGTGGAAACCCGGACCTTTACATTGTGGCTGGAGGAACTCGAAACCATGTTAGCCTTGAATTTGCATGAGTATGGTCTGGTGAGGAGTCTTCGGACTTCGGATAAAGCTATAGGATAAAAGGGATATCGGGAAGGGAAAAGAGGAAGACACTGTGTTGCTGTTCCCCGAGCATTTTCTTAACATTGTCTCACCCGATCATTACAGGAGCCTTGAAGTGAGACTTTTCTTGGTGTCTGAGGAAGATCTTGTCCATATTTTCATTTTCCACCTTTCTCCATTGGTCATGTTTGCCGAGAGCCGCCAACAAGCGGAGATGAATTTCAACCATGTTGACACACCGGGCGATGACGGTGGCAGGTTGACCTTTCTCTCGGCGACTGTAGACCGGCGAGGCGGAATGCCATTTCCTGTGGTCTGTAGTGTACCCTACACTGCATGGTATTTCGCTCAGGCTTAGTCACAGTGAAATTAAACTAACATGAATCATGGTGTGCGTTTGACACGAGAACATAACAAAACTAAGCATATTATTAAGTGAAACGAGACCACTACTGTTTAGATCTTCCTTTGACAATTATATCTGTAGTGTCCTTGATCTCTTGATGACGCCATTCACCTTTGACCCATATGAAAATGGACGAGGGTTGAAAGCTCCAAGTTCTCGGATTGCTCAAACAGTTCTTTTAAGAGGTTTTCGGTTGAAGTTTAAATGCAAAAACAGTAGGAATGCATGATAGCCACCGCCCAATGATACTGATATCACAGCAGAGCTGTAACTTTCTGTCTTCCCTTTGCAGTAGACTGAGAAGTGTCTGATCATACCATCTGTCACAAATATGTCTCCACTAGTCTACACTTCGAAACTTCTGGCATAAATTTTGCAGAAATGACACGATCGTTATGAAAACTTACAAAATATTCCATCAATGTAAAAAGCTGCAGTTCGGTGACCCGGATAGTGTTGGTTTGAACAGATTTTATTAGGACTAGGACGTGCAGCTTTACCCCATCTCTCCTTCCTCCACCCTCACTTCCACTCGCTGGCTTTTTTTTTTTTTACTGCAAAATCATAAATTATGCTAAAGGTTCGAAGTGGAACCAGTGGAAACAGAATTTTTAAAAAATGTCTAGAGAAGCGCTTATCCCTACCACTTTATATCCTCTAGATCTCTACGTGAACCAGATTAATTTTTGTTTTTCTTTGGCGAAATATGGCGGTCGAGCTTATAGACTACGTGCTTATCGCTGCTTTTTGAGGGTTTGGATCTAGGACCAATTAATGGCGTTTCGCCACATCCGGGAAATAGCTGTAGACCGTTCCTTATTAGTCAACTCCAATGAAGTTCACTTCCTGTTTTAGCAAAATAGTAGTGCGGATGCATCATTACATCTTGCTTGCCGAATAGAAAAGAACACAGGCAATGAAAGCCCTTGTAAAAGACCATATCAGCCAGTCTTATTGATCTGACAATTGAAAAATGACAAGCAGAAGTAATGATTGCTGTCTTGTAGCTTGCGATGCTCGTGTGACTGTGAAATAACAGAGAGATTGAAAGTGATCCTTTAGTACATTGCTGACGTTTTATTCTGTGGTCAGAACCCCAAACGTGCAGTCTTTTTAACAACCATTGTTCAGAGAGAGCTACATGTATTTCCACTCTGTTTACCTTCGTTACTAGACTCCTAAATAGTGCTCAATGTCTTCCTTGTCGGTCTACGCTTTTGTTCCTATGATAAAATTGTTTTATCTCCAGAAGCGATGCCTCGTGACGTAAGTAATATCTTAAGCAAGCAAACCTTTTAATATGATACCCTGACATTCCCCCCTCCCCCCGCCCNCCTATCCCCACCCTCCGCCCTTGTTCATTTTCATTCCACCGCCCGCCATCAAGCCCAACACACTCTACATTTTTGTTGTATTTTTCATAGCTCTTTGAAGCAGGCTTGAGTTGATCAGAGTTACTTGCCTTTTCTGTTTGCCAACCTATAGGGCCTTAATATCGAGACAAACCTAGGGGCTTCCCAATTGCCCGTTACGATGGCCGTGAAGAGAGGCCCTTGACTAGACTATCAGCTTCAGTTAATCGGATTAAAAGGGTGAAATTTTGTGAAACGGCTGCCGAGGTATGGTGTGTCTAGCGTGCATGTATGTGTGTATTGTGAGGTGATCAAACAAGGGCCTTGAGGCGATATAGAGTGTTAGAGAGGTGATACCCATATTAGTGTAAGACCACCCTATCAGCTTGGACTCTTTGATCTCAAAATGCGCTTTAACAAACTAACAGAAGCAGTGACAAGATGGGAGAGTTGCAGAAAGGTGGGTTGATGAGACTGGAAGAGGACGTTTGGCAGGCTTCCTTGAGCGCAAACGTTTGTGCATGATTAACGTAGCAGCATAATCTATAATATATAACTAAGATGATGGATAACAATGCTGCAGTCTTGAGTGAGTATTAGACAACAGTGTTAAAATATTGTCCAGTGATAGATGTGAAAAACATCACCTCATAGAGTTACGATGCAGTTATTGCTGCTGGTAGATCAGCGTTAACATACAGGGAAACCTGTCGATAATAGGATAATGTTCTTGAAACGTAGACTAAAACTAGTAAAATGGAAAACTCGATGGGTTAAACTTTAATGATGACCAGTTGAGAGAAGGGATGAGGGATGAAAGGAGTATAAAATTGATTTCTAAGTCTGACGTCTTAAGTGAAGTTTGTGCGAAGCCAAAAAGTACACGAGATTGCAAAAAGTAAGATTTACAACTCAAGGCGATGGCTGAGCGCACCGTTCACATCTCATTGCTTATCATCATATCTCGCTTTCTAGAGTTAAGATGCTTCTGCCAATAAAAGCCATTGCAACTGGCCATATCAGCCAATCATTTGACATAAGGAAAGTAGAAAGCGAAAGTTATGATTTCTGGAATTGTGGCTTGCGATGCCCTGATGGCCATGCATGCATGAAAACTGAATGTGGTCCATGAAAGTCTGAGCTGAAAATCAATCAGATTCTCAGACACAGGATGTCTTTCTCATAGAAATCGTTGGCTGACTTCCTGGCTTTATACATGCATTCATTCATTCATCAGGATACCTCTAAAGTGTTTCTACTTTCAAAGACCATCCCTACAACTACAAGGAAACAGCGGCTACCAGAAGATAAAATGACCGATATTATGAGAAAGAATATTTGCTTCTTCGGCATGGACATTTAGTTCAGAAAGAACACTGAACTTCAGTGTTGACGGCAACAACTGCATTTGGTTACAGTTTTTAGTCGAAATTGATTGTAATGTGAATCTGAAGTTCTGTCGGATGACAGTGTCAGGCATTTCAGTTTACGTTATATTATTTTGGGGAAAATGAAGAAGGGAAAAGAAGAAGACGTCCAAGAACAATAGTGATAAACAACAGAGAATGGAGATAAGCGATAACAAGAAGAAGAAGAAGGAGGTGGAAGAGGAGAAGGAGGAGAAGAAGAAGAAGAAGAAGAAGAAGAAGAAGAAAAAGAAGAACGAATGATTCTGAATGGTAAAAGATCAAAGTTGAAAGTCAGAAGAAGGAGGCAAGGAGATGGGAGGAAAATGGAAGAAGGGAAAAGAAATAATAGTCATGAAAAAAGAAAAATAAGAAGGGGGAATGTAAAAGAGAAGATAAGGAAGAAGAGAAATAACAGAGACGATAAGAAGCCTTAATGAAGCATCTAGTCACTCTTTCGGCAGAGAGCAGAGTGGACAAAAAAGGTAGTCAGCATCTGAAGTACCCGGCACATCTTAAGGCAGGTCGTGAAATCCTTGGAGATTGAATTTCGACTTCCACTTTCCGATTGCAGGCAAATTTGTTTGAGCCAACTCGGAATCTGATGTCGTAATTTGCATACTGGTGGACAGCACAAACATGGCGGACGTGATTGCGGCGGAATCAGTCCAATTTTCGGCAAATCGTCAAACTTGCTCGGAGCAAACGCCAGTAGCCCACGGGCGGACAGTGTTTGCTCGAAGGGAAGACGAGAGGGAAGGGGAAAAAAATCTTCCCTCCTTCGCCCCGTAGACCACGACGTCTTAAGTTAACATTTTAGAAAAAGATGCCTTGACCCCGTCAACAAAACCATGTCAGCGAATTTGCTTATGAATCCAAGTTAAGGACTCTGTAAGCCTTGGTCGTGGTCTCCCTTGCACGTTTCACACTTCACGGCCAACCAATGACAGCGCTGGAAAAGTCAATTTACAGAGAGAAAAAAAGGTTATGAAGTTATAGGCTAGGTTAGGCTCAGGGTCGTTGCTGACCCCCCACTGACCCTAACCCCCTACAGTCATTTTATCCGAAAATCCACCCTCCTAACGGTATAATGAACATTGCCTTACATCTTTGCAATGGACCAGTATTCATTAGCGATACAAGGAGCGATCAGTATGAGTCCATTTTTGGTTTAAAATTGGGGGCTAATGCCAATCTTGAGCCACTGGAACTGAGAGAAATAATGAAAATGACCACTTTATTATTTGGGTGCTTTCTTCAAAAGTATTACCATAGATGGATAAAAACATTTCAAAGTGCTTGATGTCTCCAATCCTCCCCCCCCCTTACCCCCCATCGAGCTTCACAAGGGTTTGTGGAGTGGCAGTGACGGTCCTGGTCAGGCTAGTCCACGGTCAGAAAATAACAGAGGCAGGTGTGTGTGTGCCCTCAAGTGCATGAAGCGCCACCCCTCAGCCATGGCGGTGCAACATGTGATCCAGGTGTGAAATGCAAGTGAACCCCAGGATAATAGAAAATGAACATGAAAGAAAAAATATTGAAACTATTGACTCTTACTTAGACGCACATAGAGAAAATGTTTCACGATGTTTTATATGTCTCATACACAGAGAACGGTGCACATCATGCACTTAAATGCACAGTACAACATCACTTGTGAAACACATGATAAAGACATTGCCAGACTTCGCGGTGCAGCACCCTGATCCTCCCAGCTATCAAGCCAAGTATTGAACCTACGTCGGATGGAGATGAGGAGTGTCTTTCGTAAAGACACAACAGCGTAAACCGCCCGACTCGAGAACCAAAGCTACAGACTTCGATGGTTTTAGATTGCGAGCGATACAAGACACGCGGCCCTGCTGCTTCCTGAGAGAGTATGATCATATGAGACAGAGAAGAGAGGGGGACAGACCTGATCCTTGTTAGACCCTGTTTAACCCCAGTCGACGTGGTCGCAAAAAACTGGTCCGAAAACAGCATATTTAATACAGAATTCGAAAACAAACACTTCTGCTTAACAATACCCTCTGCTTAATCGCAACTTTTCCCATGTTTTTGTTTCTGAAAAATCTGCCATTGGCCGTGACTGGACAAGACTTCGCACAACGTCATAATCTACTCTTAGAAAATCTATGTACGGTGCACAAGTCCCTGTAACTCATTTCTCATAGCCCCAAACTGACCTCAGAGACAGATGGACACACGAGCAGACAGACAAGCGGCTTCGTAGACTGACCAACCTGTTACTGTATTCAGCTTCTTATCACCGACAACAAAATGAACTGTAAGAATCAAATAAGCAACGACACAAACACTTGGGAACTTCTGAAGTCCTCAAACAAGATTACAAAATATCTCCGCCAAATCCCACTCCTTCTACTTTTCTAGACACCCCTCCACCCCCGAAAAAGCTCGTTATAAGAAGGTCTCTAATAGTAAAAGCCGTAAATAAAACCTCTGTTGACTTCTACGAGGCTCAGATATTGAGAAAAGGCAGCGAACAAATAGTGGAGCGATATTTCTGTCATTACGGAGGTTGGTGCGGCGAAACACCTGGACGGAAAGTTAGCAAGGTGTGCAAGGAGCCGGGAGTGCGGACACACTATAGATCAATGGTTATGGGGGAAACCTTGTGGCGGCAAAACGGTCTTATCTGATAGAGATACTTCTTCACGATCTCCCAGGAGCAGTCTTGTTGCGGGGGTTGAAGTTACCCGGTGGAATAGGTAGACATGCCTTCTCAACCCCCCCCCCCCCCCCCC
>JAWQUT010000122.1:1147554-1163436 GCA_033807755.1 Ellobium chinense
CGGTCTGTCATTTTGGACCAGAGAAAAAAAAACAAATGGGAAATAGATGATCTCCTGGGGCTCTACTAAGACGTGCACTCCTCTTCGTTCAGGGTAAAGAGCAGGTTGTGAAGGCATAGGGTTGAAAAAGCATCCTTGTGGACGTCCGATAGGAAATTCTTTTACTCTGTATAGACAGGAAACTCTTTTGGGGGAAATTCCAGCAGGATGCAATGTCAGTTCCGCTAATTTCTGAAAAGCTGATGATGATGACGATGATGATGATGATCTTCAGTGTGTTACTTGGAATAGAAATAAGCCTGAATAAGCCCTTTCCAGGTCAAAAATTTGCGATATTTAATCAGTTTCATAATTATTTGTGAAAAATGTTTACGTCTGTTCTAACTTTCTAAGGTTTTTGATTTTAAAATTCTTAAATAAAGACGATGAGATTGACGATAATGTCGATGATTAAAAGTTGATCCATATCGGGTTGTAATAGTGTTTAACTTTTCACCTATTTTACAGTGATGATGATGATGTTGATTACGATGACCATGATGATCATTTTCAAAATAAAAGATACTCTCTTAGACTGTGTAACATCGAAAAATATATATAATACAACAGAGTTCCAAATTTCCGGACAAGTGTCCTTCCTCAGGGAACACCTTGAAATAGTAAACGCAGAATGACCATGATGAGCATGGTTATTATGATGATGGAGGTGGTCGTAGTGGTGACTCTGATGTTGCCAACTAATCTTCAATTGAATTTCCAAAGATGGATACTTCAATGTCCAATTCAATTATTTCAATTGTTCTAATTTAAAAGCACACAAAAAAAAAAACCGAGGAGAAACCACCCCATGTGGTCTGATGGATGACTTTATGAAAAGCACTTTTAACTGCCAGAACTTCTTGTCCTGCATCGCAAAACAAAATTTGAAGGCAATGTCCGTGCAGTCCAGATGCATAAATTAGCATGAGTAATCAGCGCGTGCAAGGATGCGGATTCGACACGCACTGGAGGATGAATAAGATCCTGCTCATTAAGAGCAGCATAATTTGCATATTATGGAAATACTTCGACATCCTTGTGCCAGGTAAATATTTTTCCTAGGAGTGTCACAGTGATTTTTGTGTGGACTTTTCACAGGTGAAGGAAGAGAGAAAAACAATAGGGATGATATACAGTTTACGACAGTGATGCCAGGAGGGAAAAAGTGCAAGTCATTACCAGGACTAATTATAAATTCCTATATTATAATGTTCTAAACTTTCTTATTTTGTCTTTGTCCCCCCTCATGACCAATACAGAAGGGAAATCATTGGCTCCGAGGTTTGGCACTGCAAGTGAAGCTGTACAAGACAGCAGTGGTCCTGGAACGCAAAAGCATCAGTTCAAACAGATGGCTAGCTTCTTGATTTCGCAGTTCTCTAAAACAAAGAACGAATTAGAGGAGGGTGAGGAAACATAATATTATATAAACTACAGTTCTGCTACAAGTGTAATTACTTTTTCGTCTAGTGTTGCTCCTGTAAGTAGCTATTAGCCCCATCATTACTAGTACTAATTACTATAACATTCGGCCAACTACCTGTAGCAGGACTTTAACAAACACTTTTACCAATATGAACATTACTACAGCTCTTTTGCTACAGATTCTACTGACTTCTTCTTCTGCTGTTACACGTCTACTACTACCATTAATATACGACTGCTGCTATTATTACTACTTCTCATAATTATTATTTCTACTACCATACTATTACTATTCCTAAAATTACTACTATTTTTACTCCTATTGTAATCATTACCACTACTCCTACTGCTCTACCACTACTTTAACTACTGCTAGTTCTAGTACTAGTACATGTACTGTTGTTACTATCACTGTTACTGCTACTGCTACTACCACTATTATTAGTACTACTTCAGTCACTAATACTGGTATATGTTCTACTATTACTACTACTACTACTACTACTACTACTACTACTACTAATTTACTACTGTTACCACTGCTGCTACGTCACTGCTACTACCACATATTTAAATAAATTACTTCCCCTCATTTTATATCTTACTACAGAGCTGCTGCTGCTCCTACTACCCGGAAACTGTTTGATAACATTCATTATCACTAATATTACTGTAAATAACTGTCTCAATAAATATCACCTAAGTCATTATCGCTGTGGTTATTTTTAAATACCAAACCCTCTATTTTCAATATTGAAAATAATAATAACAGTATTGACAGTTTGAATATATACAATGGAAAAATAACAGTGTCCTCACGTAGCTGTTATTATCACCATTATCATTCTCATTCACATCATCATCATCCTCGTCGTCATCAACATCATCATACGTCATTATCTCTTATTACCAAACATTATCATAATCTATTATCATTAATATCAACACTGCCTCATCATTATCATCATAAAGAAACATCAAACTTCTTCAGCAATAGCTCAACTTCCCTGCATGGATCATCTTCTAACCTTCTACAGTAAAACCGACCTTGCTAAGTTCTCTACGTGACATACCCCTTCAGACCCCAATCGCCCACAGCCACCCTTTAAAATCTTAAGCCAGGATTAAAAAGTTGAGAAGCTGAAGAATTTAACAGCTTAATTCCTTTTCCTTTGTATCTTGGAATTGTTCCGTATAAAGTTGCAGTGAATCAAGCATTTTTATCTAGTCTATTTCTCCGGAGCCGTAATCTTTTATCAGCGTTCCTCCGCTGAACGTGACCCGGGGGAGGCGCGAAATATTACAGACTTCTCCGTCTTAATTTATCAATCGGTGACATGGAGTTACGGGGATTAAATTCTTGTTTACATTGACGAAATTGTGACAGGAATGGGAGGGAATTCCTGTCAAATTTACCCTTCTATTGCCTGTGGTGTGTGGCTACTGGTTGATTACGAGCTCTGGCTAATCGTAAAGAAGGTTCGATGGCTCTAGAGCACTGGCCTAAATGTGTACTAAGAAGTAGGGTATAGGAATATCACTTCTCCGTCCTGGCAAAATGTGGTACATTAAAGATTATGGAATCATAACAAGAATACATATTTTTTTGCCACGCCCCCTCACATCTTTCAGGTACCCTACCCAATCATTTTAAGCTACATCTCTTTTATTGTGTAAAATTCTTGTCATTTTTTAATTGGGATGTCCAAATTAATGAGGGTTTGACATTTTTGAATGTACCCCAGCCTTACAGTCATTGCTATATCTGTACTTGATCAAGACACAGTCTATCAACATAGTACTACATGTATGATTTAGCCAACTAACTACAATTTATCTACGCAGATGTTCTCTGGAATATTTCGGCTTCTATGCTTCCAGTATAATAGGGCTATTTATAACGGTGCAGGATGCGAAGCTTGATGCCTGGGTTTTATTGAAATGTACAGGAAACTGAGCTGTGAAATACAACGTCTTATATCTTCAAAACATACAGTACATTTACTGATTTGCACTTTAGTTGGCAGCTTCACTTGTACAAAACACCAAAAGACACAAAAAAAAACCCCAACAAAAAACTCGTCGCTGGCCAGGAAAAGAGAACTGCTTGTCCGTATTTTTTAACGAACGCCATTTGCACACACTCTCTGTACAGCCAACAAAAAGCAGCCACACCGAGATCAGTATTGGGAGCCCAGGGCTGAAATAAAACAAAACGGCTGTTGTTGTCAGTGCTGTTGCCTAGCAACGCAGACGATTCTTATGACGTTTTGAAGAGATGCACGGCGGGATAGGAAGTCGGGGTCACGCCATCTTGGAATCAAGCGCTCGTTTGCACGGACATGTTCCATCTTGAGGGTTAGTTCTTCTGTAAGCAGCAGCTACGGTGGTAGTTGGTGTTCCTCTGGCGGAGCAGGGGAGCGAGAGGTTGAGGGAGCGAAAGAGGAACAGAGGGGGTGATAGAGTTCAAATACTCCAGAGCTCATTAGAGAACGATGATGCTGAGACACGGTCAATATCACAAAAGGAGGGATGGAGGGAGCGGCTGAAAAATCTTTTTCTTGCATTATCAGGAAGAACTCCATGGTTCTGTACCTCCTCCTCTTTGCGGTTAGATCTGTCGCGAGAGAAGAAATAGCAACAATTTTCTTCCATCTTTCAGACAGTTGTTTACTTTGGTCATTACTGTGTGGGGTCGGAAAAGACGTAGGGGGTGGTCCATTTCTGATCTGTGATGTAGAATTTGAATGGTGGAGGTTGGTACTGAGCTGGCTACAAGGTTCACGAGTTCAGTTACTGAGGTAGCATTCATAACGTTCACAAAACAAAACAAAAAAAGCATCAAAATTTAATTCACACATGTATGATTTCCCGGCTGCGGCAGGAAGCTGGACACTCCATTGATGAACAAGGATAGTTTATATTGTCCATCACCTACAAGCAAAAAAATTCTGTACACTAAGTACAAGCAAAATGGAAAAAAAAAATCACTTGTGTCCATTAGGCCTGTTGGAACCTGCTCTGGCTATGGTCAAGGTAGTACTGTATTTATGTAGCCCGACTGGTGGTTCCTTAGGCGAAGACTGAATGGATATACTGTACTTTGTTCTTTTCAAACACATCCTACTTTTCTTTGCGGTTCGTCAGACAGTATTGTAGGAAGCGAGTAAATGATAAGTGGATTAATATTGGCAAGGAAACCGGAAAATTACTGCACATCATAACATGAATTTTGTGAATGTTCTGACAAATAACAGGAGATGCAGATTAAATTATTGCACAACGTGATGGATTGACACATAGATCTATTTTTATTTCTGAAAAAGTCAGTGATAATGCTTAGAGAGTTTTGGGGTGTAGATATTTTTTTTTTTTTTGGTGGAGGAAGGGAGGGGCGGGGGCATGATTGAGGCGGATTAATGATGGATGGATTTATACAGAAATAATTTGTTTTAAAAAATAGATTAAAAGAAATGAAGCGAGATTGATGTTAGCTTGTGGAAGGGATGGAATGTTGTATTTGTAAGTGAGATGGAAAGAGGTTGAGACGTAGCTGGTGTGACAGTGGTGGAGGTGGAGAGAGGATATGGGCGTGTGTCGGAATAAAATCTTAGAAGGATTAAGGACTGGGCTTTGAAGGATAAGGATAAGTGTAAAGGCCAAAACGGTGTCAGACAAGCTGGACAGTGGTATTTAATACTATATGAAATCTGACAGGATGGGACGGCGTATTTTATGTCAAACATTGGTAAGGTTGAGGAGCTGAAAGACCATGAAAACAGTCAGGTGTATTTACTAGTAGAATATATTATTTAGAGCTGGAAAAGGGGATGTATACAACAAAACTCTACGGAGAAACTTAGAGGAAAAAGGGGAAGGACTAAATCTGCATATCAAAAAGAAAAAAAAAGAAATAACCATGTGGAAAATGCGGAAGAACATGGGGTATGTGTGTGAATGAAACTCATGAATGAACGTAAAAGATGTTGTAGTAGTTGTAGTACACACCCGGGCGTGCCGTGGCACATGCGCGTCCACACGCACAGCCTCATGCCCGGAGTCGTAGCCGCACTGGTCAGAACTTCGGCACGAAATCACGTTTTTCCTCGGCACGGCAACCGGCAGTGTCGTGAAATATGGCTGCCACCACGTTTCTGGATTTTGCCTGCCTGTATCTACCCCCAAGGCAACACGGAAATAACCTTGACCTTTATCCCTTTCCTTAAGATGGAAGTAATCGTACACGTAGCACCGTTGCATCACCAAAGGTCTCGTTTGAGAGCTGAGGCATTAACGATTACCATCAGAAGGAGTGCATTAACTCTGTATGATGAACGTTATTAGGGGTGCATTCAGCACCGATACAGTAATGTAGTTCTTACGGTGGTAAGAGATCCCATCGTTAATGCACAAGCTCTCCATTAAAAAATATCACTCAAGCATTTTCCTATTTGATGACGCCTAAGTAAAAATTATGAGGCGTTTCGCAAAAGAATATATAATTTGGTTCTTTGTCACTGATCAGTTGTACCCATGCAAACAAAGGCTTACATCATACAACCAACAAACATTGGTGTTAGAATAGTGAGTAATCGTGAGATACATGTACTATTATGCATTTTAAAAAATCTTTAATGGTCCTTGATAAATTTGCTCTGCAGTTCATTTCTTTATGAAGTCGCTATGGAGGTAATTCTATATTTCACTTTTTCTTCATCATTACTGATAAATTTACTTTGAACTTCCTTTCTGTATGGAGTAGCTATGGAGGTAATTCCATATTTCACATAATAAGGAAATACCGGATTGTAGCCTTTCAAGGTGTAATATGCTTTCTTTTTTTTTTTCAAGCTGATTTTGCTTTTGCAAAAACGGTCAGATAAAGACAGGGTGGCTGAGGAAGAGTAAGTCAGCAAAGAAGATGGGGCTTGTGTTCATAAAGTTTAATAAACCAGGAAGAAAGAAACTTGTATCAGCCAATAAAAGCATTTGTTTCAAAAGGCAGCAGCCAATTAGATCCGTCGTTACATTTTGATAGTTTCCTGGAAGTTACAATTCTACTTCCTGGTTTATTCGCACTGGCCTACTAAAACCCATTGTCAGTGCCACAGAGGTCTCATCAGCATTAAAGAAGTAACAATAATGGAGGTTAAGTTTGTTGCCGGTCAAGTCTAATTATCTATTTTGTCAAGTGACAAAGCATATTAGTCAATGTAGTCTACTCATCAAGCCATTGTAAATGAACTACTTATAACATGATTATTTCTGTTCAAACAACATTAGTCAAACCACGGTTTTTGTTTCTTCTTTCTTTCCTTCTGCTTTATTCTTCAAAGTTTTTCTGTCTTTCTTTTCCTTTTCTGATTTCCTTGCCTTCGTCTTCACTTTCTTTGATTTGAAGGATTTTGTATTGAAGTTGTGTTATTAGCCTAAAACCTAATAAATATTTTGAATCTTGAATCTTGTGTTTTTTCCTCAACCATTTAACAGAATTTCAATTAAGCATTCACAACATCGTTGTACTCTTCAGTGTCTATTCTGCTCCCTTCCATTATAAATGTTGATAATGTGATCAAGAGTCATCAATATGACTTCATATCTATAGTTATTTGTCTTGTCGCTCACTCTCAAACTCGCTTGTCGCTCTCTCATTCTTGCTCAGCTTCCATTCGGTTCACTTTCTCCGGCCACATTCATTGATTATAAGGTCAAAGCAGCAAAAGTGAATAATACAATGCCATATTATTCATATATTATGTGTAGTCAAATCCATTGGACGCCCACTCTCTGATCTGCTCGTCAATTAAGCGAAGAAATATTGATCTGTATGGCAGAAGAAGAGAAAAAAACAGAATGGGCCTCTAACATGTCTTGCTTCATGTAAGGAATCTTTCAAGTACCGTTAGTGGGCACAATCAAACCTTTTCATACAGATCAATCTTGACTAACAATTCCTTAAAATGAATTCCCATTATGTTCTCAAAAAGAACCCCTGTAAAAAGCTTCTCCACTCGTTTCTAATGCATGTGCATTTCTTCCGTTCGTCACCGCTCAAAAGACCATTGTTCTCGTCTCCCTGTTGTTTTTTTTCGTCGCAATTTTCTCCTCGTTTTGTTTCTACGTTTTTACCCCTCGTTGCATCCTCGTTCTATTCATTAAGTCACGTATGTGTTGCGGCCGATAGAGGGCCGACTCAAATGTCTGGTACAGTAAACCTTTTCAACAGGTGCTTCAGTATTGTAATTATTTTATTAAGTTACATAGCGTACACTGTATGAAATGTAGACAACGCAATCTCTTCTTGACGAAGAAAGAAAATTAATAGTGGCACACAGGTACATAGTTGAGAGAATTTAGCTGAGTAATATTCTCATAACTCACTGTAGTGGCAAAAACAATGAGTTGACCCATTAGCGTGGGTTGGAGACACTTGTTGACCTGGGAATGTTTGAGGCGAGTGTTTAGCTAAAAGGTCTTAATGGTACGGGACAGTTTATGGAATACTTTACTTTTCGGATCCAGCAGATATGCTTATTAATCACAAGTTTAAAAAAGTTTACATCAGATCGTACATGGTATATGGGCGGTCAAAATGACGTCCAACAAATCGCGAGACAGACAAGACAGATTAAATAGTACATCATCATGGACAATAAAAATACAAAAATATAAATACATAGAGTAGTTTCCAGTTCCGAGAAATACAGGAGTGGACGCTACCGTGCCACGAGGAGCAAAAAAATGTTTGAGGTGAATTTCAGTTAAAAGCTAAGTCTGTTGGGAGACAGCGTGGCCGTGCTGTTTGTGAGTCGTACTCAGAAACTGAAGACTTTCAAGTCTAAGATTTATGTGTTCGACTCGCGAGCTGGGCAGTTTGCGTTGTAGTGCCTTAGTAAAGACACTTCATTTCCATATCCCCACTTGACTCAGGTGTAAATGAGTACCTGGCTTTAGAATTGGGGGGAACCAGGGCGCAGCACCGCTGACAACAAGCAATGACTTTGTTATGTATTTCATTTTGTAATATTATGTATTTACATGTATGATGTGTATTGTTATATGTGTTGTATTATAAATGAAATGTATAATATTGTATGACATTGTAAAACAATTTTCCTACGGAGCAAAAAAAAAAAAAAAGTAATATTNAAAAAAAGTTATATTTTCATTTTTTTTTTTCATCAATGCTATGGGACAATAATGTAGCGAATACTTTACCGTTCCGACTGAGCGGCCATCCGAGCTGGAGTCTCTCGGTCTGATGCCATGGTATTAAGTTTATGGAATAAACGTCTTCCAAACCAACTGTGTCATTTTGTTTCAGCTTCGTAGAGACGGGTCATTCCATTTCGATTAAGAAAATAGAGAATCTCTCAAAATAGATAAGTAACTCCACCTCCCCTTCACCCTTTATTTTCCTGCCCTTTGCACTTTTACAATTTTAATAAGATTATCACAGGTGTCTTGTAGTGAGGTGAGGCAGAAAATAAAAATAATATATATATAAAGAAAAACAAATATCAGTCAACGAATGTGGTATTATAAAGCAAAATTATACTGCATGGAAAGCTGTGAGGACAGCATTAACAGCAATGACAGCAAAATATAAAATTGGCTATGAAGATATTCATAAAAACCATGGGAAAGAGAAAACCAGTGGTAACATGTGAAATACCACATTATGTCAGGGCACCGATCAACAAAACCCCGAAAACATGATATAAATCCCGTGCATTCCTTTTTACATGTTTCTGACCATGCATTCTTTTTTTTTTTTTTTACATAACACAATTTACGTCTGTTCTGACCAAAAAACAAAACAAAAAAAATTAACATTCAACTTATTCTTTCCTCATTCTTAAAGCTAAAAACGACAGTAATATTATGATGCTCAATATTTGTTCCATGAGAATCCATAGTGACCGTATTAAAGTGGATTGTGACTTTCGAACGTTACGAGATGGTGTGCAATGTGTATCACGTCATTCGTATTAGGTCATATACATGCCAGATGAGGTCAGAGACATAAGAAGGCTACAAGACAGTGTCCAAGAGCCTGGGTCAATTTTGATGGTGACATTCACACAAAAAAAAATAGCGTGAAGGCTTTTTTACGAACACAGGTATGTGTGTGTTTNGGGAGGTAGGGGGGCTAATCATTTTATCACATCTACGTCAGTCCAAGACTCTCAGCGACGGACAGCTCTCAAGCTTCGCCTTTGATATGCGCTAGCCATAACTGTGCTGAAGAGGGACATGGAAACCTGACTCATACAAACATATAAACAAGGCCCATCTGCATGACCAATACTATACGCACTTAAAGGTAAACGTAAGCGTAGCATGAACGTAGCAGACGCAAAAGTAAAGAGAAGAGAATCTGTAACTTTGGCGGTCACAAGGACAAAATAGTGCCTGCCTTTAGTATCGCCATACATAGCTGAGCAAGTGGTGAGGGCAGTTGCCACGTTGAAATTTAAGCCATTGAAATCTGTCGAATTCTCAAAATATCGTTGCTGATTGTGCCAGGAGAATATCTTGATACATAAAGGTATGACAACTTTCGAAATAAATGTATTCGCTTCATAATATGAGTTTTATAGCTTATGATACTCTCTGTAAGTGTATGACTTTAAGAGACAATATTTATTTCAATGTAGATGGCGTACCCAACCATAAAAAACACCTATGAAGATTCCCCCTGCGAGGAAGGACCATCTGTCATGTACAACTACTCTTCTGATTCACCTAAACCGTCCCTACATCACAGGTTTTACTGTACATGCACTGTCATTCTGTGAATATGAACTTCTTTTTCTTGGGAAATATAGTGCATGGCATTTAACTTGCCTGCTTTCCAGGAAAAGTAATTTTGTATGACAAGATAATGTTCGGCGAGGTCAGAAATAGATGTAACAACCTGGTCCCAATCACGATCCTCGCATAGAGAAAGATAATGTCAAGGTTTGAATAACTGATTGTCAGTTTTTATACAACAGTAATTTAAACGAAGAGAGAATGACTATAAGATACTCTAATTGTCAAAAGATACAAAAAGCAGACACATAAACGACGACACATATCGGCTGATAAATAGTAATTTAAACAAAGATAAAATGAACATTAGATAATCTAACTGTCAAGAGAAAGGCAAAGGAAATTTACAAAAGAAAGAACCAGATATGCAGAAACTAAAAGGCAATCGAGATACAGGCAAAAACAGCAGAAAGTAGACAGACACACAAAAGGGACCAGACATATGGGCTGACAGACAAACAGATAGACAGAAACACAGAAGAGAACAAATCACAGGCCTTGTGGCTTAATCACCTAATCACCGGGAAAGAAAAAAAGTACAATGTACAATAAAGGGAATGGCCAATTTAGGAGGAACTAGAGCGGCCAGCAATCGGCAATTTACCACGCGTAGAACGAATACATTGTCACGCGCGACTGGAAAGTGACACCGGCATTTGCCGTAAATTTCCGCAGATCACCGACAAGGAGCCGTCTATAACCGGAAGGTTCGTCACGTGACGCACCTCCCGTGGGAATGTCCGTTGGCGCCTTTAAACATTTACCGTCGTCATGGCTGTCCTTGTTGCTTCTTCGACCTTTCATCGTCGTTATCGTCGATGTCACTTTAGTTATTAATACTATTATAGGATGATGGCACTGATGGTGATGATTGCTGTGGTGCGGGGGAAAAACTGTTTCTACCATTTTACCTTGGCAGATTTCTATTATTCTATGGATATCTATATCTACAAATACAATTAACAATAAATATAACCATAAGTACAAAATAAATTGACAATAAAATTTATCACAACCACAAAAAAAATGTAAACAAATTATTTGTATCGTAACGTTATTCACCCTTCCGATTCTGATTGCTGTGATGCTGATGATGGCTATGGTGACGGTGATATGACTGGTGGTAGTCGCTATAGTGGTGTCGGTGATGGTATTCATGATGTTCTCAGATATGCCTCATCTCGGATTTGGCAGTGACAGTAATGACAATAGATTGTATGCCATGATGACTATCACTAAAACTGTTGTTCAGATAATGTCAGATGCTTGCCACTGCTGTCACAATGAGCAAATTTCCTTCTCTCGATACCTGACCTTTCCAAAAAGTTGTTTTTTATATTTTTCTAAAAAGCTTCACGGGAAGCTTAACTAGGCTAGCTGACATCCTCTTTATAATTACTTGGCATCTCTGTTTTCTAGTCACAGTGCTTAATTCACCAAGAATAAGAAAACTTTAATCATTCATTCACGTTCTTGTGCCTCGCTGCCGGGCCATGATAAAAGCGGAATTGTTTGTCCTGTCTGTCTCATTCGGAAGGGTGAATAACGTTACGTTACGAGTAATTTGTTTACATTTTTCTTGTGGTTGTGATAAATTTTATTGTCAATTTGTTTTGTACTTATGAATATATTTATTGTTAATTGTATTTGTAGATATAGATATCCATAGAATAATAGAAATCTGCCAAGGTAAAATGGTAGAGACAGTTTTTCCCCCAGAGGGAGTTGAGAAAGCTTTAAATGATCCGGCTCGCTTGGCTAGCAATAATGCTGAAGTTGCATGAACAGACATTTGCCAGGATGGGAGTTTCATAAATATCTCACCATTTATTTATTTATTTATTTATTTATTTATTTATTTATTTATTTATTTATTTATTTATTTATTTATTTAGAAGGACAATAGTATTAATTTAGTTTACTGCCACCCATGCCAGTTTTATATCAACTGCAATAAACTTTTGGCAAAAAAATCTTGGAGATAACAAAAATACATAAGGATGATAACAGTGTACATTTTTTTTAAGCAGCGTAATTATGAGTTGTCTTGGCATTAGAATCAACATTAAGAGTTGTATATTAATAGGTAATCAGCAAGCTTATGAGACTCTGTAACTTCTTTGACAACTGTATGTTTCCTTGGGAAGGATATTATGGCGCTGAAAATTCTGAATTTCAGTGTACGCTTTCCCCTGGTGGTTATAGAATAGAATAGAATAGGAATAGAATAGAATAGAATAGAATAGAATAGAATAGAATAGAATAGAATAGAATAGAGGAGAACAGAACAGAACAGAACAGAATAGAATAGAATAGAATAGAATAGAATAGAATAGAATAGCCATAAAAGAGTTAAAATTGATATATAAATCTATACTACAATATTTTCATGTCTTCGGAGCTGCACATTAAAATATTGGTCCGGCCATGAAGGTTGACAAAGAGAGAAAGAGGAAACCATTTCACTTTAATGACTGCCAGAAAATATTTGTTCTACAATAGAACTTCACGACATCAGACCTCATGATCTCGAATTATTCGCTATTCGTTGCAAAGTTCCGATCCTGGTTTTATATCTCTATATCAACTTTACTGTATGAACTCGAAAAACCTATTGACCCCTCAGACATCCTGTTCACTGAGAAATTGTTTCACTTCCGTGACTGGGTCTATCGTCCGTAACGAAATGAGAAAGAAAATGACAAGTCGAGTAAAGTTACTTTTTTTTTTTTTTTGCACTTTTTCTTATGGCCTTAAGTCTTGTTTGGCACTTCACTGTTTGCACGCTCGTGCTAGAGATTACACCTTACAGAATCAGCCTTTCAGCAAACTGAACTTAATAGATGTGACGAGCCCCGTTAAAAACAAGACAAAAGTTCAAGAGAAGTGCATCAGTTTTGTCATGGATTCGAAATGTCCAGTGCGAAATTTCTACGAAACTAAACACAATTCCGTGTGCGAGGTTTGTTTGTTTTGAAGACGAAACGCAAAGTGTCCGAAATGGTCCAGCCGTGACTTTTGGAGCATTCCGTGAGCCACGGACCGCCGTGCCGTGTCGGTGGCCGGAGTGGAAAGACTCAAAAAAAACCCTCAGAATTTTCTGTTTCTCTTTACTTTTTACTTGACAGAAAATGCGACAAACTTTGCCATTTCGTCGTACTTGAACACAGAAAGGAAAAAAAAAAGATGTTTATGTGCAGTCAACCCCACATAACAGTAATGCCTATCGGGCATGTCACAAGTTGCCATAAATAGGAGTTGTGACTGTCCAGAGCCTTATGTTAGAAAGTTACTATTGAAAATTACTGCAGTTATGCGGTAGTTGCGGTTAAGCAGAGTTGACTTCATTTGCTCAGCACAAACTCAGAGCCCAAATTTGTAACGTTTGTGACATCTCCACTTGTCACATTTTTTACTGTTGTCTTCAGTGTTACACAAATATGGAAGGAGACGAACTGTGGATGGGATTGATGGAGTGTAAAATGGGAAATGGATGGGAGTGATGGACAGTGAAATTGGAGAGTGGATGGGAGGGTTAGAAGGTCAGGTGAGCGAGAAAAGAGTTGTGCAAATGCCAGAGCCGAAACATGTGTGGCAGTTAATGAGATGGCTTTCCAGCAGGTAATTCAATACACACGGTGCCACCCCCTTGCCTGCACGTACCAAGTGACCTCATTTCCCACGCCCCCTCATTTATTTATTTATTTATTTATTTATTTATTTATTTATTTATTTATTTATTTATTTATTTATTTATTTGTTTGTTTGTATACTGATTTATTAAGTTTCATTTTTTTAATTTATTAGCTTATCTATTTAATTATCTAGTAATCTATTTATTTATGTACTCACTTCTTTATTATTTGGTGTTTAGAATAATGTGTGAGTTATTTTTAGATTTATTTCTTTCAAATATATTTTTTTCCTCTTTCCTTTATTATTTGGTGTTTAGAATTACGTGTGAGTCATTTATAGATGTATTTTTTCAAATATATCTTTTTTCTCTTTCCTTTCTTTCTCTTTTCCTTCTTTTTTCTTTTAATCGTCTAAACCAGTTTAAATGTATTTATTTATTTTCATAATTCATTTATTTTCATTTACATATTTCCATGTGTTTATTTTTATGCGTTTGTTTTACATATTTATGATTTTCATCTTGAGTCATTTCTTTGCACCTATGCATTCTAATGTTTGCAATAAGCCTGCACACTTTGAATTAAACACAGCGTAAACCAGCTTCAATTTAGTGTCTTTGTGTCTGTCGTGCATAGAAAGACATTGTTTTATGAAGATGAGTTTCGAACCTACACCTATAGACCAAAGCCTATTTCAACATTGCTGTATTGACTCCTTCCTTAAATATTTACGTACGATATCGGATGGATTGGACACACGACAATATACATGTGAATCATTGCACAATATAGATCTATCTCCATGTATATCATATTGATTTGAGACATATGACAATATAGATGTGAACTGTGAATGTATGCACAGATAGACCTATCTGTCATATCAGATATTCCAACTGCATTAACTTTCCCACATATACAGTAGCCGAGGTAATATTTAGATGCTTGCAAAAATCTTGCAATATTAATAATTTTTTTCTTCCCTTCCGTTGGGCATCTCCTTCTCTTTCTCTGTCTGTCTGTGTGTGTGTCTCTCTCTCTCTCTCTACCTTTCCCTCTGTCTTTCTCCCTCTATCTATCTATCTATCTATCTATCTATCTATCTGTCTATCTATCTATCTATCTATCTATCTATTTATCAATTTTCCCATTCATCCCAGCCCTTCTTCAGCAAAAAAAAAATATTTTTTTAAAAAATTAAGACGGTCGTAAGAAAACTGTCAATGGCAAGCTTCATATTTATCCCCTCCCATTCTCCTTATTAAAACAAATGTTTTTTTCTTCCCCTTTCCACCATATTTTTTCGTTAAGTTTTCAAATTAAGATTGTCGATCAAATTCTTTCCCTTAAAGTCTGGGCAAACTTAAGGACCGATGTTTGAGAAAGACCCAGGTGTGAAGAAGGGTCAGATTTCACTCACACGTGTAGCGGTGAACTAAAGTTCTTCTTCGCCCGTTTGCATTCTCAGACGAGCTAGGTGCGAATTTCGTCACCGAATATTCCAATAAGGTATCCCTGCCGGTCCTATGTCAATTTGTCCACCCTAATAGAAAAAGCTGTCGTCTTGAAATATTATAACGTACGAGGCGACGACTAAGGCTGATGTTATTATAAATTAATAAAGAGTGTTGGCTGAAGCTCTGAATACGAGGCGTGAAAGAAGCTAATGAAAAGTTTTAACACAAATGTAATGTTTTTGGAGTGATGTAGTTTTTAGCGTTGCTTGTTAGAGGTGTCTCTGTAAAAGTGCACAAGTTTACATAATTTATTATATTATTATGGACCATCACGAGGTTTGCTTGTACTTTAAGAGACATTTTGTATGTTCAAGTTTTATTTTGGCTGTGAAATGCAGTAAAATGTCACGGACTCCCAACTCCACAGAAGCAACTAGTCAGCCCCTTTATTTTTAAAATAATTCAGGGTGCCCTAACCGAGTTTTTGTTTTGTTTTGTTTTTTTTTTTA
>JAWQUT010000122.1:1163445-1207212 GCA_033807755.1 Ellobium chinense
GGGGGACATTACTTTTGAGTAATTTGTAATGTGAAAATGCTCGCGTCAGTGAGGGAAACTGATGGTGGAAATAGGAGTTTCAGGACTACAGTGGATGTAGACATAACCCTTGTGTTAATGTACGCACTTTGGTAATTCTACGAAAAACGTCCAATACATTAGACTAGTAGTCTTTATCGTAAGTTACCGCGATGCGCAAATTAACGCAAGGAAATTGCATAAGGCCTCTGGGCATTACAATATGTTTGCAGGTTTTAATACATAATAATATGAAATGGAATCTTAACAAAAAAAAATTCGTGTTTGGTTCCTGTGTACGATATGATGATACCTGCGCATCCGCCCCCCACTCCTTCCCCCTTTTACTTTCAATTTATTTTATTTAGTCGGGCAGTTTAGAGAAAAGGAGAGTAACAGAAACTAGAAGAGAGAATCTAATCCTAACTGAGGGATGTAAAGTGAAGGGAATGAATTTTTTTTTTAACCTTGAAAGCCTCTATATCCCCACTTCTCACAGATATCGTTTCATGCCGAGAAGTAATACACAACATTCAGTCCAACTCACGTATTCGTCATTACACAGAAGCTTGAGAACAGACTGCACCTCAGCAGCACGTTTTGTTTTCCATTAGTCTAGCAATAATATTTCATCATTTCTAAAATTGTTGCCATTATGCGAGCATTGTGATCAAACAGTTTGCGAGTAAATAAAATCTGTCTAGCAGGAGAGCTCCTTAGCCATAATGTCTTATTGTGACTGAATTCTAGCCTTGGTAATACAGTACACAATTTATTCCCATTGCAAGGAAGGGAAAAAAATAAACAAAAACTTTCCATACCTTGCTTTCAGTATCTTAAAATTGTTATATTTTACACGTTTTGCTGATTCTTTAGTGACATGGTCAAGTGCAAGGACTCAGACTACAAAACCTCTCTTCCAAAGTCTACTGTTTCTTCCTTCAAAGTATGCTGCTCAGTTAGACACAGGAACTTGTGTCTATCCCACTAACCTCTCGGGGTATGCCGAGATACACAAGAAAAATAATTATAAGAACACAACTTCAGTGAGATAATCAAAATAAAAAAAGTAGACTGCTACTTATCTAGAAATATGAGTGCCCGCTGGGATATGATTTGTTGGACGACAAAGATGTGTTACTTCCGGGTTTTTTCTGCATACCCCGAAAGATAATTGAGAGCTCTTGCATTAAAGGTGGGATCTCTTACCATCGTAAGAATTACATTAGTGTATCGGTGCTGAATATACATTTAGCAGCGTTCAACATGCAGAGAGATCCCATCGTTATTGTGCAAGCTCTCAATAATCGAATTAGATTCACAGCTTTCTTGAGACATTTAAAATCAGATTGTTGTTACGCTGCTGATTCCAGTTCAGAATTGGATTAACTCATTGTGTGCTAAACCGTTGTAACCCAGCTGAAAATTACCTAAATAAAACAGTTGGCATATTTTTCGTTGTTTCGATAATATCATAATTTATAAATAGCTTTTGGAACTGTTCCATTCTGTGATTGTTCCTCAGTCAAAGATACATCGAGGGGCCATATTCTGAGCCTCACGGTAAAAAAAAAACTTTCAATTTATGTTTAACTATCATTCAATTCAGAAACTGACAAAACCATCCTTTCTTTTTTTGGTAGTGCTACGCACCACTATCACTAGGGTGGGGAGCAAGTTCGCTGACAATGAAGTAAGGGATATAATTCAAATAATAGAAATGGTATGTCTAATTTATTGAGTTATCTACCTTAAACCGTTCCTGCAAAATTTTCCCCGAGATGTAACGGTGTGTAATGTTGCGAAAACTAAAAGAGTGTAACGGACGGACGGATGGACGGGCGGATGGATGGATGGATGGATGGATGGATGGATGGATGGATGGATGGATGGGCACAGGAGGACGAAATGACGACGATTCAGAGGAAGAAGACAAAGTGCTAAGGAAAGACACGATACAATGCATCAAAAGCTAACTACAGTGTTTCCTTAAAAACTACACACACCATTCTTGAAACGGCTTGCTGTTTGTTTACTTACCTCGACTGATGTGGCTCCATGAAATGCTTTTATCCAACACTTCCTCCTCGCTTCATGATAATCCGGGGATCTGCAGTTTCTTGTGAAGTCATGTTCTTTGGTACGTATTTTGATTTCATTTCCTGCAAATTATGGTGCTATTATACAAGTCGACGTCTATTTAATTTTATATAGCAGTTCGGTTTAGTCGATATTGTTTTGTTGTGTTGGTATTCGTGCGTGCTAATTACAAGTATCACCCATTCTATTTTAGTGACTTGCATGAAGATATTGTTATCACCTAAAGCACTAAAGCTTCGTGGGAGAGTGACACACAACACTACGGATAAATCGAATTTATTTTAAAAGGAGTTCAATATCTGATATTGATTTTTTAAAAAATAGCTTGATTCAGCGGCGGAGATCATGGTTGGTGCTGTAATGCGCGAGATCCTCAGAGTATTTAAGTCATATTTTTTTGTCGGTGAAGTTTTCTGATGTGGCGTAGCAATGGTATACTGAACCCTGGATACGACGAAAGTTTTGGGATCATAAAATTGCTTTAGGGGCTATGTACTTTCTTGAAACAATCCGTTCATTAGGAACGATTATATTGAAGAAAGCCATTGTTGATTTACTTGTGAACGCACTATAATCCATTGTCCTCCTTTTCAGAAGTTCCAATCTATATGTCAGACATGATATTCATAACTGCGCACGGTACCTCTGGCCTTGCATAAGGCTAACTGATTTATTTATTTATTCATTATTTAGCAACAACGTGGTTCTCAAACTCAGCAATTAGCTGATCTGGAAACATATAATTTACTGTATGCTTATTCCACAGCAGAGTTTCGTCGTGTTCTTATGAATATTCTGCGCCAAAACAAATGAGAACTTGCGCATGTACGATGGGATCTCTTATCATCGTAAAATGCCTTTAGTGCATCGGTGATGAGCGCACTCTTTGTAGTTTCAATATGCAGAGTGAATGTAATTTTTACGATGATACGAGAACCCACCGTTAGCGCGCAAGCTCTCAAATATCGTTTTGACGCAAAAGGCCGTATTCTATTTGGCTTAACACTGTGTATCAAACCTTGCCAAATTAATTTACCCTTACAGTTTTACAATTCCCAAACTCTTCTAAAAGATTCACCATAAACTGATGCGAATGTGCAGTTTACAAAGCACGAATACACCTAAAATAAAACAAAAGTAGGCTCAAACTTGCGACCATGGCACTCTAAGTATTAAAGAGGATTATACTAAAACACTTTGAAGAAAATGAATGGGTGCCGCATGGCAAGTTAAGATATCTAGGGAGTGTGATTTTGTTAACTCAATAGAGTCTACAAGTTAAAACCTGGCTTACGTAAACAAAACAAAACAAAACAAAAGTTCTGTTATGTCATAAAATGTTAAGTGTTTTTCCTCTTTTCATCTCTGTCTCATTACAATAGAATTTAACACGTTTTAAAAATAGGCTCGGTTATGATGCCCGTCATTTACCCTTTGGCTGACTTTGATAGAAACCTTGGCAGCAATAGATTCATTCAAAATTCTAGAAGTGAAACCAATCTTATTGTCGCAGCGTCATCTTTTTTTTTTCAAAATCATAACTATTAGTTTTTCAAGTACTTTGTAATTTGCTTTTCATTTATTATCATTATTGTTCTTACTTTGTAATTGTTGCTGTTTAGTCACGTACGACTCTCATTTTCAGTGCAGCAGGTTAGAAGTCAAGACATTTTTACACAGGATCATGTATTGCGACAATCTTCAAAGCAAACGATAAATTCGATATCTTCAAGACGGAAACAAAACTATCCTTCAGAAGCAGCACGCGTGTTACTGTGCAGTGTGTCCGCGACACGTCCCGAAGACATCCATACCCTGCTCGACATTCTGATGGCAAACACGTCTCAGACACTTAGACCCTTGGCGGTGACACGTTTCAGATACCTAGACTCTCACATGCTTAGACAGGACACGTACATTCTGTCCAGACCCATCACCAAGGGCAGACAACACGTTCTGGCCTATGAGGCACTTCCTTACTGCCTCGTATTCCAGCACAGACTCGCAAGGGGAAGATGCTGCTCAAGTCACATTCCGAGGTATAAATCCTGGTGTAATGAGAGCTGTGCCGTCCACGACGCTGGGGAGAGGAAACCGAGATGACCGCTTCTGGCTGGTTGAATGATGGACAACTGACTAGCTGATGCTGTCATTTTGGGCTACCACATGCAGAGGCGGATCCTTGGCCTGGGGTGATGCTCCAGAAGCTACCCACATTGCTTGACTAGCTTTCTTTAAAGCCATTTACAAGATTTTTCACTTTCCAATCTGCTTGCTACGAAAAATTTCCTAAGACTCCAAAAGTTGAATCATGCATAGTCCAGTTTATAACTTAATCCCCCCTTTTTTTCCTCTTCAAGGCAAAAAAGTCTTCGAATCTTCAGACATCTCAAAGACAGAGAGGCAACGCCGGCTCAAATGTATTGCAGCCTCCTAGATGGTCATACCGAGGCCGTTTGAAGTGAGTCTACACTCCTGGAAGCTTCAGCAAATAACACAGACAGTGAGAGTGGTAAGGATCAAAGAAAGAAGCGTAGGGGCGGATCCATCATGTAGGTGCGAGTAGTTGGGTAACATGATCCTCTGCATTCTACAAGGTTAAGGCAAGTCTCGGGTTGACGTAGGAACAGAGGAAATAGGAGTCCTATTACTGTAAGCGAGCACCCTAGTTTTGAATTTCCATAGCTTCATCCACCCCTGTGAAGCTTCTTTGATCTTTTGCTTTTCTCGACCCCCTCTAAGATTCCCCAAACCCGCATACGCCTCCTTCTTTTTCGCCGGCCGAGTATGGAGCTCTTTTGCCCAAGAGGAGAATTTCGTAAAAATCACGTATTATCGATAGACGTCCAGTCCAAAATATTCTATTACCCGCATATCGATTTCATTGTCATTATTAAGCTCCGCCCACACGAGATGATCCCAGTGTATTTGAAAGGATGAACTCTCTCAGTGTCCACCCATATCATATTCCCAGGAAAAAGAAGGCGGGGCCAAATATCTTTTGTTCTATGGCTTTTCCCCCGGACTCTACTGCAAACTCTATTGCCAGTGCTGCTATTGGTGCATTGCACCTTTTGCCATAGAGACCTTAGTACTGTCGTATAAAATACCCTGCACGTGTCATGATCATACCTAAAGTTATGAGAGATACAATTTTTTTTTTTTTGTAAGTTCTTCCATTCACGATACCGATCTGTTGACACTCTTAACCATCGAGGCAAACCAAATTTTTGCTTTGAAAAAGTTTTCGTATGTATACGTATTCTGCAGACCAAACCTTTGTGCATTTACCGTGAACTTTACTCGATCAATGGACACTTGGTCTATATCAGTACTAAGGTTACTTACAGACAAAATAATGCAATGTTATGAGTCGTCTATTTCCGATCTGAAAGGTATTAAGTTGCATTTAGCTGATTTTTTTTTTCGACAAGATTGGACTGGCAGTATGACTTTGAAACACTTTGCATTACATGTATTTATGTGTCTTCCGCTTTTCATAACGGATTAAAGAAATATTTTATTCGAATGAACACAATGAGCTACTGAGCGTCTTATAATTCAGTTTTTAGATAAAAATGATGCAGCCCCAAGTTTGCAATCAAAATAATTGAAGGGACTCTGAAACCTTGGCATGGTTTGGAGCGTAGAATGGAAAACCCATTTAGACCTACTCTACTCTTTAAAATGATAAAAAATGCACCACTCAGTAGGTTCCTACAATTCAACTAAAAGTGCCCACAACTATGCAAACAATAGACTGAGACATCGTACTTTGTAGTTGAAGTAGTTTTACTGATATATCACTGAAAGCTGAGCTATTTTCGAATTTCTCCGTAATTCATTCGCGTTTTTTATTTAGAAAACTCGCGGGAAATGTCTGCATTGTGTTTTTAATTACACATAAACTTCTTATGTCTGGACTTTGCAGAAGGCCATTTTAATAAGTGGACTACAGTAGTTGAGGATACTTTCTAGAATACTATGATGTCAAATTCGTTTTTGCAGTCATTATTCGCTTAGTCCGCACTTTTATATACAGAACTTCTTTGAATTTATTCATCACTGATTGGCTGCCCTGTCAAGGTGAAAAAAAAAAAGAATGTTCAGAGGGAACTAGAGGGGTAAATTCTTGCTTAAGAATCACTGATTGTAGTTACTTTAAAGGCACTAACTACTACATTATTATTTTAAGACGTTGAAAACTAAATATCGAAAATAATACACATAGAAGCAGCTATATAAGTTAAAGCTACTTTCAGAAAGCTGCTTTTTCCGCCATAAGTTTCACGCTGAGCATCTATTTAATAATCACGTGATATACGGTCAAAGGGGGATAACTTGTTCTTTCAAAATTGTCACCCGTTGTCCGTCCGTAGCATCGTCAGCGCCACTCCGTCTTGTTCGAAAAACAAAAGTATTTTCAACACAACCTGACAAAAATCCCAAAAACGATCGACGCGCAGCAAAATGTGGACACATGTACTGTTGGAAATAAACCTCGATTGTTTGTCCACGGTGCTAGTGAAGGCTACAAAATTCGAAAGTGACCAGCTACTCACACAACTTTCGGGCACGTAATTTGTCTGTCTACAGAAGGTTTAGCAGTGAGGTTTAACAGCCACTCCTCAGTGTTGCTCCAGCGTTTAACCTGGTCAAACATCGGCCCCACGACGGTCCACATGGCTAATCGGCACCGCAGCAGGACACTAGGCCATGGTGGCAGCCTCAGTCGGGAGGTCCTGGGGGAAGGTTTCAAAACTACAATTTTTTCAGCATCCAGGGGTCACTATTTCAATTTACAGGTATGAAGATGCCAAATGTTGTTTTCACTGTTGGCCATATGAGGTTTTACAATTCTCATTAATTTATCCAGGGGTCCCAAGCCAGAATATTTTCCACACGTGTTGTCTAGCTTTTCCTCCAAATTTTGACACCAAGAAAAATGCCCCTAAACCAATTAGATTTTAAGAACTTAGGCAGTGAAGCAGGCTACCTATTATTTTAGGCCTTTTCGCTCAGTAAACAGGGTAACGTTACCCACCTAGCACAACCATAAATTTTATACTTGAGTGACTAAACCTCACCTATTCTGAGTCTAAAAATGTATTTTCTCTAGACTATCTAAGCCTTAGAAATTCAGATCCAACCCCGTTCCCGCTCCCCATGGCCAGTTTTCTGAGTTTATAGGGATTATTTAAAATTGTATATTTTTATGTCAGGTGCTATTGGCATCTTCATACCTACACATACAAGCTTTTCATTACAGCCCATGACAATATTATAAGAACACTTCCTCTCTCCCATTTTTATCCCTCCATAATTTTTTTTCTCGTCCTCCGGCGCTGGATCCCCTTCAAGCATGACTTCTTCGCATTCGTTGTGTAAAAATAGTTTCAGTGTCTCTGCATTCCGGTCCCAACTGCTATTTTCGTCATCGTTTATTACTTTTTAAAAATACGACTTTATTTACCCAGTAGAGAAAGTGTTTTACAATGTCATACAATGTTATACAAAGTTAAGATGAGATGATTATCAAATGAAACGCCGCCATCATCATCACCACCACCATCGTCATCATCATCGTCGTCATCGAAGACTTCATCATTACCACCAAAGCCGTTATCACTGTGCCTCTCAAAATTACGACTCTGAAAAAGCTGCATGAAATAGCCAAAAAAAAATGCTTTAGCCAGCTTGAAAAAAAAAAATATCTAGATTTAGCCACGTTCTTCAACGAATTCACCAAAACCTCCACCATTTTCATCATCATCAATATCTTGTAATATTCATCCTCATCATTCTCATTTCAGTCTTCAACGTCCTAATTAGTTTACCACGATTTAAATTATAAAACTTACTTGTCAAGAATCACTCACAAAACTATATTCGAAAACAAAATAGGCCCACAAAGTAGTTTCGTTTTTGAAGCAAATTTTACTTGAAATACATAAATATCATCATGTTTATCTTACAGTCGTTATCATTGTTTTCATCATTAACAAGAAATATAACAACCAGCGACAACAAATTGCTTCAGCAACGTTGGTAAAGGCATATAGGAGAAAACGACTCTACCATCATCATTCCCAAATCCTAAAGTTGTGCCAAAACTTTTGAAACAAACCCTGGCATAACAAAAGACAACATTATTGTTTCCCCAAAGAGTCGAGAAACCTTGTGTTGACCATTTCTCCAGCTCGTAGCCAGAGCATATTTGCTTGTCACAGGTGACTACACTGTCGTTTATTGTTTTGTTAAAATTCGCGATGCCTTCCTTATGGGGATTTCCAACTTTTAAAACCTCTTTTGTTTTCTATCGCCAAAAATAACTGTGCCTTTCTTGTTTTTAGAACCACCTTGTGCAGACAGTAATAACTGGCCATCCAGCCCCTCCCCTTTTCCGAATTAAAAAAAAAAATGAAAAAAGACAAAGTTTAAAATACTGACATTTCAAGTATTGCGTCATAGGTTTTCCGTGTATTCTTTCAAGTAACCAAATTCCGTTTGCGTAAACAGACCCTTTAGTCCAAAATTTCAGTGATGTGAATTGAAATCTGCTCAAAATCTGCCCTGCATTTTGTACTTGATATTCCCAAAGTCACAGCCCGTGTTGTACGGTGTACCATTCGGAAAAGATACGAAATCGCATTTCAGAAAACAATAGCAAAACAAGACAACAGATATCAAGTTTTATTACTACAACTTACGATATTTAATCCAGACCTTTACCGTGGGCCCTGCAAAATCTCAATGCATGGGCATGGCTTTCATTACCCAGAAGTTCGAGGGAATTCGGCCCAGTCGTCAGCCATCATTATGTATGCATATGCCACCATGCCCATAGAATGACAACTCCTTAAAGGAACTGTCCCCAGCAGGAAATAGAGGTCTGAACGAGGTGTGTGGCCGTACATAGATTGATGATTGAACCTGATAACATCAGACAGTCAAAGTGAGATTGATAGGATAACTCATCGATCTTTTAGACTTAGTCCATCCCACCCCACCCCCTATTTTCTCTTAATTGGGAAATGCTCTGCCAATAATTTACAGCTGGAATTTCTCGAACATGTTGAACCTCAGGCTTTATGGAATTCATAAACAAAGCTGGAACGCAAGACACAGTGTGAGCCAATCAAATAGAATGGTTCAAATCGCAGCTGTAGAGGCGACTCCTCGATATTATGTACTCTGATTCTAGTTGGTCATATCAATTCTGTGTTGCCAGAATGAGCCCAAAGACTAAAACTGGCGCTTTTTCAAATTTCTTGGAGCTTTCTTTCGCGCCATGGGGCTTGGCGCTTTTCTGGCGCACATCATTCCTAAGTGAATGCAACACGGCTTGCATTTTTAATTGAAAACCTGAGCCCAGAGAATTTCGAATGCACAGTTCGAGACTGACATGTGACACTGGTGCTTTTTGGCGCTTTTCTAAGTTTGGTATGACTCCTTCATAAAATGTGACCTGGCAGCACAGTATATATTTGTCCCCCAAAATGTACCCGTATGTGAGAGATAAATTTCGACCAACGAGGAGAATGTTTTAAGCCACTGCATCAGCCAAAATCCTTGGTATGTTGCATTTCTATTTCTCTCGAAAATCGTATGCCTTTTTCATGGTTTATTATGCAGTGTAATATATGCAACAAAAAAAAATGGCTTTGAAGTCATATGAAGATGAACTGACACAAAAAATGGAGGGGAAGAGTGGCGGAGACAGACTGACAGAGAGACAGAGAGACAGAGAGACAGAGAGACAGACAGACAGACAGACAGACAGACAGACAGACAGACAGACAGACAGACAGACAGACAAAAGAGGCAAAAGAATCGTGATAGGAAGAGGAGGGAAGAAAAGGGAAGGAGGGGAAGAGGGACGACGAAAGACAAGCGTCTCAAAGCATGAGGAAAAATACTATACTATGCTGAAAAGATATATATATATATATCTATCTATAGGGAGGGATGGAGGGAGGGATGGAGGGAGGGAGAGAAAGAGAAAAATACATGGATGGAACTGACTGAGAATATACGGAGAGGGGAGGGGTGGGAGAAAAGGAATGAGAGGAAGAGAAAGTACGTAAAGAGGAAATGGTGAGATGGAAGATAAAAACACAGGAGACGGAATGTAATGATATCAGAAAGAGGATCGCAAAGCAAGAATTGCAAGACGAGAAATAGAGAGGAAAAGGAGAAAAAGCTAGCAACAAGCCCTGGTCCATCTTTCATCTGAACTAATAAGTGAAAGTGCCAGTCTTCACATGATATGATTAGATGGAATCAAGAAAACAAACAGTCGACAGACAGACTTCCCACGAACCTCACGTTTATTAAGTGTTCCATCACCAGTATTGCACAAATCAGAGGTGACCATCGCCCGTTTCTTGCAGGCACGTTCTGATCCCCAGCGACCTTCAGGGCTAAATCGTCTGTTTCATCCTCTCCTCATCTTGGCTGGTCATTTTCGATTACAATATTAGTGTTTGTCGATTCCTTAATGCAAAATTCAGATTCGACGAATCCAATTCTCAAGGTTCGAATCCGTCGACTTTCCGAAATTCGTAGTTCATGTTTAAACACGTTCGAACAGGGGTCAGAGTACCTTATAATTCATTCACTGGTGTTCCCGTGACTTGGTTGAACTTTGAGATTCTGGTTCGGAGTTGTGTTTGGCAAATTCGGATTCCCGAATCTCGAAAGTTTGCCCGTCCTTACCTCAGCCTCGAGTCTAACTGCGCCACTTCTGGAAAACCAATCAATCATTGACTTGGGAGACAAAACCTTAAATGTTTTCGAATTTCTTTTTACGTTATCCTTGTTCTGTCGTTTTAAAAGTTTAGGTAAATAATCTTCAAGAGAATGGTCTGCTCCCCAGCTTGTTTTTGTCCTAAAGGTCGCTCGGTTTATTATGGCTTCTCGACAGTTTACTTGTAAATCGCAGTTTTATGAGACTTTGAAGTTACGAAATGTATTCGATGTTGTTCACATTGTGTTTGTACTACCATCTTAAACATTTAGATCAAATATCTATAGATGATTCATCCACTTCCCATCTCTACTAGTTATCAAAGTTGTTCCGAATGAGCGAACGAGCTATTTTCTTGAAAGGTGAGGATTGATTTACTCTTCCACTTTCCACAGAACTTTATCCAAATAGATTTTGTTTTCCGTGGAATGGAGCGTATCTGGAAAAGATCGTGACTAAATAGCGCTGGAGTTCTTTAAGTTGACTAAACGTGTTGCTATACCACTTCATACAATTAATCCCACTTTGACCTGAAAGGTCTTACTGGTGGAACTATATGTATATTCTTCCATGCTGCGCCCAGGTTTTTAGGTGCGCCCTTTTGCCAGCTGAACTGGTCTTCAACAACAAAATTGTTATAGAGAAAGAATACCCATTCTGTCCATTGTGTGAGAAAGTTCCACTCCAATGAGACCTCGCACTTGAAGGTTTCTAGATCTTAGTGCAGCATATCACTTTCACGCAGTTTGTATAAAGTATGAACGAGCGCACACTTACCAATTTGTAAGATGATAGATCTAATCAGCAGTGAAAAGAATAATACTTTGCATGCTTGGGCATGTGGTGCTGTGGTGAGTTCATTGATGAAAATATATGGAGCTACAGGAATGGTCATTAGATAGGAACGAAGACGCTGCAAAAGGTACATCTACCCACTCCAATATTGTACCGTTCTGGATAAGTGGCCATGGAATACCACTTAAATGTTTACATTGTTATCTTAGGTGCCATTCTTGCAGCAACAACAAATAACTTCAAATATGAAAAGTTGGTCCAATGAAGACATATGCATAATATGCCTTCAACAAACTTTTTTTATGCTGCCTTATACAGATTAGTATGTATTGAAACACACACAAGCCGAACATGAAAGCCTAGACAAAACTTCCTCTTTTTTAGACTGTGGCCACCGAAACTTGATATGCAAATATCGATGGTTTAAAACCTCATCTCATTAGAGAAAGCGGGTCGCTTTGGGTTTTTAAATTGGAGAGGCCTTCCAAACCCGTAAAAGTACAAGTAACGTATCTTGGCTAGCCATTTCTGTCCGGGGATTAGAAACACTCCGCCATTTTCTCAACTTGGGTCTGAGACTGCTGTCTCGATGGGCTCCTCCTTTCTTCTATAATAACATTCGATCTGAAAGCAATTCCCAGTCCCCCGAGCGTCGAGGGGAAATCAAAAACAAAACGTCAGGGAGATGAGAACAGACGTATCGTCCGCCGTAAGTCGGCTCGGCAGACGTAGCGTCACGTACGGGGACAGAGCTATCCCGGCCTCCTCCGCGCCGCGTTTTTGTCTACGTCACGTCCGGGGAACGGCAGATCTGAGAAAGGGGAGGAGCGAGGGGTCAGAATAGGTCGAGCACGAGCCGTCCTATACAAACGAGGGGGAGATTCTATCGTCTTAGTGAAATTCGGAGGACTCTAGGACCAAAAATAAGGAGTCAAATAGGAGATGGAGAAAATCCCCAAACCTCCAAAGGAACGACAACCGCCACCTATTAGCTGAGTAAACGGAAGCTTCTGGTGGGCGGTAACCAAGATTTCCCAGAGAGACGGAACCATTTTTCGGTCTTTAATTATGACCTTCGAGAAATGTGGAGAGAGAAGCGGAGGGTTTAAGGCTATATACAAATTTGGATCGGCTTGAGAACTTTTATTTAATTGAATTAAATATTATGCTTTATGAATCATTGCTGCACTTTCGCCTCTGTGAGGAATTCGAAAATCGGGGATTTTTACAGTGCAACATATTTAAGAGAAAAAAAAACCAAACAAATTTCAAACAAAATAACGAAAACTTTCATTTGCCTCAATTTATATCCCAAAAGAGGGGAGTGTGTCTATGGCAACAGTCCGAAAGACGAGGAAAAGCGGGATCTCAGCAATGACCCAAGGAAGAGACAGAAGATAAACATATATAAATGTCATTTATTATTATTATTATTAAAAACGTTAAAGATGCAGCGTAATTATGCGGTCATAGATCCAGAGGCATTCCGTCGGTGGAATGATTTTGTCAGTGTGGGAGACTTACTTGTGCCTTGTGACAGTATGGCATATTCATGTAGGCGAGATCTAACACAAATAATCGCGATTATACTATCACAGAAATGAAAGGAAGTTTGATCCGGATCTTAGGTGAAACAGTTGCTGCAGCCGGAATATTAATAGGATCACATTACAAAGAAAAAAGACATGGGTTTTGCCAGATGAAATCGGATATTAAGCGGCGAGTTCTCAATCACACTGTGCTGTTATAAAGAACAGAATATTTTTGCTTTGGGCATATTCTTGTTATCAGTGTTCTACTTGATACAACAGAATTCACTTAACACGACAGTGCTTTACCCGAAATTTCAGTTAACCCGAATGAAAAGAAAATTCCATCCAAAGGCTCTCTTTATTCATAGCAAAACACTACCACTAACCCTATAACGAATTTCAGGAAACCTTCTATAAGACAATTGAGAACTTGCGCATTAACGATGAGATCTCATACCATTGTAAGAATTGCATGAACTCTGCATGTTGAATACCACTAAGGGTGCCTTAAGCACCGACGCACTAATGTAATTCTTACGATGGTTCAGATATCGCCTCGTTAATGCGTAAGTTCTCAAATAATTTTTGCGCCGACGAGAAACAAAGAGCAAAAAAAATGTAAATCTTGTGTGCCCTCCATGTTGTCAGTAGAGTGGTGTAGAGGAAAAGGAATGAGATGATGTCACTGTGCGCATAAGAGGAATAAATATGAAGACTCTTTTTAGGAGATTTCTAGGTAACGTCATATGATGTCTGTCCACTGTTAAAGGAAAAAGTCCAAATTCTGAAGTTTACTTAGCTTTACTTTACTATACAGTGAAAATCATCTCTCTATGCGGATGTTCTGGTAGTCTATAGACAGCAAATTTTGCCTAATCACAGTCCATACAACTCTAACTCTCGTGAAATCATAATATTTTTAAGAAAACAGAAATCTGCATGTTCGATATGAAAGATACCAATTAAATTTACCAATTAAATTTACCTTCTTTATATCACGACCGTGTCCATAATCCCAGGCTGTTGCAATGAACTCTTGCATGTCCCAGAGTTTTAACGCATCGCCCGCGGCTGTATACTTGGTATTATCATTTATTACATGTTTGTCAAGGTTAGTTTTCATTACAAATTCCACCAGTTGCTGCCACGTCAATGCATCAGCTGGTCTAATTTCATTTAAAACTTCAGCACTGGAAATGGAAAGCATTGTAAGTAAGCGGTACTAACCAGACTAAGGGGACATAACAATTTCCAAGGGCGTAACTTCTTCTGTGGAGTCCCTTATACCTTGCGTAATTCACTGTGAAATTAAATTTAGTTCTGCCCAGAATTACCATAAAGCCCTTGAAAACTACATGGTGAATTTATTTACAAAATAGGCGAAGTTTCATGTCCAAACACTTCTACAAGACTGACAAATGAAACAAGAGATTAAAAAGAAAAAAAAAACTGCAGGTGAACAGAATTCCTAAGGCCACAGAAATGGAAACAGAAATTGAACAACTGAGAGACATAGTGAAAGATCTCTATACCTTTTGTATCACAATAACTCNACCCCTTCCTCCCCCCCCCCCCCAACAAAAAAAAAATTGTGACGTACATATTGATTTTGACAGGAATTCTGCAACTTGACAAAGTATTTAGAATAAAGCAAAGGGTACACAGACTGGTAATTTAAAAGTTAAAGAGAATTCAACTGTACACTGTCAAAAATTTTTTTTTCAGATTTCACGGGTTTATTTCTACTGTAACAATTCCAAACTATGGACATAACAGCTGCCACTGGACAGTACATGAGCAGACAATAGGATAGAAAGCCAGACAAATGAGCACAAAAAAAAAAAAAGACAGAGAGGCAGGCAGGCAGGCAGGCAGGCAGCCAGCCAGATAGACAGTTACATTAACATCCTAGCAGGAGACACAGGGAATGTTGTAAAACAAATGACGCTATTTGAGTGGAACACGAATTTATTTAGGGATGGTACAAAGATGACAGACAACAGTCACTGAAAATGCTTCCAAATGAGATGTTGTACTTCAAACAGTCATAAATATGTCAAAATAATATAATTATGAAAACAGCATCTGTATACATAGTGGCTTTTTTAATCGTGACTGAATTAGCTGTAAACAATAACAGAAGTATTACAGTATCTGTCCCTCTTGTTATGCAGTGACAAAACACTTCAAAGTGCTGGAACCAAATTATAATGATAAGGTGTTTTGTGACTGCATGACAATCGTCATGTCATTCATTCTGCACTCACCTCAGTCAGCTGTGCAATACTGAGAAACTTATCTTCCCTATATTAAAGAGTATCTTCATGACCTCCCCTCTCTTGTTGTCCAAATCAAAACAAGGACAAGGCAGATGTTTTTCGGGTTCTAAAAACTTCAAAGAGAATAACTTTACAAAACTAAGTTTATTAATAAGCAGTTTCTTTAAACGAAAACTTGGAATACAGTAACAATACAAAATTCTTTTCACTGAACGACTAAAAAAGTTGAGTGGTAGATCTTAGTACAAGAAGTATAGATAACTCATTTAAACTTGCCGTGCAATGACAAAACACAATATAATCATAACTTGGTTGTATATTTATAATAATATGGTATTTTGTTGCTGCACAGCAGAAAATATGACTTCGCTAAATGTCAAATCAATGTGATAATGTACATTAACAACCAACATATCAGTTGACACGTTGCTTTCTACCAAAGAGGATAACTATACATATTTGTGACATTTTTTTTTTCACATTTCAGAGAACGTGACAGTAAAACTGCTCACAACCAAACCATCATAACATATTATTATCTTTCTATCATTAAAAGTTTCACTGCAAATATTGAAAAAATATTTGGCAGAAAAAAAAAGGCGGGGGGGGGGGGGNGAGGTGGGGCAAGAAGGACAACTCAAATAATTTATAATATCAAGGACTTGCAGTTACCAGTATTAGGTTCATGAAAGCTGAAGTGTATGTCAGGTAAGAAAAACAAAACAAGTAGCAAGAACCAAACAAAACAAAACAAAACAAAAAAACCAAGCAGCATTAAATAGAACTTGTTATGGTAATTAATACCAAATTTATCAAAGTTTTCTTTGAAGCGTGATAAAAATGCACCCATTAATCTTTATTTTCTTTGCTTAACTTGAGACCATTTCAAAAGCATAAGCATTCTTTTTATACAAGGCTTGAAAACCTGATATCTTATCAGGTGTACTGAAAAGAAGTTCTTTTATTAGAAAATAAATAAAATCTGTTTCAAAATACATTGAGTTGCTGTCGTCACAACAAACACTCTTCTGTGATGAGAACTGTTTCCCAGTTAGAACAGATCTATGATTCAAGAGTACCCTGCTATTAATATCTAGTCTATCACAGTTGTGTCAAGTTCATTACCCTTGATGCCAGAGCTGTCACATTTTTTGTGACACTAGTACAGTTAAAATAAGTGTAATATTGCGAACTTGGTACCCTAAAGCTTAAACTAACAGATCTGTATCATCTTGCCCATATAAATCGTCGCCTTTCACACGAAAGGGCGTATCCTGATTTTTGACGGTTTTGAGTTATCATCACCCGTATGTAGTGCTATCTCAGAACTGTGTTCACACGAAACGGCGTATCCCTAGCTCAAATAGTAACAAAGATATAGCATAAAATTCCTAAGGGCTTAAGCTAACTATCAATATGATCGAATCAGACGTAAATCGCTCTCCTTAAAAACATGAAAAACAGGGATATGCCCTTTCGTGTGGAAAGCGACGAAATACACCATACCTTGAGGATTTAACACTAAGAGCCCTGGCCTTCCTGAATTAAGCAACCTGTTGTGTCTGCATGTATGAACTGTGTGTGAGATCCATTGTGGTTTACTGCGAAGCCAGCGGAGCATAAACATGAAAATTCCTGGTTTACTAGGAATCCAGCCTCTGTCTTTTCCTTAACATAGCCACTCTCTTGCATTTTGGTTTACCCATTTGTTCATGTGAACTCTTGTGCCATACTTTCAACCCACCCTGAACAATGTTAGTAACGGGTCTTACTCAGCAAGCATCAAGTAGACATTTGAAAAAAATTGATCATCCGTACAGATGTAAAGGATCATAATCCACATAACATTATGAGAAATATATGCTTTTACGCACTCACACAGATGATATGGGTTCATAGCCTAATGTCAGCTAAGAACAAACTTAAATTAAGGGACTGGCCATACACAATCATGATTTCTATCCTTACACTTTGTGTGTTGTGGTCAAAATATTGCATCTACATTAACTTTACCTCAGAGCACCAGTGTCACAGAAAATATGACTTAGGTTTATTACGAACTTATGATTGTCAATCAATCTGAGATATTTTACTAGGTAGACCTGATTATTTCAAAGTGTAAAATTGATCTTAAATTGCAATTTTTCTTCAAATTTTTGCAATTTTGAGAGGGGGTGGGGAGGAAGAGCCTCTTACCACTTCATGTAACTATATCTTAGGCCAGATACATGCTCATCAAACTTTCTGTTTCACTTGTTAAATATGCAATATTAGGCTTTCATATGATATTAGTAACTTAATAAAGTCCAAAAGCAATGGTAGCCTTATTTTGACCGGTTGTAAGACTTACATTATTCACAATTTCTGCAAACAGGAAATGACATCACTAGAATATACATAGAAATCAAAGTGAAAACATGGCAACACATAAACAAGAGAACAATATTTAACAAAAGAATATTCAGGTCCTTTGTAGTAAATCCCTGAGCTTCTCAAGCAAGGGTGACTTCAAACTTGAAATCATTACCTGGATGGGAAAACCTCAAACAAACTGCAAACTGACCATGACCAAACTTTGGGTTTTGATGCCTTTGGACTGCCAATGATGTCGCACATATTTGTCAACACCTCAGGCCCTTAGCTGCAATAGTTTTGTGGTACAAGAGGAACTGTAAAATACTCTTCAATGTAATTCACTGGCAGGAGCACATATAGGAATATTGCACGCATATATTCAGGCATTTTATAGATTGTCACTGACAATAAAGGGAGCGCTCTTTTCCAACTCAAGCCAACACAAAGCAATGTCAGTGACAAATACTGATAAAGTCCTAATTTTTGACGATAGCTCACTGAAGTTCTTACTCCCATACTGAACTGTATTATACATTACACCACATTTACTAATACAGCTTAATTCCAAAGACTTGCTTTGCTTAATGCAGTTTTACAAAAATAAAAGTTGTTTGCTTCTCCCATAAAAATTTGGATTTTGGTGTTTATCGGGGTATTGCATCCAGGCTATGAAAATAATGTAGTGACAAGATCTGGAATCGTACAAACTATCCACTAGCACAATGTTAACAACCTCATAGTTCTAATATAAGAATAACATATATAGAGAGGTATTCTACCTCTGCAATTTCCTATTTTGTTCTACAGCAAAATGTCAGTGTTCATTTGTTTATCTTAACTTTTGTGTGTCATATCTTACACAACTGATCAACCCTACCAACACATTCCCAAGAGAGTATCTAGCTGCATAAGAGAGTAAACATAGTCCTACTATTATATCTTGTTCCATACCTTATATGTATGGTTTTTATTCTCCCTCGTCTCCAGATAATGTCAAACACCTCTTCTCCTACATCCCACTGAAAATGCACTTGCCAATAAATATGTAATAAACGTCAGTTAATGTGAAAAAGAGGTAGGCAGATTGACAGCATAATCTATATTTCTAATAGGCAACCAATCAAATGACGAGCAAATATTTTCTTTCACATTTCTAAAGTACATTGCTCAGCTTTCCAGCTATCTCCGCAATGACATGCAAATAAGACGAGATTGGTGGTAGAGTATTTAGCGCAGTATACTGGAAGAGGGCACTCTAAGCAACAATTTCTTGCAAAGAAGGCCGTCAAATGCTATCCAACATAAAAGAAATGTCCATTATAATGAGATTGGTGGCCATTTCATTTTGTTTAAACAATTTCTAAATCCTATGACCCATACATTTATACCATACATTTACCAACATACCCAACTCAGGATTAGCGTGCATGGGTAACAGTCCGATATTAACAAAACAGAGTGAAAAAAGTTTCGATATATGTACTAGTTTTTACTTCATAACAGCAAGTCATTGAAAAATGTGCCACTCATAAACATAAAGTTGTAGACTACCATCACTGTTGCAGAGCTGCTCCTTCACCCTCCAAGTAGGGGAAATGTGATGCCCATAAATTTCTTAAGTGCGTTAGCCCATTTTCTGAAGCGTGCATTTCTGGTTTTTGTGTGGGGAGTCCAAGTTCCACCCACTTTGTCTCATTTTGAGGATGATGTTAAGCACTCAAGCCTGCACCACAGGCAATGCAACATACCCCAGGCTGACAATACGAAGCAACTTATAAAATTACTGATCTTTCACAACAGGCAGTCTGACACAATATACATGTTAAAATATTACTCTAATGAATAATATTTGCGTTCTTTAGTGACAACCAAAGAATAATTGAAAATACCTAACCAAGAATGAAACTGTACATTGTAGACCTCTGAAAACATGAACAGGATGTATAGAAAAGTTACAAATTGTCACAAAAATTAAATCAAATATATATGATGCTGAGCACTCTCACTGCTGGGAGCCAACAGGTATCATATTCCTGAACATGTAAATAAAAAATCTCGAAGAACACATCTTTCAAGAAGAATTCATCCACGTTCTCAGAAAATACGTTCAGCAGTTTATTTCATGAAGTAGCTCACATCCTCTGTATTTAATTCTAGTCACATTGCCTGTGTTCATTTACAAAAAGGACAAAATGAGAAACTTGCATTAACCAAAAGTTGGTTTTCAAGTGCCTGAGAAGTCTAAAATATTTACCACATTAGAGCTTGCCTCCCATTTTAAAATATTATATGGCAAAACACAAAATTTCTTGGATAGAACCTCACCCATAATAATGCTGAAAACAAGGAAATAAATAACATAAATTTTGCACAATATGAAAATATAAACCGAAAGCAGGTGGGCTATTAGGTTTGAAACTGCTTGCTTAAGTTAAGACATCCAGCCCAATTAATTTAGAAACAATCTGGGCATGGAAGATTTAAATTTGTTTTACGTCTCACAATGAAAATTTGTGAGCAGAAGATCAAGACAATCCCTCACACATATGTTCAGACATCCACCTATTTAAGCAACAATCATTTGTTGACCTTGTGGTATCTTATATCTGTGTACAAAAGCTAGAAAATATATAACATTTCACAACTGAATTCTCAATTGCTGCACTGATTCTTGTAATGCTGTGCCATCTGCATGGTGAGTGTGCCCAGAGGCATCAGTGCTTAACCTCATGTTATTGCCGGGTGGTGGGTTACTCATTGGCTGATTGCTTTGATACAAGTCGAGGGTCCATCATTCACTTCTTCGACTTTTGGCAGGGTGCGTTGAATTAACTCAACCTTCACATCATGTGCAGTTAAGTTAGAGCAACTGCATCTAGCTCTTGTGCTAGAAGTATTAATACAAGATCATTAGTGCTGGCAGGGTTAATCAACACTTCCAAGATCATCAGTAGTGTTGGAGCATTCTTCAGTTCCAACTTGATTTGTTACAGCATCATTTACAAACTGGACACTAGTGCCACTTTCCTGCTGATCTTCACTGTTGTCATGATGACAAACTGCAGCATCACTGTGTAAATTTCCCAGCTCTTCTACTTCAATGATGTCACAACTACCAATACTAACACTGGGTGTAGCATTAGTGCTGATCTCCCCAATGTTTTGTCCAGCTGCTACATCTGCATCTGCACCACCCCCCTGCTGCTGACTTCCTTCAAATGTGTCATCAGCAACAATATTGACATCAACCACATTTGCCATGTCACTTGTCATGACAATGCCACTTTCTCCTTGAGCACTGCTGTTTATTCCACTCTGACTGCCATCACTGTAATCACCACTGCTATTGATAAGCCCTCCTTCACTTTCATACATGCCACTGTCATCAATGGCAGCACCACTGCCAGTACTTTCTGTCACATTCCCCACACCACTGCTGCTTCCTTGTGCATCACCACCATCCTCACTTCTGGCCACAACAGCATTTACAGCAGCACTACCACTTGTTTCCGGCTTATCTGTCAAAGTACCCATGCCAGTCATTGTGTGAACTGTGGCACCATCATCGTTACTCTCATTAGCCACTGTGCTGTTTTGACTATTGTTGATATTACTGGGACCACTTCTGGCGGCATCCTCATCCCTTCCTCTTCTACCATCTCTGCTACTGGAATCCCCTCCACTCCCACTACCAGCAGAGGTGGCAGCTGCTCCTCCACCACCACCACCATCATCACCGCCACCACCGCCATCTCCTACAGCAACATTGTCTTCATCATTGTCCTCATCATCCGGCCCTGGTTGCTGTAGCAGTGATGTGATGTGCCCCACTGTCAGTTCTAGACTCTCTCCTGCCTCCAGCTCCCCTGCCTTGGAATCCCTGAGTGATTTCACCATGTGAAATATTTTCTCCTCTATGGTCCCTCGAATCAGAAAACGATGGATCTTGGTTTGCCTGGAAAAAAAAAGTAATTCAATAGTATTTTACTTCCCTCATCCAGCGGCCACCTGAGCTTGAGCCTTTGGCATAATAATATGATACAGAAGGTGCAGGTCTTCTATAGTTGTACAACATCAACATATAAAGTGTTTCCAACTCGGTTATACAGTATAAGCAACTTGATTTAGAACCTTGCCTTTCATGATTTGCAACTCTAAGGCCAGAGAACCAGTCTGGAATTTCAAGTTGTGAAATTTTCTATGAAAATGCAAGCTTGCTTCTGCAAGAAGTAATTTGATACTTATGTTATAGTCACTCTTTAAATAAGTATAACTAAAAACAGGATGGATGCCCATATCAGAGTGAAAATAGGACATTTATTTACCTGCAGGGCAACTCTTTTACACTGCCATTCAAAGCAACTCATTCATAATACACATAAAGATCAAACAATAAACATTATACATACAAATACAGAATTTTTTTAATGTGCAGCACCCTAGTCCTCCCAGTTCAAAAACCAGGTGCTCATTTACGCCTGAATGGCGTGACGAAAATAGAATAAAATGACTATCTCAAAGATTATACAGCACAAACCCTCTGACATGGCAGTCAAACCTGTCAGTTTTAAGACATAAGAGTCTTCAGATTTTGGAGACAGTTCACAAGCCGCACTGCCTCTCATATGGCAAATCATTATCTGTTTCCTCACCTAGTCTGACCAATCCTGTATATTCTGGAAATGGCCTGGGCCTCCTCCTCCAGGTTGAGCTCCGGCTCTACCAACAAAACGTTGTTTGCCTCCACAAGATTGAGACCATTTGCCCCAGTGTGAAGGGGCAGGAGCAGGACTTGGATGGACTCCTCGGATTTGAATGCTATTAAATTTTTCTGGTAGAGAAAGACAAACAGTTCATGATGAGAGATGGAATGCCTGTACTTAATGTGTGTAAATGAGAACAAAAAATGATGCTATATTTACACAGTTGCTCTGCTTAGTCGCAGTCCAGATAATCACAACTTCCACAATCGCAACATGTTCCATATAACAAATTGTTATCTTGTTTATATAAAGGTCATTGATAATCAGAACATGGAACAAAGTACTATTTTTGTGCACAAAGTCACTGATAATCATGATCCTTTCAATTGCAATTATCTCCATAGTCTAGACAAGTTGCTTTTAAGCAGTGCTGACAGTCCCACAATTTTTCTGATGAGAACTTTTCATTATGGAAGAAACAGGAATCATCCTGACCTGTTTGTGTCTCAGATAAGATGTCCTGCTTGCTAACTGACGATCTAAAACATTTATTTAATGGTACACATCATAAAGCAGAATTTTTCTTTTGAGTCCACAACAATGACACAGAACTGTTTCAAGTTTCTAGTAAATTTAGTATTCAGACAAATTTCAAATAAAAAATCACACAGTGGCAAGTAATTTTACTTCCATCATCAAAAAAAGAGGATTTCATTAAACATACTTTGTTACAGGACACCGGTCTCACTGGTCATTAACAGCTGCTACAGATTCATGGAGACAGAGCCCATTCATTATTTGCTCTTAAAATATAAATATTATGGTGTAAATAATAACTTGCTGCTTTATTTTCACATAATGTCATAAAGATCTGGTCCCCAAATATACTTTTACACCAGTATGTCAAAAAAAAAACACCCAACAAATTGATCTCCTTTTGCCCTAAGGCACATGATAAGATATTTGAAACAAGAAAAATTCAGACCAACCTGAAAGTAGTTTGGGTCATGTAAACTCCTGTACGGAATATTGTTCTCTGCCAGGGCAGCAGCCAAGATGTCTAACACACTGACCCACTGCAACAAGAAGAGTGAGGGTTTGAGAAAATGTTTTTATTTCATAATGGAGGAATATGGGCTTAACGTTCAAGGGGCTGAAAGACCACATAATTTTAACCCTATCCTCTTTTCAATAATGACTTCTGAGAAAAGAAAATACTGTACATCTGTTCATTTTTATGTAGTAGTAAGCTAATAAATCTGAACATGCAAAAGACAGTCACTTTGCTTGCTGATTATGTACTTCAGAACATTAAACAGTGGAGGCGGCTGAGGAAAATAGCTATGGAACCTTTGTACTTGTCTACAACAGGTGTTAAGTCTTGTGACAAGTGAGACACACTCTGAATGGGCTAAGGATGTATCTGTTAGTGTCACTGGATTTTTAAAAAATCACAAAAATTCTTAAGTTAATCTTGTGGCAAACACTGTACAATACTGCTGCCATGTAAAATACACATATATTCTAAATAATCCAAATGAGTCTCTGACAATGCTTTACAAAGATCAGTTATCATAGAGCAAAAAAAAAAAAATGTTACAGGAAAGTTTTTTATTTGTCCACTCACCACAGAGAACACTAAAGACTTGGCTGTTGGATCCTGTTGTTTGATTTTGATAAGGCACTCTATAACTGCTTGGACTTTGGTGGAATGGCTTCCCTGCAAGGAATGAAAAGTGGTATCATGTCATATATTCAAGATCAAAAGAAATGACACATCTCCTTAAAATGATTATCTCTCAGTTGAACTACACAAAACAAAACTAATTAACGCCTTTGAAGCTTTGAGGAGCATCATTTGAACCAAATACAGGATAATCTAAAATTTAAAGGATGGTCAATGGAACCGTTACCCATGGTGAGGGTCAAAATGAAATGCCACTGCCATTTCCTTATATCCTTTAAAACAACCAGCTTATATATCCCCACTGAATTAAGGACCAGACTGAAGAAATATGAACTATGCTATTCAGTTCAAATTTATGTGTTTATAAAAAAACAAGTTCCTACTCCTTCTCTTAAAAGTCTGTAAGCAAAAGCATATTCACTGGCCTTATGATGCAGTCTCTAAACCACCGCGCTTCAGGCCTTGCAATATTCAAGATTTTACCAGGGATGCAGTGAGCAATACTTCACATAGTATTTCATATTCTATTGACAGAAAGACTCTTGATTCCTCATTAGAATTTATATACCTTATACTGCATTTGAAATATCTAGTGAGGTGCATATAAGATCTACAGAACCTCAAACCTAATGTACTCAATGCAAAACTTGTAATACTCCGCATGAAATTTTACCAAAGAGCTCAAACACCTCACAAGCTTGAAATTATGGACTGGTCTGTGAGAACTGAGTACACTTAGTTCTGCTATATTTTTCACTGACAGGCAATAAAAACCAAGTCTGTAGACAATACAAACCTTAACATTAACTTTTTCTGTCTTTTTGGTTGTGACATATGAGATTTCCCTGACAGGCGTCTTCTGACGACACATGGGACATTTGAGCCGTCGATCTAGCAGATGCCCACCAATCAAGCTGCGGTCGATCAGGGTCCGAATGCACCGCAGGCAGTAACAATGACCACACATCAATACACTCCACTAAGAGAAAGACAAAAATGAGACAAAAAAACTCTGAGATGAAGTTTAAAAATGCATGAACCAGAAACACTACTAAAGTCAGTAACTATCACAAATTGACCTAACTTTTATAAATGCTTGTGACTGAAAAGAAAAGAGTCAATCTATTATCAACACAGAGAATATCAAACTTACAGGGATTGGTACAGCCATCCGAACCAATCACTGAACTGAAACTTAGTTCATGTTCTAGTTAATATCTTGCTTTTAGTACCTTCACTACATCATGTTTTTCAAATACTGATATCACCAAATTACCTTGTGCTCATCATCCTGTAGGCAAGCTTGTCTGAATTGGGGTTATATGACACTTCAGCACAATCATGGCTATATTGTGTCACTATATGTACCAAAAGTTCATTTCACAGTAAGTAAGAAAGAGGGGTACATCAGCTGCAACACATGAAGCTACTTCTGGGTGTCAAATGTTCCTCAAAGCACTGTTTGGACCAAAAGATTAGGAGGTACATGTATATCATACACTGCCAAGAGGTTAAACACTAAGGACAGGGAGACTTACCTCCACACCTAGTTCTGACTGACATATGGGGCAGACATCAGGGTTGGACCCTTCACCTTCATGATTCTGTGAAAGATATATCAATGAGAAATCAGAGAAAATACAACAATCATGGACCATTGATGGCAATAAAATGCCCAGTTTACCCCCTCTCTAACCTCCCCCTCCCCCAAATCCTCACCCAAAGTTCCAAGTGTGGATGTATGTGTATTGTAATGATATCTGATCTAACTGTAAGCAACAAAAGTTTTTTTTCAACAAATAAAGGGCCAGAACTCTAGTTACCATCTTTTTGCTGGCACTGTTGGGCTAACCCTACCATGGCATAAAAAGTGCAATATGTCTATTGACAGGGAGGTTGAAAACTTGGTGATTTAAGAAAATCTGCAATAACTGGGAAAACACAGTGATGTTTTGAGTTTAAAAATTAAGATTTCAGGCATCTTTTTATAATTGGTAAAATGACATCTGTGTGATATTTGCTCACCTTATTGGCCAAGTTTTTGAGATAGACTAGCTGACCTAGTTTCTTTCTGAGATCATCTCTCCCAACAATCTCATCAGAGGAACATTTCAGATCATGCTGCATCATCTGTTCGAAATACACGGGCAAATTCAGTTAATAATATACTTCCTAGCAACTCAAGAAACATGGGGGGAGCCAAAGTTTAAGCCGTGGCAGAAGCTGGGTGGCTGGTGAGGCAAAAGGTCAGGCATGGGGTGATCACTTCTGATTCCCATAGCATAATCAACAAGACTGATGGAAAGAAACTGAGGAAGGAATGAATTACAGTTTTACAAAGATCTGGGCTAAGGAAGATCACTTGAATCTCTGCCCTGGATCACTCTGAGATTCATGGAAATACAAGAGCTGACTAGCAGGACAGGAAGAGACCAGAGAGACTGTCCCTTTAGACAGTGCAGAGGCAGTACAGCTTGTGACACCCCAGATGGAAGTGAGGCTGCCACATACGCAGAATGCTTCCCCCAGATCCTTGGAGTGGCCATGTGAGAGCAAATGGAAGGCACAGGGTAGTCACTTCATCACTGGAAGAACTAGTGGGGAGAGGATAGGGTGTATCTCCAGTGCAAGAGAACCAGCTCACCACCCAAGTTACCCAAGAACAGTAAAACTTTGGTGACACTGGCGTTTTGAACAAAATAACTAAAAATTTTAAGGAACTGTAACGAATAAACATTTTAACATTTCCTTCCATGCAATAGAACCTGACCACAGAACCATCTGTCTGTGACAACACACCAGCTTATCAAAGGCAGTATTTCAGATATCATGTCCATAAAACACATATGTATTACTAAAGACCACATAAACCTGGTCTCGTACACGGCTTTTGTCAATCTTCACTTCTTTACCTGAGCTCAGCCTCATAATTAAATAACTCCTCCTCATGAAACACTTAGGGAGTTTTCTTTGATTACCTCTCTTTCCTCAATGACATTGAGAATCTTTGTGGCAGCTTCTGGTTCAAACTTCTCCCTCAGTCTCAGCCTCTCTGTTGCCATTTCCAGTTCATCTATGGCTGATATCATCTCTCTGTGGGACAGCCACAATGACCGCAGATTCTGGAAGGAGAAACATGAACAGTCAGTGTAAGAGGACTTACCAATTAACCCCTTTGCCACGTCATGGTTTTCGAAGGCTATTGTTACTTTGCAGGTTTGTTTGTGTTCAGGTTTTACAGCTAGTCAGCACAATTCCAGTTATTTTGCATCCCTGTATGTATAAGGTTCATTAAATAGGACATAAGATGTAGGAATATGTCGGAAATGACACAGGAATGCTACTTCTGTGCTGTACATGTATGTCCAAGTGCTGTTTAGATCAAATCATTAAGATGTACATGTGCATTATACGTAGCAAAGGGGTTAATCAAAACTTTCACATAACATAAGCACCACATTTCAAATAATAGAATACTATATCATCAAAAAGTCCTGGAACAATTGTAACTCCCTCCACCCTCCATAGGAATTATGTCTAAGTAGATGAGATCACTTAAGCAACTATGGGAACCTTCACAAAATCAGTATTGTCCATATGTACCTTGAACTCCTTTTTCAGAGTGTCCATGTACTTGAGCTGAAGTGATGCTGCCTCCAAAGTGTCATGTTCAGTTTCTGAGGATATAAAGAGAAGAGGACACTGTCAGGAGTTGGTAAATGTCACTCGAGTATCCTTAATTTTGTTTAAAAGTTACAGGGGCCACCATCTGCAAACCAACAGACAAGAAACTACTCTTCAAGGCACAGAAATCACACTCCCATTGACACAAAACTCGACACAAGAGAAACCTAAATTAGAAAGCCATTTATGGAGTTGATATTTCATAACGGCCCAGTATACAGAGTCTAAAAATTCACCATCTGTTGAAAATGGTACTGGAGGGGTCAACCTGGAAATCTGGCATTTGTCGAAGTTGGTGAGCAACGTGTTAACCACTGTCTTGCTTTGACAATATTTGTTTGAGCTATTTCATAGATTCAACATACTGCAGCAAGTCTAAAACTATCCTGTATGAAGACTGTTTCAGAATATGCCATCCAAAGACACCATGTACTTAGCAAATAACTTGGTAAAGCCACTTGGGTTAAACAGCATCCATCAAGTCCTGCATCATACATATAAAACCTATACTGATATCTCTAAAATACCAGGTTTGTAAGGACCATCAAGCCCATAATCTTTTGAAGTCTCAGAATTAATGTCTTAATAAAGGGTTGCTTTTATACCTCTATATCCACACATTTCAAAAAGAAAAAGTCCCAAGCTCTATGGACCTCTAAACACAGGTTAGAAGCCTTACAGAACGTCATCTCAAAAAATGTCTCTGACACTAAAAAAGTCCCAGAGCATCTTTGACAAACCTTGCACATCTAAACAGAATTAGCGCCTGCTTAGTTATTACCACTTTACTGCAGTTTGGCAGACCAAGTTAGTCTTTATTATTTGCCTGATTTTAAACAACATCGGCAAAAGTTGAATTGCAAGATTTCAGAAGCGTCTTTGACAAAAAATGCCCAGGAATGATCAATAATCAGAATTTCACCAGAAACAAGGAGGTAATAAAAAAAAAAAGAATGAAATCGATGTNTGTATGGAGATTATTTCAGAATATGCCATAATATGCCATCCAAAGACACTATGTGCTTAGCAAATAACTTGGTAAAGCCACTTGGGTTAAACTGATCCATCAAGTCCGGCATCACACACATAAAACCTAAACTGACATCTTTAAAATACCAGGTTTGTAAGGACCATCAAGCCCATAACCTTTTGAAGTCTCTGAATTAATGTCTCAAGAAAGGGTTGCTTTTATACCTCTATATCCACACATTTCAAAAAGAAAAAGTCCCAAGCTCTATGGACCTCTAAACACAGGTTAGGAGCCTGACAGTACATCGTCTAAAACAATGTCTCTGACACTAAATAAGTCCCACAGCATCTTTGGCAAACCTTGCACATCTAAACAGAATTAGCGCCTGCTTAGTTATTACCACTTTACTGCAGTTTGGCAGACCAAGTTAGTCTTTATTATTTGCCTGATTTTAAACAACATCGGCAAAAGTTGAATTGCAAGATTTCAGAAGCGTCTTTGACAAAAAATGCCCAGGAATGATCAATAATCAGAATTTCACCAGAAACAAGGAGGTAATAAAAAAAAAAGAATGAAATCGATGTGAAACAGAACAAATATACTTCATCTTCATGGAAATAAAGTGAGAAATCACAACAGGCAAGTATTAAACTTTATTTTTAAAAGACACCTGCAACACAGCATTTTGAATCATGTATGAGACATTTTTCAACTAAAATAATGTGCTTTCTAAACTAAAGTCATTCATTGCCAGAGTGCTGAGTGTCCGATAATGCCACAGACACTCTAACTAAAATTTATACTCCCCTTATTATGAATCTAGAGACTTACCAAAATGTAACCTGTAGAAGGCCAGTATACTCTTGAGCGCTCTCTCTACCTCACTGTCTGCCCAGGTTCCTTGTCTCTTGGTGCTCACTTGGTAGGCCAAGTTACTGTCATCACCTGTCACTGTCACACCTCTGGCAGAAACAGTCAAGGATTCAACTCATTCAGCATAAATTCATTATTTTTAAAATTCTTTATAAAAAAAACCCAGTGATATCCCAGGTAAAACACTTTGCAATTTCAAAGATAAATCTTGAATTAGATCATTCTGAGGGTACTGTGAAACATATTTAGCACAAAGCGCGTCACAAATTTCATAACAAGCTTCATCTAATTTATTTGTTTCCATTGATTCTACAGCTTTTTCTTTCTAAAAAAACTGCATCACTAGCACAAATTATTGGTATGCGCTGCAAGTACTCATCGGCACCATAACTCTGGAACTCTTCTAATGTTCTACAGAATCTGGAAGGAGGGGAGAGTGTGGGCATAATTACATAGAGATCAATGATAAACTACTCTCTGGTATTGCCATATCCCTACCTTTCCACGAAGAGAAACAGCTTGGATTCATACTCATTGAACAACTCATCAACCTTGCAGAATGGGCACCTGGAAATAGATTTTCAACACCACATGGTCAATAAAGCCTGTTACAGAGATAAGGACATGCTTTCTGTACAGCTGGAAACCTGTTAACTATATTATAATTTTAACCAACATTAACGACAAGATGCTTCAGTGACACAGATGAATGGTCAGAATGACAGACTTTCAACTTTCCTCTGATAGCAGCTTTAATTTTATTAGCAAGATTTGCATATTTGAAAGACACCTTCAACACAGCATTTTGAATCATGTTTGAGACATATTTCAACTAAATAATGTGCTTTCTAAACTAAAGTCATTCATTAATAACAATTAATCATAAGAATGGCAGCAGCTGATTGCAAAATTTTCAGACATATGATTAACTTGGGGCTTCTGTTCAAAACTGAAGTTGTTTTATCATGCTTTCTATTTGCTCCTTCATTTAAAAGAGTTATTTCTTCGGAGTTGATCTTCAGTTTTGTGAAAATGTTCAGCACACTGCCATGCATGTAATTACACCTATTTCCATCCACCTATTCCATGAGCGGTGATGAAGCAAAGTCAAACTTTTGTTAAAAAAGAAGCAGTGGATTTTTAAAAAAAATAATTGATTTTGTAAAGCACCCAGGACTCACGCTGTGAGAAGTGGATGCTACAGAAATATATGTTACTAATGGTATTTAACTTCTAAGACCTATCAGCATGACTCACGATTTCAAGATTTCCCCTACAGGTCTCATGCAGCACATGGCCGCCTTCTGTACCAGCTCTGGTGTAGTGTCTTTGGCCAGTCTGTCAAGTTCTGACGTCAGTGTCTGACGGGCTTTGGTAAGGACTTGCAAGTGAGAGTCTATCACGTACATCAGGCCATCTGCACTAGTGAAGCTGTAACGTACACAAATCAAGATTATCACAAGACAAATCACTGATCAATAAAAATGCAAGCTAAGACCTGAACTCAAGATACATTCCAGAGTTACTGGACTACAACAAAAGTTTTTTACAAACTTTAGTCTCAAAAACAAATAATGAGAATTTAGATACCACTAATGAAATCTGAGAGAACTTACACATAACCCTTTTCTCTCCCTGTGAGAGTCTACTGAGCTGTTTTTTCATTCTTGCTTAAAGGGAGATACACTGAGTCTGTTAAACAATTCACAGAAAAAAAAAACTATGCATGTTACTATAAAAATGTAATAAAGAAATGGACATAAATTATCTATCAACTACAGTGGACTGGTGGCAAGAAACAACAAGGGAAACAAAACATACTATGTAAAGAGCAATTCTAAATCAGACACATCTAAGTGCATAAATAAGGAAAAGTCACAGGTCCGATGTATCAACAAGGAATACACTGCTTTTATCACAACAGAGCAGAAACATAAGAAAGAAGGAATTAAGTCTACAAGAATCCTGCAGACTGATCATGTTATTTTGCGAATCACAACAGCTGACCACTTTTCCTGCAGGTCTGCACGAAGTGTATGGCTAAATATGAATACATATACATCAGTTAAATTCGCCAGCCTGGTCAAAACTGGAGTTATTTGGATAGATATGTTTGTGAGCAGAGAGTCCATGACACAATGAAAATCCATGAGAATTCACACCATTATTATCTTGAGCACTGCGGAATATGATTTGTGACTCACATGTCAGCAATAGTTCCCTCTGTGGTGGATGTTCTGACTAGATCATCTTTGATCTTGTAGATGAGATCAGAGTCGATGCCTCTCTGTACTGTCATGTCCACCACATCTGCCCACCAGTCACCATCAAGAGTTGCCAGCTGCAAGAGCAAAATTTAAGAAATGTAAACGATCCTAATTAAACAAAGAAGAACATAAGCAGGGATGCCATTCTTTTGAGAATTTTGGAAATCTGAGAATATTGGTGGCTCCAAGAATGCCATTTGAGGTCCGTCCGAGAACACAAGATGATGACTCTCGAAGAAAGAAAGTGGTGCTCATTCCATACCCTTTCCTCCTCCTCATTTTTTGGTTTCTAAGTCGGTTTATTTCAACACATCTGCCTTATCATACACACTTGCAGGTATGATTTGATAACCATATTTCAAACTGTACTGATGCTATATCGCCGCCTGGAAGTAACACAGTCATAAATCCTAAAAGTCATTTATGGACTTACGACAGTATTAATCCCAGGCAGCGATATGATCTTAGCTACTTTTTGGATACCTCATTATGTTACTTGCCAGTCTATGAATGTCTATGACCTACCTTTTCATTCAGCAACTTGATAGCTCTCTTGGTGACATCCAACACCTCGTGACTGGAGAAAACATTGCACCTGGTACGGGCCATGTATTTTGTCTTCAGTTCTTCACACTGAAATGATCAGCAGATTATCTGTCTTGCATTTGGACAAAATGTGGCTAAACTGTTTCCTGACTACATAAGTTAAGGCATAAAATGAAAATACCCTCCATCCTCTCCTTGCCATGCAATAACATTGTCTGCTTAGCCCAAGCTGGTCTAGTCTAGCGTGTTGTCTCTTTCTAATGATACAATAGTGATTCTCTTCCAAGACCAAGTCTTTGAGCCTCTCCCTGGCAAGACCATAGCAATTCTCTTCCAAAATCAATTCTTTGATAGTTACTGATTCTATTTAGGAAACCAACATCTGGAAACGGTCGTAAAACAGACTCTGAGAAGTTTTCAGAAATATTGCTTTGGTGTACCAATTCTTAAAATCAAATCCTATTCAGCTGGTGTCTGATCCGTAGCCGGCTTTCTAGTTATTTTATCGAAATTTAGCCATGCCCTAATTTCAAGACCTCATAACCTGTTTTCCAAAGTAAGGATTTTAATGGACTCTTGAAAACCTGAATGACCCCTGTTGTCTTACTTGCTCTCTCAAGCTGCTGTCTCTGAGGGTTGGGGAGACCCCTTCTGGCTTCTTGTCCAGCACCTCTGCCAGGTTATGCATTGCATGAAGCTGCTGCAGGTCATCTGTGCGGAACTGTTCCTTGTGCTCTTCCACAGAGCGCAACACATCGCGGTACTTTTCCACTGCATCTGAGAGCTGTTGGTATCAACAATGATGACTCAAGTTCTTTGAAAATTTTTCAAAACAAAATAATTTAGGACACTGCAAGACCTTCCTAAAGATGTTTTGAAATATAGGTGCATACTATAATGTAAACAAGAGTCACAGCTTACACTATCAGTTACCAAATCTCAATAATGGAACTAGATATTGGTGATCAGTAAATAATTTTGCAGACTTTTAAAGGATCCATTCAACGACTGTGACGGCAAGCATCAAAATATGTTCATTATCACGAAGTTTGCCTAGGTATAAATCTTCCTGGCTTACCTTTCCTCTTAATATGGCCAAGCCTGCCATTCCATTGAGAGACGCCACAATTTGTCGATGAGCTTCCTCACACTCCGTCTTAACTTTCTTGGTCATGTGTTCCAGCAGCTCCTCCATCGTCATCATCCTAAATATAATATTTTCAGACTCAAACTGAATTCCAGACATTTTCCAAACAGATAGTCTCAAAAAAAAGCTTTTCCTGACTTAACAACTCTGTATGAACCCAGTGTTTAGAACAGAACACCATTTCTTCGGAGTTCTTGGGAAACTTCCAATTAATAAAAGAAAGTGATATCAGGAAATATAAATGCTCAATAATTTGCATAAATAATATAGTTCAATAGTTCAATACTTAATAGATACTGCTGAGAAAAAAGTAAAAAAAAAATGTTCACAAACATTGTCTTCCCTACTAATCTATCTGACATCAGTGGATAATATATGGCTGGCATAACTGATTTGCATATCACATGCACTGTCGAAATTAGCTTACGATTTATTAGACTCACAACCCCCTCCCCCACCCTGCACTAGTTAGTTGTAAACAAGGTCACAACCATGACATAGGTAACATTTGGTATTTGCACTGACTACTACCACATGCCCTACTGGGTTCAGTTCTTAAGATAAGACCTAAACCAAGCAAGACAACAACAACTATAAAGTGGGATTAAACAAATTGCTTTGAACAGGAAAACATGAATATTAGATCTGAAGTTAAATAAATGTGAAGTTATACACCGTTAATTAAACATAAAAGTTGTATTCACAGAGCATAATGTTACTGGAACTTCAACCTGTAAACGATAAAAATTTGCATTGTTTCAATGCCACTGTGCCTGGGCAGTGAAAGGATTAATCAAAAGGATAATAAAAAGAGTGGTTGCAAAAACACACAACCTTACACCTCAAGATCTCGAATTCCCGGCAACCCCGTTGCAAAGCCCTGGTCCGGAGATCTACATCTCTATAAGTTTAATAAATTTATCTCACATTATGACTTTCCATGCTGGTACCCAGGAATTCAAGATCAAGCGGTTTCAATGCAGGAAAGTTGTTCACCTGACAAGGCTATAGCCCGCATCATACATTTTTTCATCGACATTTTCTTTGCTGAAGAGAGTTTAGTTAAAAAATAACATTAGTTCACTATGGAAACCACAGATTCAGTCTCTGTGCTATCAGCTTATGGAATGGTTCACTACACAAACCACATCAGTGCTATCAGCTTATGGAAATCAGAAATGACAGGCTTTGGTCCTCAGCTAAATGGGATTGAGGAGGAGGAGTACAATAGACAAATGAAGAAAGAAGGAGAAACTGAGGAAAAAAAAAAATGTGAGGAGGAAAGAGCCGATCCCACTGCCTTGCTGTCAGCTTGGATAAAGTAAATATTTTGAACTCGACAAGCTGCTACTGTATTCTTAAAAATGTAATTTTAGTGGCTGGGGTCTTTTCTAAAGCTGAACTGGAGATAAACAGTACTGGTGCTAAGCACGAGACTCATTCACACAGTAAGTTTCCCCATCCTTCTCTCTCCTGAACCAACAGTTGTAAAGCTTCATTTGGTATGGAAGAAGCTGGAGGACATGAATGAAGATGCATGCCTGATGTCTCATAATTGTGTAATGTACTATGTAAATTGAATGCTTTTGGCCTAGTGCCTATAATAAACTAAACTGAAACTGAAACTGGTAAGCTCTGCAAGACAAGCTCATCGGCACACACACAAAGTATTGAACTCAGTAGACTAGACAGGATGGTTTCGTACTGTGGAAACCTAGATGGCAAGGGTAACAAGATTGTGGTTGGAGGACCTGAGAACTAAGTTAAAGGCCACAAGATCCCTGGTATTCTCCTCTCTTGTTATTTTGGAAAGGAACTAAAAATTTCAAATCTGCAATTTTGCTGCATGCTTCACAGCCTCCCCAGATCTTGCATGCTTTACACTTGAACACATTTATTATGAAATGCTTGTCGCAAAATTAGCAATACTACAAAGAGCTTCACATGTCTCAATATTTGTTATTTTATTACACTCACTATGAAGTGTCATTGCCCTTAATCTGAAAAATATCTCTATTACTATTAAAAAGCTTATTCATAAATATGACAAGAACAGTGTAAATCCTGCTGTTAAAGCCTAAATTCCTTGCCTCTAATGAGTCTGTTCACTAATAAAGTGGTTTAACAACTGATTCGTGGATGAAATCGTATCAGTTTGTATTGATAGGCTGACTGCCAGGAGCTTGGGCAGCTTACGTCAAAAGCCAATAGTGATAGCATGTAGCATCACCCAGCAAGAGTCATCAAGTTTAAACAAAAACTTGTGAGAATACAGCACACATTACTTCTCTTAGTTTCCATACTTCAGTTCGGGAGCAATAGGGCACAGAAATAACAGTAAAAGTTTTAAAGTCCCAACCATCCCCTCATTAACAAGTTCCCTGTATAACCATGATTCTAGCATGATGGAGGAAGAAGACAGTTACAGCATATTCAAGGAGATCAACATGTGGAACATCCTGGAGAGAACCCTTGCATCGCTTGTGCAAAGGAAGATAGAACACTTGAGGGTTTGTCCCTTGTGCCATGCAGTCAATCCTCTGCACAAGTAAGGACTAGGAAGTGAGTAACATACTTGGTCAATAGGTGAATGTCGGATCTAACCCAAACTGAACAGAAATCTGTTTCCGTGTATCAACATGCATTATGATAAGTAAATTCTTGGAATAGAAAACGGGACAATCTTAAGCCTTAAAAAAAAAGTCCAGAGGGATTTCCCCCAGCACTTAAGAAAAGCTCAAGAGACAGTGAAAGCTGACCTACTGACTTAGTGTGATTTACAATCTACAAGACTTGTACATAGATGCTCCATAACCCAGGTGATACTTTATCATTATGAGCTGCAAATTTTTCATAAAATAAAATGATAGAGAACGTGTCACAATATCAGCCAATCAGGGATGATTATCAGAGCCATTAAACAAGCTAGACACTTACGATTTGTTCAGGGGAAGAAACTCTCCCCTAACTATCTGCGGGTGACAGCAAGCTTGCCTCAGCCGGAACAGAGGACTCAACAGCTGAAAGGAAATAACCGCTTGATTTTAAAAAAGGAGATAAGAGCTAACTAAAAGTAGCAACATGAAAATGCATTTAGGATCTATCTTGTATAAGAATATATGTTGGTCATGAATACAAGCAGGCTAGGACTTTTTTTTTGATCCTTCGCTTATTTCTAGTCTTTCGCCTATCATAACCCCCCTTCCCGAAGTTTCACCTGCAGTTTCAGCCGCCTAGCCATCTCTTCCTTGATAATAATCCTCATATCGTCACCGTCCCCTAATACTGTCGTAAATGCAAATCTACCAAAATTCAGTTACGACAGTGTTAGGAGACGGTGACGATATGTTGCAATGACCCTTGATCCCCCCTGTATATATTTTTTTTTTACTTACAGCTAAACCTCAGCTTCTCTCCAACTATTTCCAGTTTCAGCTTTTTCTCCTCTAATCAATAATTCTACTTTTTGTTACACTCTGTTGCCAGCTAGAACATCCCTGCCCCCTTCCACACCCTCAAGGAAAAAAAAATCAGAAAATTACAATGCCAGTTTGCACAGTCCTCCTTAGTCGCTCTTAACTTCCTTCTCTCACCTCTGATAAAATTTGATGATGCTATTTTTCCCCACCATTCTCTCATCACCATTCTGATGCCCCCTTCCCACCAAACTAAAATTCTGGTGCTATTTATCTGAGGCTCTCTGTTGCAATTCTCATTCCTCTCCGGCACCTTTCTAATAAGGAAATAATGCTGTCATGTTAGTATTTTTTCCAGCCTTCTGTTCTCATCCCAAATAATATAAAAACGTACCTCATTCATTGTCTTCCTGTCCAAGGAATGCAGCTTGGTGTTGGGGTCCTGCACATTCTGAGCTCTCCTCTGATACTGTGGAAAAGCAGGAAGAAAAAACCAAACCCATTTCATTAGCGTTGAAAACAACAGAGCCATAAAATGACACTGAGCTTCCGAAATGGCTCAAGTCAGAGTTGAAGACCTTTTTTTTTTTTAAAATGAGGGTACAATGCTGTTCATGAGATCAAGTCCCATGTTGACATGTTTAAAAGATCAATGAGCCCAAGGTACATACTGACCCTTGTTTTGTTTTGCCATAAAAACATTCCCGCACCCCCCACCCCCCCTCGCATTCCCTCAGAAGTATGATAAATGAGTAGGCCATTTTCAAAGCAAAGAAACGAAATATAAGCTGAATTCTACATCAAAGCAAAACAAGGATGTTCAGATGGACGAGACTGAGAGAGAGACCAAAACATGTAATGAAAGTAAATGGGACAAGGTTGCCACAGATTGCTGTTTTATCCATGAATTTTCCACAATACTGTATGTCCAGTGATTTAACATTATTGTCAGCCATATTAATGTTATTAATATCATCACACAACGGCTTTTGTGTAAGTTATTTGGTGTTCAACAACATGGTCAATGCACAAGGAACAATGTCTACTTGAAAAAAAGAGAAAAAAATATGACCTGTCAATCCAATTTTTCAAATTTTCCAGCCAGAGATTTCACAGCACAGCAGTGCTTTTTTGCACTTAGCAGATCTTGGCAGTTCAATAACTGATAAAAGGCCACTACAAGAGGCCCCTAACAAAANGTATGGCACACCCTCTTAACAGCCATACAAATTACCTTCCCTGCCCTCTTTAACCAAGTAAAGAAGTCAGTCCAGATGCCACGATGCTTCTGACTCAGTAGTATACCTTGAATTACTGTTGGCTTCTAAATTTCAGCACTCCCGGACAGTAGGGGCCCACTAAACCACTAACTGATAACCACTGTTTGCTCTCAAAGTTGTCAGCCACTTGTGACCTTTTCCTAATCAATCTCCATAGTGCAGTCCTTCAAGTCCTTCAAGTGGCATATCACATGAATCCACTCCTGAATGAACTGAATGAAGTCCCATGAGGCACCATTTTTTTTTTTTTGAAGGATTCATTTTACATAATGTTTCTATAAATTGCAGAGTAATGCATCATTCCCTAAGGATTAGAGAAGTAAATGGTATGGGGCTGTCCAAGAAGAAGAGTGTTAAAAAACCTGGCAGTGATACAAGAAAGATCAGAGTCTTCCTCGTTGAAAACACTTGTGTCAAGCTGGACTCAAACAAGTTTGACCAATGAGAGAAACCAAAAGAGAAATGGAATATCCAAGAAGGATCTTGGAATATAAATGGCATATGATAAAACAAAAGTATACATTTGCCTGCACCCTGTCTATATCAGTTATCAAGGAATGAAACACAAATAATATACTACAATTACTATTACTAACAAAAATTTACAATAATAATAGTATTGCTCAAGTCATATGGCCTCATACAAAAGCTGAAAATAGCTGAGGATATACATCCCTGAGTGGTTCTTAATCATATTATATCATCAGCTCCCAAACTGTCCACATTTCTGCTGTTATCAGACACTTTACTTTTGAAGATAGAAGCCAATCAAGACAAAACTGCAGTATTTACACAATGATATACTGGCTCGGGTATTCACCTGGAAATCTATAGATTACAGAACTGTTTTGGGCTTTAGCCAATACAAACTAACACATACACCCTGCTTTGGCCTTATCATGTGACATACAGAGTGGCCAAAACAAGTCAGTAGAAGGAAGTTGAACTGATAAATAGGAAACTACTTACCCATGCATTTACACCTATTTAGATTATTCACTAGAGGTATTAATCTGCAGGTCTCATATTGGACTAGTGCCAAGTAATGCCACCTTTAACAATAGGACAGGTGAAATGAAGCCACGATAGGATTCGCGTTAATAATGGCAAAAGTGAAATGGGCTCTAAAGCAGTGCCAGTTAAAGCTGGATCAGGTTATTTTATTCAGAAAATTCATGAATGAACTGCAGTCTCGCTTGTTTCAATGGTATGAAACGTTATTTGACTACCGATTGTGAACGATAGTGAACGGTTCCTGCGTTTGAAACTGGATCATGTCATTTTATTCAGAAAATTCATGAATGAACTGCAGTCTCGCTTGTTTCATGGTATGAAACGTCGTTTGACTACCGATTGTGAACGATAGTGAACGGTTCCTGCGTTTGAAACGGGATCATGTCATTTTATTCAGAAACTTCATGAATGAACTGCAGTCTCGCTTGTTTCAATGGTATGAGACGTCATTTGACTACCGATAGTGAACGACAGCGCACGGTTCCTGTTAACCCATCCTCCACAAAATAACAACACTTCCCTTCCTTCCGAGGAATTCGCGTTATTAGACATCTGCAATATTTTTTTGTTCTGAGATATATTCTGATTATAAACAAGACTGGTTGATCAAAAAGTTTGCAATTAAACAAAGTATGTCCTGTACGCGTTATTAGACATCTAGACACAATCTTTTCACACAAATCATGTCTGATATTAGGTATGTGGGTCTTGGACTCTATTAACCCTTGCAGTGCGACAGACGGACTTGTATGCTTTTAACCCACACCTTCGACCAAGGAGAGGCTCTGATGAAAATCCATTGCTTCCTGTCCAGTCTAGAGAAGTGAGTTTCGTATATAGCAAGTCTTAGATCGTTGCTTTCTGCCCAGACTATAGAAGTGAGGACCGTAAAAAGTGTCCTGGCTTTGAAGCAGTCAATCCGCTGCTTCCTGCCCAACTTTGAGAATTGAGTATCGCATGAAGTCTCTTAGCCTTAAAGCAGTCAGTTACTGATAAAAGTCCGTCGCTTCCTGCCCAGCCTAGAGAAATGAGTATCGTTGGACGTTTCCTAGCTTCAAAGTAGTCTGTTACTGATAAAAGTCCGTTGCTTCCTGCCTAGCCTAGAAAAGTGAGTATCTCATGAAGTCTGTTGGCTTCAAAGCAGTCAGTTAGCAACTTACGCAGTAAAGCAGTATCTGTCTGTAATCTAGCAATGTGGCTCAGCTTCCGCGTGCTGATGGAAGCTTCATGTTACAAGAGTTAATCAGATAGCCAGATATACTCTATTGAATCACAACGCTTAAGAAACACGTGAAAACTTGCCATACTTTTGAGAGTTTTTAAAATATCGTCGGTCTTCGTACGGAACCGGCCGGCTGACTATACGTCATATAACCGTGGCCGGTCCTATGCTAAGACTGACGATATATAAAATACAATATTGTCTGAAAACAGTTACAATTAGGTGGAAACTGTGATAACGCAGATTTCAATTAATAAGAGTTGTTTTTTTTTTTATTGTATCATGAAAACCTCTGTTAAGCTCTGTCATCCAGGAAATGAAATAGTTCATTTTGCCCCGAGCACTTCGCGAGAAATTCAGTCTATTGAATGTGTACGTTTCTCGCACTGTTTCTGTCTCCCTGTTAGATAATGACTCTTGACCACTATGTCAAGTAGTACAACCGCTATCCCTGTGGGAGTATCGTGGGCCCCGATATGTCATAAATCACTCAGTTATCTTTTAGAAAATGACAGTAAGTGCCAGAAGCACAGTTTTAAAGGGGATATCAAAAACAAAAAAAAAAGCATATAATGGTTGTTGTTGTTTTTGTTTTTTTTCCATTCCATTCTCCGTGCTTCATACACACCGTCATGGACAAACAGAAATAGGCTTAAGAGTGAAGGCATTGCGCGCTCCTAACCATTAATTAATTGATCAATGTCCACGGTTGGATACCTCAGAAACTGAGAAAGTCACTGGAGGCTAACCCTGATCGAAAGACAGAACGTATTAAAGGGACAGGGTAGATATTCTGCGTCACAGCCTCAAAAATCCACATTATTTCTTTCAAAAACTTTAAACTGTGTACATTTTTTCTTCCGCCTGACCACTTGTAGAAAAATGTCACTGGGATGTCAGGATTTTCACTCTCTGTACGCCGCTTTTAATCGAGTTGCGTGACATCATAGAGCCAGAAAAGCTAGCAGGCGAATGGTAGATTGGTACAGACGCATGCGCAAACTATCTGGACCAATCGTCGGCTAGCCCATCTCGCTTTTTTGACGTCACGCAGCATGAACAATGGTGGTGCGTCCAGGGTGAAAATCCCGACATTCCTGCGGTGTAATCTCAGGAACTGGCAGGTGAAAGGAATAACGTGCTGTCTAAAGGTTATGAAGAAATAATGTGGACTTCCTAGACTATGAAGCAATAGTATCCCTGTCCCTTTAAACTCCGTACAAAGGTGCCAAAGACGAATTTGACCCCCCCCCCCCCCCCCCCCCCCNAGTCTTTCCCGTGATAAGGAAGTAATGGCGTCCAATGATAAGTAACAACCTTGGCTAGGGTCAGGATAAAATGATGTGTCCTGCTCATATCAATGAAGGGTCTCTGCCCTTCACAGGAAGTATAGAGAATTGTGCCAAACATCATACAAAACAGCTGCTCTTTAAATTACTACATCACGAAAGGCAAGAAAAAACGTAGACACATGAGAGTCTCGGGTTCCATTCCTACCTCAGTCATGATGTGAATGCCCTGGAAAAGCTTTTCATTCACTTTTACATTTTCCTCAGTCTACCCGCCTGTAAAATGGGTGCCCAGCTGTAGGCAGTGGGGAAATACTGTCAGAATGCTAGTGATCAGTGTATGTAAACGGCAGCGGCACATACGCTCTCCAGCGTGTGCTGAGCATGTCCTTGAATGATCTGGCGTGCCAAGGTTCTTGGATCCCAGACTAGTAAATTGTCATTATCATTAATAAATATTTCTTATCGCAGTGAATATTGCAGATAGCCTAATTTCATTCTCACCTAACCGGGCTTCAACTGTCTGTCAATTCAGTGATTGTACCGACGCAAACAGTATTGGATAAATTTGGCATTGAAACCTATCCCTTCCCCAACCCTCTCCTTTTGCTTTTTTCTTAGGCTTATTTGTTCCGCATAAACTAGCACGGATTGTGTGTTTTCAAGTGCAGGAACTTTTCATTTTCAAATTATGGAGTTCCAGCCAGCCATTCATTCTTGTTTCCATTTTTTTAAAAAAATCAATATCTTCTCATGTCAGTCACGCGTAGAGTAAAGTAACCAGAACGCACAAGACGCATAATATAACGAAGGCTTCCATGGCAAAATGCGGTGTCCGCCATTGCCTGTAAACACTGTACCAGTATTCATCATTCTCTTTTCGTTTTGACCTCAAGCTCTAAAGCACTCTGAAAAGTGCAGAAACTTGCATGCATGGACAAGCATTCTGTTGTATTCAGCCTCTAGATCTCAGTTCCCTGGGAAATGACTCCCCTCCACAAATTTTTTAAAAAAATGTGAACATTAAATTTCAACTGCTCAGAATGGACAGACCTCATTTTGTTACATGTATTAATAAACCTATAACCCTGTCCAGAGAAGTGTCAGTTGATCGAGCAACGAACGAAAATGATAAAATGAATATGTCTAACAGAGGTATTGTCAAAGTTGCAGGTGAAAGAAACTGTTAGGTTTAGAGAGAGAGAGAGAGAGAGAGAGAGAGAGAGAGAGAGAGAGAGAGAGAGAGAGAGNCAGACAGAGACAGAGAGAGAGAGAGAGGGAAAGGACAGACAGACAGACAGACAGACAGACAGACAGACAGACGTCAATATGGAAGTGTAAAAGTTATGCACATACTTCCTTTCCCCTTTTCTATACTTTCTGAACTATACCATAATGCTGTTATTACATGGTTGCCGTACTGTTATAATTATAATACTGTTCTTACAAATACAATGTGGCTTCGGCTGTTATGAACATACTGAAACAGAAACTGAAAGCAGTGTCTAACCAGTTACAAATTCTGCAGGAGAGCATTAAAAATAATGCAAATTTCATTTCTCAATGCGACGCCACAGGGATGTACCAAACTCAAAAGTAGTCTTGCGTGTAAAAACTATTCAGTGCGCAGGGTTAAGATTTCAACACAATGTGTATTGTGTGAAAACTACCCCCAAAAAAATTAATTAAAATTAAACACAAAATAATATCTATATATATATCTTTGAAAAAATTAAAATGCGGATCGGAGGTTATTGTACCAATACGACGACATGAAAAGTGAAGATAAAATAAAGCCCAATGTGTTTAAGTGTGTCTGGCTTTTTCGTGGCTTTTTTTTT
>JAWQUT010000122.1:1207274-1239295 GCA_033807755.1 Ellobium chinense
GGAAGGTGAGGAGGGGGGGGGAGGAAATGTCCCAGTGTAATAAGTGGCTAGCACTAGGTACAATGAATATCCCCATGATTTTTGTCATATGCATACAACAGTAAACAACAGGATCATAATACTGTAATATAAGAAATCTGCATATCATTTTTGTTTTAATAATTTCCTCCAATCAAGTGTAAGCTGGAGAGATTCAGATAAGGCTAAGACCCCCTTCTACTCCCACATAAGCACACGGACAGACAGACAGACAGACAGAGAGATAGACACAAACAGACACACACACATACACACAGAAAATCGGACAGAAGCATTGCGAAACACAACCTGGGAACCTTTCTATACTTTTGTATCAGGAAGGAAATCCCACCGGGATAAATAAGGCAGCCCAGCAGCAAGCTAAGTCACTATCTCACGCACTGTGGGTTACGAAGAATGCAGTGAAGCAAGAATGTTCAGGCTAAGGACAGTGGTGTTTACGTGCGTGATATATCCGTGAAAAAAAAAAAAAAGTCATTTCCTATTTCCTATCTTTTGGAAGGTGTTACAGAAAGGACGCCTCCACGGGTGATGGTGGAGACAGACATCGCTGTAAAGAAAACGTTCCTATCTATGGCAACCTTGTGGCAGACTAGGTGCACGTGTCGTCTCTAATCTGCAAATACAGGTGAGTTTTACATAGTCTCTCTCTCTCTATTTATCTTATTATGTTAGGGCAAAGACACTTCCACGAATGGTGGTGGAAACAGGCATCTGCAAAGAAAACGTTTCTATCCATGGCAACCCTGTGGAAGACTAGGTGCAAGTTTTTTTTTTCTCTAATCTGCGAAGGCAGATGAGTTTTACGCAGGCTCTCTCTCTATATATATAACCTATGCTAGGGCAGGAGGTATGGGGAACAAAATGGAGGCAAGTTATTATCGTCTCGGTCATAGGCAGCTCTGCCTGTCTCACTTGAATGAATTTTTTAGGAGAGCGGAAAAAACACCAACAACTCTATCAGACAAGGCAAGGAAATAATGACATCACCAGGCAATCACTGCAATGGAACCCACAAGGAACATGAGGCAAAGGTAGGCCACGGGAGACATGGAAACGATGCACGGAAAGGGTCATGCGAGAGATGAAGCTCACTTGGAACGAGCTTGGAAAGATGGCCCAAGACAGGGAAAGATGGAATTCGCTTGTACGTGGCCTATACCCTGCTGGGGGTGAAAGGCATTGATGATGATGATGATGAAGATGAAATTTTGGTGCTGTTTTATAACTAACAACTTTGTGACTTATTTTGTCTGTGACATTTGATGGATGTAATGGCTTGTAGCAAGCACAAAAATAGCCCAGTGTGCTACCTTCCCTACCAACCTCTGAGAAAGACAATCTGCCTATGACTATGACGTCATGAATGTTTTCGTTGACTTTTTTTTTTCACTGTCACTGGGGACATGGACGTTATTCTAAGGATTGCAGGTCTAGTGTGCATTTTGCTAGGGTCGCCAGATTTGGCTCTTTCGGGGCCAAAATACTGGCTCGTTTCCTTTCAAGCCCTTTAAATAATTTTTTGGCTCTTCACCTCTTTCTTGACTCCGGTAAACTTTAGTTCAAAACTGACTTAATTTTCCTTACAAAAAATATTTATAATTATCTTAAACCGTTTGGTATTTCAAGTGATCTGGCCTCTACCATAACTGCGTGATGTAAGAGAATCACAGAATGTTCCCAAGCTGCATCCATTTAACAATCTTTTCCTACGTTGCTCTAATGCTGAAAGGTTCACGATAACTATAATACCAATTTATATATCTACAACACAGACAAGTCTTTATAAATTTCGTGTCTTATGTCAAATCTTGACCTCAGTTAGTCCTTTCCAGACATGATTTGTTTTTTTTTTCTTCTTTTTTTCTTTTTTTATGCGATTTGGCCTCGTCTCGCGAAAAAGTCTGACAATCCTGATTCGTGCATTGGGACTCAAACCACTACATGGCTCTGTGCCAACAGATTTCATTTTGTGGAAGTTTTCTATTGAAAGTCCTCGTTTACAAGGAGCTGGTGAATGATAAGCTGTGATACAGTGTTCCGCTTCTGTCATCTGAAGTTACCTTTATCAAATCAAAACAATTATAACAACTACCATACAAACAATTACTGGGTGCAAGATGACACGATAAAATCCATGGTACTGTATGTCTTGAAGGAGTGAAAAAAAAAAAAGCATGGCTGATCCATATGAAACGATTGAACTTAATGTTATGGAGGAGCGAACGGTCAACTCTTCTCCTAACAACGCCAGGGGAAGGATTTCCATATGTGGGCCACCTTACAATATGGTCGTGATCTGTACCAACAAACATACTAAAGATGAATTATTTTGATGGGGCTGGTGTAAAATACGTGTGTGTGTGTGTGTGTGTGTGTGTGTGTGTGTGTGTGTGTGAGAGAGAGAGAGAGAGAGAGAGAGAGAGTGAGAGAGAGAGAGAGAAAGGGGGTGGGGGATGCACAAAGAAAGAAAAGTGGTTATCTTCAAATCTTGCAATCTCGTTTTTCTCTGCATGTTGTAGAATGGCACATACATGGAATCCTTCCACGTAAGGAGATGGAAAACTGTTTAAGCGGAAGGTATGTGAGTACGGGGCGGATAACAATTAAATGGAATGGAATGGACTGTACATCTGCCCCCCCCCCCCCCCCCCCCCCCCCCCCCCCCCCNTTTGAGGCTTCGCTGGCTGCAATTTTGCAAAGTTTCGTACATGCAGACAAGACATCTTGCGCAAATTTCGGGCAAATTCTGCTGAGTTTGGCCGAACAATGCACTTCTTATGCCACGGTCGCAATGGTGCGTCAGCGGTAACACAGAAAGTGTGTCCCATTTCTACAACTTTGCAACGGTACAATATGATGATTAATATATGAAGCTACTTTTGCAACTTTTGGCGCAAATCTTAGCACTATTTGCATGCAAATTTTGTAATGTTTGGTGAGTTTGAAACGCAATTTTCCACAGGGACAGGGTTTTCTGCAAGTGAAAGCAATGAACATAAGTTATTTCCCCAATGTTCCAGAATGGACCACTTCCAGTTGAAAAGTATGCTGTCAGAGTCATCCGGACATCGCAAGTCACAACTCCAGTTATCATTGCTTCCGCTTTCCAAGTGTCTATTGTCAGAGGAAGCAGACTGGTTAATATGGTCTGTTACATCGGCTTTTATTGGCTGGTGTATCTTTCACTTTCAGAAATGGCTATGATGACACAACGACACTACCACTTTGCCTAAACCGGAGATAATCTTCATTAAAGTTAATAAACTAAGAACGGCCTTAGCGTTGCAAGTACAAGCCACAAAGCTTCCCATCATACGCTATAACGGAACAAAGGCACTATTTTTTCCTAAGTTTATTACTGTATTTAGTTCCTCCACCGTATCATAAAAGATAATATTCTCGCGACACAAGCCCCGGAAGTAAAATATAAATAAATGAGGACAGAGGGGAACTTTTCTTGTGCGTGTGTGCTTAAAGACGGTTGTGAACAATAACATGTAATCAATCTTCTACCTATACTGTCTTCAACATATACACGATTGTGGTTTGTTTTTTTTTGGGTGGGGATACGAACTTCCTTCTTAGAATCTAGCTTACGCGTTTTTGCCAATGTATGCACAGAAACCATATTATGCAAACAGATTGAAAATAAGCTACTTACTAGTCCCAAAGAAAGGAAAGTTTACTTATTCTGTCCTTTAGATTTTGCAAAATAATGCACCTTCTTCGATAAACTGAAATATGGGAGAGTGTGGCGTTTTTTACGGCCTCTAATCACTGCATAGGAACGCGGTCTAAAGTTCATATAGATTTTTTAAAAAAACCAAAAAACTAAAAGAATTTTTTTATAAGCACTTTTTTCATGACATATGAGAACTCAATTTTTTTAAAAAAAGGAGCTGAGTTTATTTCTTTCCAGTCTTGAACTATAACAACAAAGACACTTTACGGGCAATTCCAGCTGATGCGAGGTCAGTGATGCTGATTTCTAAAGTGAAAAGCACCGACTTAACAGCAACCAGTTTCAGTTTATATTTAAAGAAACAATTAACCCCTATTAGAAGCAACTAAAACTATTTACTGCGATGTCTAAGCTTTTCAGAAATTAGTGTCACCGTTTATCGATGAAAGAATGGTGTGTTGGTGGTCGGTAAACGTAAGACCACAAGTTATCGTTTATCACTGATACAATGGGATAATGGTGGTACGAATATACATGTCTTCTTAAACCACAAGTTACGATTTTCGTTGAAAAAAGATGAGATCTTGGTTGTATACAATTGCTCTTAGACTATTATACTATATATCATTGTACATAACAATTGTTTACATTAGACTATATTATATCATTGTACGTAACAATTGTTTACAACGATTTGTTTATCGTTGATGGAATGGGGCATTGGTAGTCCTCGAGTATTCCTAAGCACTTTTAAAGGACCCAACATTTGAAATTCTGAAAGCCTTATAAAACCTATTTTACAACATAAAGGACTCTTAAGGACACTTATGGATCTGCATTAACCCTGCATGACAAAGGAGACATCCCAGCCATTGTACGGACAAACAGATTATCTGTGCTAACACTATAGTTTGCAGGAATGCCATTAACTTTTTATGAAATTTTCTTAACTTTCTTCAGTATCATATAATATATTTTAAAGCAGTGTGACCGAATGGTTACGGCATTGGACTCACGATCTAAATGCCGCGGGTTCGATTTCAGACTACGGTCGTGTTGTAAATGCCTTGAGAAAGCAGTTTCATTCCCATTTTCTTCAGTCCAACCGTCTGTAAAATGGGTACCTGGCTATATGCAGTGGGGGATAGTGTCATAATGCTAGTGATTCAGTGCTGGTAAATGGATGCGGCACTGTTTGCTCTCCAGGGGGTGGAGAACGTCTTAGAGTGAACAGGCCTACTGGGCTAAGGCGAAGTCGCTTGGATACGAGACTTATAAACCGGAAATGATTTTCCTTTTTTTTTTTTTTTAATCATTTAGTTGTAACACATTTGCTCTTGTGTGTATAAATGCAAAATTACACAGACAGAGAAAGTCCAAAGCAATTAAAATTGTGAACAAGAAGATACAACAACGAGTGCAACATTATTTAAATTACGAAATTTCCATGAATGCAGTTTCTCGGACAGATGTCAGGCAGAGTCTTCTGAGAAAGACAACATTCGCTGATGTAAGAGAATTCTCTGAACAGTGATATCACTGAGTTTTACAATCACCGAGTTTTACAGGAGACATGCAAACATTTGCTCGTGAGGCCTCTCTTTATTGATGAAAGCAAAGCGGATTCAGTTTGCTCTTTCAGAAATCATAAAAGCTACGAGAGATAGGCCCAGTTGAAAAAGACTGGGAACATTAATATGCTCTCTACACACGAGCCAGAAGGTGAATTTGACCTCATTTTGGCGCACACGGCCTTCCTGTGTATGTAAATAAAATGACAGGTCACTGTGCACTTCTCAGGCTGAAACACCACTGCTTAGGCCAGTGACAACCGAGGGCAAACACTGCATGAAAACAGCCATGTCAAATCGTAAGACGAGCCAGTAAACAAAAACGGTTATCACAAGAGAATCTAGGGTCAGGTTATATACAGTACTGTACATGTACCGCTGGAAGTTAAGAATATATGTCAAGAGCCATTCTCAAAACTGAGGTACAGTATTTGATGCTAGAACTAGAACCAAGAAAAACTATGGACCTTTTCTTTGTTTTTTTTTCAAATTTTAAGACCGTATATCCACAGCAAAATAGGGGGATATGCAGTATTCTATAAAGAAACCCCGGATCTGACATCGGCTAGTCTCAAAACTGAGGTACGTGCTTAAGAGAGGAGATCAGAAAATTCTCCAAGGAGTAAATCAAAGAGATGAGAAAAATTACACTACTAGCAGTCAGAGTACGTGTAGGGCTGTATCTAGATCTTGCTCTACAAAGGCAGAAGAGGAGTTCTGTTTGATCAAGGATGTAAATGGCAAGTGATAATAATAGCGGTAACGGTAAATTGGCGTCACTGGGTAGGGGCTACGTAGGTTATCGACCGTGGATTGCACCACTACCATGGGTGAAACTTGTAAAGGCTAAATTTACTGAAAACCGGACGGGGGGAGGGGGGGTTAAGGGAGCGCTTAGCCCTTCTGACTAGGTCCACTCACAGTATTTAGGTGAAGGTCCAGGGAGCAAGGCCCCCGGGGAAATTTACATTTTTGTACATTTTTTAAAAAATTAAATTTGGCCAATTCATGTATTGTGTTTGGAAGTTTATTAGTATGCAACTGAAAGAACCATTTTTTTTTTCATGCGGCGGAAATTATGTGATCGACAATATAGGGCAATATTCCGTAACTTATGGCCTTCAATTTACTGAGTTTAGAAAATATACTGAAGAGTTTCTCTCATGCACTACATTTACACAGCGGAAACAATTACCAACAACATTAATAAAAATGAGAATATTATATGTATAAATCCATCCATCCATCTAGTGGGAAATGCAGATAAAAGATTTACAGCCTAGATCTGATACGATCTTGAGGGTATGCATTCACGACAGTTTGAAAACCCTTGCATATGACTCGGGCCCTCACGGAGGTCTCGAGTCATAGGCAAGGGTTTTCAAACTATCGTGACCTCCGTGAGGTCCCGGACAGATTTGTTGAAGGATCAAGCTAGTGGAAAATGTGGATAATAACAGCAAAAACTCTACATCCTAGATCTGATACGATGCTGAGGATACACGAGTACTAACAGTTTTTGAAATTTTTCGCCCATGACTCAGGTCCTCTTTAATGTCACAAGTCATGCAGATCTAAACCTGTTTTACAGGTAGCAGTAATCGGTGTAAGCTCCCCATAAAGACGCCTGAAGGATACAGAAGCGCAAAACTCGTGACGTCACGCAACTCGTTAATACTCGTTTCCTTACAAAGCTAGAAGAGAATGCCTGTTTGATCAGACCTGTAAAAGGATGTGTAATGAAAATAACGGGAAAATTGCCGAGACCGGATGGGTACTCTGTGAGTTACCGTTGCTTCGTCACTTATTCTACATTTTTATGTCTTTGTTCTCTCGTTAAAATACCTGGTTTTGAAGAAGTGATTTTCGGTTTTCTGGAAATTTTCGGCTTTCTGCCATCTCTGTCTCTCTCTCACTGCATTCTCTTAGCTCGGACGTTATTAAATAATAATAATAATAAAAAAAAGATATGTGTGTGTATGGTTGTTTTTTTATTTTTTGAGGGGGGAGGGTGTTGCTATATATTTCTGTGACACAGAAGACTGTTGGTAGAAGAAATAGCGACCAAAAAACTGTACATGGAAAACTGGGCAGTTTAGAACACAGGTGCACAACGTCTATCAGCTGGTTGGGATGAAACTGTGATATCAGAAAACGAACAAAACACTGCAGATAACATCAGTGAAGTTTGTGCGTCCAAGTTTACTTTATCTTCAGTGTGCCAGCGTCGCAAAGATGCGACTGAGCTACATGTATGCCATTAATTTATATCAGAAGAGGGACTGTGGGACAGAGAGGGTAATTAACCTGACATGACTATATAAACACCATGTTAACCACATATACCCCTGCATATAGAAATATGAATATTTCTGCAGTCCACATGCACCTTTTCAAATAATAATATGAACATTAATTCTACAATCTGTTGCTTTTGAAAGAAGAGGGAAGTAACTTGCACTTAAATGGAGGGCTGTTCGTCTCAAGGACAGCTTTCACTTTCCATTCATGACATCCTCCTGGGAAAATCCCCAAATGTTGGGAGGAAAAAAACATCATGGTAAACTTCAGGGGAGAGGCATTCACCTTTGTATAAGGCCATTTACATCATGAACACGCTTTTCCTGTTTTCAGTTTCATCGCCATGGGCACTCGTCACAGACCGTTAAATTTCACTGAAAGCGGACTGAAGATTATTTAGTTGCGGAAATGTGCGTTATGATTCTAAATACAACTTGTCCTACGTTTTTTCCATCACTAGCTTTACTGAGACGGCCAGTATCATTCTCTTTAAAAAAAAAAAACAGGACCGAATAGTTGTCTGTAATGATATTTCCTAACTAGCTGAAGTATCCCGGCGCTGCCGGGAGGGGGGGATGTGAAGCGTCAGTGAATTATCACGTTTCTCCCCCCCCCNATTTGGATAACGTCATCCGCTAGAGATAATGTTATTTTGTTTCGTCGATCTGGCGTCGGCGTGTGCGTTCAAATTTCCAGTGGCAAACGAAACGCAATGTCTTTCCGGTACGAAATTTTAAAGTTTCATTTGGAGTCAACGAAATGGCAGAATGAATGCCGGAAACAAAGACGAAGAGAAAAATGCGGCACAAACTTTGTAAATTTATTAATCAGATCTGGCAATTTCCGTGAGCAGACAGTGATGCTAAACATTCTGTATCGGATGTTGTACATGNGAGCAGACAGTGATGCTAAACATTCTGTATCGGAGATTGTACATGATAACGTTTTCAGCCGAATTTTACAAACAGCGGTTTTGAAGGTTATGCGTTAGGAAGGGAGCGTGCCACGCCCCCGATCCAGTCTTATAATATAGATAATAAATTGCATACAAATCATTCACAATGGTAAGCAGTGGTAGAATATTGCATTTTCGTGGACCCGTGTTACGAAAATGTCTGCCTGATTTCATAATTTGCCACAAAGCACTGCTGATCCCGGACCTTCAAAATTAGAGGGAATGGGGGTGTGGGGGAGGGAGGGGGGTTGAGGGGAGGAAGGAATACTTATTTCATCCTCAAATATTGTCATTTCGGATAAATAACTTCTTATTTTGTCACGCTGTAAATATAATAATGAACCGATAATTACCGGGAAATAGGGACTGAAGACTTAACTACAGCGTTGTAAAAGCAAAATTTACACGCTTCTTTAAAAATTTTCCCAGAATTTTGATTTGTATTGGGCAGAGTATGCTAGGAAATCGATTTCTCAAAAACTCTGTATCAAAAATAAGTGACATTTGACACAGCTATTGACAAGTTTTTTTGGTTTTTTTGTTGAACCACAAGCTTATACAGAGATTTATGGATGCCATAAGCCATTTAAATGTAAGAGCTTTGTGATCACTGTAGTTTATCTGAAATGTTCAGTTTTTTGCTTGCAACGAAATGGCTAGCATAGAAATAAAACCAAACCTTGATAAAACAATGAAAACACAGACAATTTCTTAACAGAAGTTAACAATAATATCATCTTCCTCATGTTGCTCTGCTTGCAAACTCCCCCTCTCCCCCCTCTTTTTTTTCCAACAATATCTTATCAGCTGAGGAGTTATTTCTGGATGATCTGATTCCAGATAAAGTGGATGGGGGAACGGGTCAAGAAGGGCAGGGGGTGGTAACAGAAGATAACCTTAACATCAATTTTCATACCATTCTCGTGGCCTCAGACCGCATCATTTTCTGTGGTCTTGCCAAAAACAAAAACAAAAAAGAAAAAAATATCACCTGTGGGGTTCAGTTTTGGGTGATTTATTTCATGCTAAAGAAGATTTTTTTTTNGGGGGGAAAGGGGGGGGGGGAAGCAGGGGGTTCCAAAAGAGGAAAGCGATGGCAACAAAAGATAATCGCAATATCTGTCAGCATCCTCATTTTGCACCATTCACGTGGCTTGAGACCCTCCCAAATCAGTAACTGTGGGATTCAGTTTTGGATGATTTGATTCCAGCTAAAGCCAAAAGGGAAATGGGACATGGGCATGGCCGAGTGGGCCAAAGATAAGGGAAGGGGTGGGAAGGCGGTGACAGGTTTGAATTATTTTAGCTAGACAATGTCAACTCCTCCTATCACGATATACCACTGTACATCTTAAGCCAAAAATAGCCACCACTACGAGTATCAGGAAAAATAATCCTTATCTGTTTCAAATACTGTCAGATAATAACTTGACAACTTCCTGAAGCATAAAAGGAAGTGAGGAAGCATAAAACAACTGTCACACAAGGAGACTGCTTATCAGCAGACTGACGCCTGAGTAGACCAAGGCGCACGAGACTTGGACAGGGATGTTATATGCTTCTGAGTGGTATTGTCATGACTGTTACTAGATCTACTGCTCTACAGTGTTAATGAAGATTTGTATATTGTAAGAGGTATTATTCTTTCACTTTTAGTTCATTTTTTTTGCCGTTTTTAGTGCAGTTTGAAGAACTTTTAGAAACACACTACAAGCTGAATTACTGAATAATCTGAGTCTTTTATTACTCAAGAATTTCCTTTAACGTTAGCTTATTTTCATTGGTGTGCAGTTCTCAAGACTTTTATTATGGTATATTTAACACATTAAAAGTAGGTATAATTTGCATTATTAAAAACAGTCATAATTTTGCTTTATTTGCATATTTTCTGGGGAAAGAAAACCCCAAAAAACCCCAAGTAGTCTGGGGAAAAAAGCACGATGATTATGCAGAATCTGAATTCAGTTTTCAAGTCTTATTATATACATAAAAAGCAGAGTGAGTTTTCCAACTCTACATTTATTTTTCATGACTTTCCAAGGAGTTTTCAGGACTTCCCAGGATTAAACGCATTATGTCGTAACCCACCGCGGTAGCTGAAAATCGTCTTTCTGGCGCCGGTGAAAGTGAATCTCTCTCTGTGTACATATTTCTCGTACTGACAGCAAACTATGAATGTATTTTTTTTTTTTTTTGGTCGTCTCCATCACTTGTGTTTGTGGAGTATATATATATATATATATATATATATTTTACATTTTCATATACAACTGGTTAGCCCTCTAATGCCCAGAGTATCAGATCTGCTGCAATTTCAGGAATGAAAGGGAAGCAAACTAAGATAATTCTGATGCCTATGCCAGCAAAGCAGACCCAAACTGATTTTTGATTTTTTTTTTTTAAGGAGCTCTGATTGTTTGTGCCAGTAGAGAAAAAAAAGTTGGACATTAGAGGGTTAAAATAAATTTCCCTTTTTTTTTTTTTTTAACCTCTTCGCCGCTACAAGCATTATTATCCCCTCTGTGTCGTCATTCCCTAAAAATAGAAACAACTAGTTCAGGGGAACTAAATCTCATTATTCAAAAGTGCGCATGTGTCGGGATAGGCGAAACAAAAAACAATGATTTAGCATGACATAGCCTACGTCAAAAGCGTACTCAAGGGGTTAAATTCCCCTCCTTTGAGGGCACCACAGCGTTGATTAGTAGCTTAGTAGTTAAACAGGTTCTCACGTCCACTTTGAGGGCACCACAGCGTTGATTAGTAGCTTAGTAGTTAAACAGGTTCTCATGTCCACATTTTATTTACTTTCTTTCACGGTTCTTGATGTTAGTGTTATTATTTCTCTTCTCCACGCATTATCAAAGTTCTCCCATACCTGTTTCTCTTCACACGGGCTATTGGGCTAGTGTTATGCTAGATTAACTTATTTTCCCTCATAGGTTATAACGTTAGTCTTATTAGTTCTCACTTCTATACCTTCCTTATTCGCTAACCTACTCTCCGTTATTTTCTTAGAAATTCATGAGTAGCAACCTACTCACTATTCTTTTCTTGGAATATTCATGGGTAGTTGTTATAGACGGATAGAATTTAGAGGAAAGTGAAGGGTGAAGACGAGAGCGTGACAGAGTGAGTGACTAGGGCGGCGCATGTATCATGTAATATGTGTGAGAATGTGTGAGTCTGTGTCTGTTAATGTATGTATGTATAATTGTATGCATCACTGTAACAAAGAAAAATTTCCCCACGGGGATAAATAAAGTATCTTATCTTATCTTATTATAGCCCCTGCCCCAATGGGTCACGGGGTGGAGTATACCCTCCGTCCCCGCCTTGGCGGCGCAACACTATCAAGTAGAGTATATTTTCGTCACCATTCCTTCAATCTATAAGATAATGTACATAATAAATGTTCCTGTTTCATTCCGGACCTGGCCTATTTAAGGGGTTTTGCAGGACTTTTCCAGGTCCGGTTTTAGCTTTTACCCCCCTCATCCCCTCCCCTCTCCCCACCACCCCCTAATACATATAGAACAAATATTTACATTGCCATTCTTAAGAAATAATATATATAAAGAATAGCACGATGTTTTTAGGTGATATCAACGCTGACCGGCGATGTGTGAAGGAAAGAGATGGTATATATTGCCAGCGTCGCGTGGCGACATGTGAAAAGGAAAAGCATTAAGGGGTTTTTCAGGCTTTTCGTTCATTAAGTGAAACCTCAAACCACAGGTGTTTTCCACGAGTTCTGAATGAAATTTCAGGAGGGCGTACAAACTTTGAACAAGGAACAATGTTTTACAAAGGACGATGAGCAACAAAGTCTGGGGAACTGCACCAAGGTGTACCCATACAGAAAGGAACTATAGTGCCAAAAAGTTTGTGATTACAGTGTATTGTTACAGGCCATTCAAATGTCTTTGGTCAACATTTGTTCCTCTTTTCGAGTTTAAGAGGGACTTCTACCATTTAGCAGCAAGACCCGTGAATCATTTCTAGGACCGGTAATTCATTTCTGGGAGCTCGTCCCGAAGAACTTTAGCATGTCTTGATATTAGTCTGTTATTCAACTTGATCAAGGCTACTGGCACCTTTTGTCTTTTTCTACTTTCGGCCATATAAACAAAATGTGTTATTCTACAAATTCTACCGTGCTTTCGGAATATTTTTCCCATGGAAATGGTTAAAGTACTTCCTTTGCCCGGGGCCGATCTTTTAAAAGCAAGAAAAAAAAAAAGGGGGGGGGGGAACGAAAAAAAAAAAAAATCACAATTCTCTTTCAAAAAACAGTTACCTCGAATTCTGATTTCGTCCTCAATTTTTCATTAGGCTGAACCTGACCCCATGCTAGTACGTAAGCCTAACACGCCTATTCTTATGGGGTCAAAGTGTATCTGAAGCTGTAAAGTTGTATGCTTTATCTGGATCACAGGTCTTTTTACATATTTCTACACCGTGATATTGGCTGACAGGACCCTAAAAAAAAAAAAGGGTGGGGGGGAGATTTTATATATTGGCGGATTAATTGGGTTGTACAAAATGAATGAGTTGACTTTCTTATAGGTGCCTGAAACCTTACCTAGAGCTGAGAGAGAGAGAGAGAGAGAGAGAGAGAGAGAGAGAGAGAGAGAGAGAGAGAGAGAGAGAGAGAGAGAGAGAGAGAGAGAGAGAAATCCAAGCAACTACTGCATAGACAGTATATCACGAAACCTCGATAATAAGTATGCCCGTAGTGAATGTAAAAAAAAAAGAAAATACTTATTATTGAAGTGTACTCAATATCGAGATCTACTGAATTAATGAAATGATAGAATAATAATTAGTGCACCTGAAATTCATAACTGACAACGAGGTCTGCTTAGTAAATGATTACTTAATGTTGAAGTTACCCTTTTTTTTAAACTGAGAAATTCACTGCCCTCTGATTTAAGTTTCATTTCTTTTCTTTCAGAAGTTTAGTCAGGAATTGATTTTTTTTTTTTGCCAGATCCATGACTCCTTTTACAACATCATGCAATCAGTTCCAGTTAATTGCAATTCAGTATTAACTGCAAAATTTTCTAGATACAGCCTTTCTTTCATCGCTCTCTCTTTAGAGTCCTAGTCCTTTGCCAATTGGCTCTATGTTTCCATAGAATTTCAGTTAATACAACTGTTGCTATTCTGAGCGGTGCTTTGAAATCTTCTTCCTCAGAAAATGCTGAAGCTGGGTCATTTGGTGCTGTTTCTGGCACTAGCTGCCGGTTTTTCCTCTAACTGCAAAGTGAAGTGTCTTCAAGATGTTGGGACAAATCCTGCGGACCGCCACCCTCCAATCTTCATCTCCCAGTGGCCAGACTATGAAGAAGATGAACCAGATCCCGATCTCTGGCCTCTTCCAGATGTCAGTGATGACACTAATGATGACCCAGTGATCATGCCATTTTGCAGAGTGCATAAAAATGGCACCGCAGATTGTGCAAATTCTGGAATCAAACAGCTAGAAGACCTACCACACCTTCCCTCCAACATCACAGTTCTGAATCTGTCTGATAATGACATTCAAGACCTTCCCAACGGTGGCCTGGCCAACTTTTCAGCACTCATAACCCTTGATCTCACCCGCAACCAACTGACAAAATTGAACAATGACAGCTTCTATAACCTCTCTAACCTCCATAACTTAACTTTGAATGGAAACAAACTGGCACTTAATGAAACCACCTATCCTTCTGAAGTATTTGCACCCCTGGTGTCACTAAAGAAGCTACTGATCTCAAACAACACCAAGGAGCCAGATGACACAAGTCTGAGCTATCCAGATAAAGCTTTTGCTAAGCTGACAAACCTGGAGAGCCTGTACATTGATGGCCTGACTAATAAGTCATTTGGCTCAAACTTTGCGGGTATGAAAAAGCTGAGGTCCCTAACACTGGACGGGAGAGTTGGTCAGTGCCGTCTTACATCTCTCCCTCAAAATATGTTCAAATACTTGTCCCAGTTGGAACATCTTGCCATGAGAGGCTGCCATATCAAGGGTCCGCTGATGGACTCAAAAGTTTTCCAGCCTCTTCAGAAACTCCATTCTCTTGATGTGAGCAAAAATAGTGACATTCAGCTTGAACCTCTCGGGGAAGCTCTGACGAGTTTAAAGAATGCTAAAAATTTAACCTATCTGGTAATGCAGACTGTTGTCAATCCATTTTCCCCAGGTGTCTGTCTGACTGCAAAGTTTGCAAAAAGTTTACCCAGACACCTAAAATCCCTTGTAGCTTCAAGCAACAGCATTGAGACTGTGGAGAATCATGTGTTTGACAATTTGCCGGAAAACTTGACCCGTCTAGACCTGACAAACAACAGACTTGTGTTTGGACGGTATCTCCAGTACATGGGCAAGATGAAAAAGCTCCATATTCTTATACTTGATGGAGGACAAGGGCCCTACGCCTTACCAACATATTACCCAAATGACACTAAACCAGAACAGTGTGGCGATACGATACCTGGCAATGCGGTCAACCATAAAAAGCTCATCCAGTCACTGCCACCAAGCCTTGAAAATGTCAAAATCAGGCATGCTGGGTGGTATCTCACGCTGACAGAGTTCCAATTCAATGCCAATAACTCACTAAAAATCATCCATTTGGATGGCAACTATTTTCCGTATCTTGTTGGGCCGATCACAGGACTGAACAATGTGAAATATCTGAACTTGAAAAACTGCAACATCTATTCAATTTTCAACACTTTCTTCAACAGTCTGTCGTCCCTGGAACACCTTGACCTTCACAACAATTATTTTGGACGTGCTTCCCTCCAGAATGGAAGCAAACCCATATTCACTAGGCTCAAGAATCTGACAAATCTTGTCCTCAGAAACACAGGCATCAAAGTTATGGACTATCATGCCTTGGAGGGCCTTGACAGTATGGAGATATTGGACCTTTCACAGAATGTTTTGAGCAACTTTGATGTCAACATTTCACACATGTATAACCTCAGGCTGCTTAACCTAAGTAATTCTGAGATCTATACCCTCAGTCCCAATACCTACAGAACCATAGACATGCTTTGGAATCACTCTGGCCTGAGTGTCGACATCTCCAGGAATCCACTACATTGCTTCTGTGATAATATCGACTTCATCAAGTGGATTATCACATCCCCTGCTATGCCAAAAGAGTTTAAGGAATTCAAATGCGTATTTATGGATGGGTCAGAAAAGTATGTCACAGACTTTGATGCTGTATACCAAACTTTGGTGGGGCAGTGTGCTTCCAACTTCCCTCTGTTTGTGTCTGTGATAGCAACAACATCTTTAACTCTGTCCCTTATTATTGTTGCCATGGCGTACAGTTTGCGATGGCAGCTGCGCTACCTCTATTACATAACCTATCTCCGAATTATGGGGCAAGACAACAACAGCTGCAAAGAGCATGAATATGAAAATGACGCATTTGTGTCATATGCTGACATCGATGAGAGCTTCCTGTTAGACACATTACGACATGAGCTAGAACCACGAGGGGTGAGGCTTCACATTCGGACCCGAGACGAAGCTACAGGGGATTATATTGCCAATAACATTGTTAATGCCGTCCACAGAAGTAGGAAGACCCTAGTGATTCTGACCCGAGACCTCCTGAAGAGAAGATGGACCAAATATGAGATTGAAATGGCCAATATGGAAAGCGTCCACACCAGCCGCCCTGTGCTAATATTCCTCATTAAGGAAAACCAGCTCCAAGATATTGGAACGGACATGCTTTACCATGTTAAAAACAATTCCTACATATACTACCCTCAGAATCCTCAAGAGCATGGCCGTGACTTTATGAAAGTATTCTGGGACAAGCTGGCCCGTGACCTCAAGGGCAGCAAACGACGTTCCAACCTCTCAACATCATCATATGAACTGTCCACTGAACTCTCCCAAGAACATCATTACGGAAGTATTCAGCGACGGTAAAATGAATGCAGTGGTGCTTTGTGAAATGGGATGATTGTGATCTACTACTGATCTACTAGTGGACCATTCTTAATTCACTGAAAGTTGGACAGTTTTTAAAAAAACATGGAATTACACTGTATCATACAACATCATTAGGCGTGAATGAGTCAGACTGGCCTAGTGAATGTGCAGGATATCATATCACACAGTTAGTATTTGGATGAAAGAAAAAAAGAAAAATACTGTAATGTGAAGCAGATGACATAGCACGTGGTTAGTTCTTGGCTGACACACAGTAGAGGATTTGTATAATTAGATCATACAGGAGATGATATGGGTATGAGCTATCTATATTTAACTATCATAATATCTGTTAATACTATTTTTAGCGTAGCGAGTCAGATTCGTCTTCTTGGATCGGAATAAAAAACTAGGATGTCCTGTGTACACGTTGCACACATCCCTTGACAGTTTGAAAAACTGTAGGCCTAGTGGTCACTGTCCAGGCAAAACTGAAAGGACAATTCTACCTAGTATTTAGTCTTACAACCAAAAAGGCTCAATCATGCTGACGCATCATAAAATCCCATCTCAAAACATCGAAACTTATCTGGAGTAATTCCTGCAGTAAAGTTCTATAAATATTGAAAATTGGCATACAATTACAGAAACATCACCTCAGCTGGATGAAAGACAAATCGAGGGGTTAAAGCAATAATGTCATATCTGCAAGAATGCTGTTTTGAGATAAACGAATTTGAATTTTTGATGAAAGCTGTGAAATCAGAGATTCTTTTGTATGGCCGTATACTATGTTTTTAGTGATCTGTACACACTAATTTAAGCACTTGAATCGCCTCTGTGTTGCAGATATTCTAGTTTATTTGAAAAATCACTTATGACAACTAAACAGTCGAATTTTTGTAGATATGACATTCTAGCTTTAACCCCTCAAAATGTATGTGCACTCATTCTAGCTTTAACCCCTCAAAATGTATGTGCACTGCAGCCCTGCCTGAATGAGGAGGCAAAACTTAAACAACCAAAGTTTTGACGTCTGCTACAGTACAGAAATTTAGAACTGATCAGATAGGCTTTTAACACACTCTGCCTCTTCAGGTCCAGGGGACAAATTTTTGAATGGTGGAAGACTTATCTTAATTTTACTTGCTGTCTCACTGGAATTATCTTTCTGTGAGCATACTATGGTTGGGAAAATGAACAAGAAAAGATTGAATCTTGATAAGGAAATTGAAAAATCTTCTTTCTTGTGACAGCTTGAGGTAAGCTACTGATGCATTATAATCCAGCTTCTCCATGTAATATTCATAAACATAAATCCCCTTCCCTCCCCTCCCTTTTTCCGTTCAGTACTCACCACCCAGAGGTGTGACTCGTTTCACTGCATTTTAATTTTACATAACATACACCCTCTTTTTTTCTTTTTGTTGAGCATCAACAGAATAGTAGAGGTGCATGCACTGTACTGTAAAGCTGCACCCGATATTGTAACACTGAACTATTCTTTCATATTCTGCTTTCTAGCATTTTCTTTCTTATCTATAATATAGTAGTATAGTTGTGTCAAATCTTGTTTTCAATGCTTCATCATGCAATATCCTTGCAAATTTCATTGCCCATTACTATATTTTCAGCATGTTTTCTTTCTTTCTTTCTTTCTTTTTTCCCTTCTTTCTTTCTTTCCTTCTTTCCTCTTATCTCTGCCCACAAAATTACTGAGCATTAAATGCATGGCCACCCCAACGTCTATGGCCCTATTCAATATCCTGCCTCTATCCTGGTTACTTAAACTAAGTATTTGCCATGTTCTTTCTTTCTTTCTTTCTTTTTCCCTTCCCATTTTTTTTTTTGTGCACAATTATTGGGTGTTAACAACAGGTTGCACCAATCTGACCCCTCTTGATAAGATTCCCAGTGAAAGTTAATATACTCAACTGCTATTCCATGCAGTGCAATTTCGAGTAAGGATTATGACAATCAACTTTAATCCCTTAAGATTTCTCTGAGTCTAGGTTCTTACTCCTGTATTTGTACTGGTCACTACTTCATGCACCATTTTCAGTCTACTTTGTTTCTTGTTAAAATGCCCGATTTTTGTTGTTGTTTTTTTTCTATCTCATTTTCGGTTTTCTCAATAATTCTTTTGCATTTTGCCCTCACACAAGGCATTATTTGACCCAGCTGGTCACTCATCTTTGAAAGTTGATGCCTGGAGCAAATGGATGGTACCAGCAGGCCTACGACAGTATGAATATATTCACATGAGGGAGCTAACTGGGATTCATTCTGCAGGCCACAAAGAGCATTAACTCAGGCTGAAAAGAGCTGAGACCCAAATAATTCTGTGTGTTTCAAGCCACTATACTGAATTACTACTGTAGATGTATTTCCAGAATCCTCCCAAAAGATTAGAGCTAGTGCCTCAATATTTTCAGGCATTTGTTGGAAACATTAGATGAGGAATTCACAATAAAGCATTCACATTGCCACAGGCTCACTACATCACAAGTTATGAATAGAAGAAGATATTTTAAACTGTCTTTTTTGTTTACCTTGACTTTCCAATATGAAATTCTTGATTCAGGATATGAAATTTGTGTACAGTGTAGAAGATGTACTTTGAAAAAGCTGTGAAAATGAGATTTCTTATCTTCTTCTTTCTATAAACTCTGGAAACAAATCTAATGAACCTTTGAAAGAGTTTTCAGCAATAATTATAAAAACCAGAAGAGATTTCATTCCTGTCATAACCACTCTCTCCTTGTCACAACCTAGACTCATGTACACTTTTATTTAACTTTTGCTTGCCCCAGATGACATAATCATCACCTTGACACAATGTCCTTTAAGTAACAGTTATAAGATTTTCTGGGGGAGCATAACAACTGTGTAATTTCTTAATGCATGGCTGCACAGACTCACTGTTCTTATGTCATGAAATTATTTGCTTCACAGCCTTTAAATTTTGACATAATGTTAGCATGTAAAAGATATCAGTGAGAAATCATGACCAAAAAAAAAACCAAAACAAAACATTTTGAAAAAAAAAATGCAGAAACAGGGCATCTGTGCCAAGGTGTTATAGTGCTGTTTTGGGCTCTTACTTCACAATATTCATGATTTTATTGTGGTTGGTGAGATCTGCCCCTCTTATGGAAAAATGCTTTATGTGAAACTACATCAATTAATCTTTTTGCAGCTTGTTCTCCATCTTTCCATCTAGATTATAAATCTTGCGGTGTTTGAGATTATCATCCTTAAGCATTGCTAAGTAATTGATAAAAGTGTGGCAAATAGAAGTGCTTGTTGAGGGAAAGAGAAAGAGAGAGAGAGAGAGAGAGAGAGAGAGGAGAGAGAGAGACAGACAGACAGACAGACACACACACACACACACAGACACAGAGAGAGAGAGAGATAGCATGGGATGTACATGGCAATATGGCAATCAAAAGTAAAGAGGGTAGGGGTTGGGGAGGGCAGGGGAGAAGGTATAGACAGTGAGACAGGAAAATAAGGAAGGAAAGAAAGGGAAAGTCAGCTACTGAGAGAGAGAGAGAGAGAGAGTGAGAGTGTCAGAGATGTAATGCATGTTATATGTGTAATGCACTTTATATGGTACATCCAGTAACTTTCTCTTTTATCATTCACTCTTTTGTTACACAGCGTGCTTGAGATGAGCATGGTCCCACTTTTAGACTGAGCAGTTTTCTGTGTACACCTCACTTGAGGAAAGTACTGGCTTCCGAAGTTTTGAAAAGTTTTAATATCTTTTTACACTTACATCAATTCAGCCATTTTTTTAGTGCAGCTCGAAGGATTTTTATACATACTTTTACATACATACATATGTTCATACATACATACTTTTGTGAATTGCAGCATGGAGCTCTTAATGAGGTTTTACTGATCCCAGCCTACATTCTCTGTAATATACTGACCGCTTTTATTCAAACAAGTAGGAATTACTAGCAAAGCCATGGCTGTGGAAATGGGACATTCTGGACATTCTGTTTGGTCAAAACAAGAAATCTCTCTCAGAGCAACAGACCTTTTGAGCATCTTAGTTTCCAGTTTCCATACTTCCATATCGAACTAGTTTCTCATAATTCGCACATTTCCGTTTTTTTTTTTCTTTTTTGGTTAGCTAACTATTGCAAGTTCAGATTTCTGCATAATGCTGGTATTTTCGATCAGTTTCAAATATTTGTTTGGCGTTTGTAGTCACAAACTGCTAGATACTTGATAGACAGAGTTATGGTTTTCCGCAGTGAAGCACCTGGATAACCACTGTCTATTCATATATATACATTTTTAAACAAAAAAATGCACAGAGCTGCGAAGAATTATATGTGGTATCACTTACTGCGTATGCATTGCGTAAGTAGATCTCATACTGTCTGCGATAGAAATGTTCCTCCACAGGAGAAAATGTCAACCAGTTTATTTCCTCTGTTTGAACTGGCAGATCAATCTGTAGACAAAAATATCACACTGATTAGTGTTATCATCTGAAAAACAACAAAATAAAAAGAAAAAATTCTTTTGGTTCTCTGAAGTTAATCATTTAAAGATCATATATCCACATCAAATAAGAGTTGTTAACTTGGACATGCTGCTTTGAAAGATGACATATTTGATGATATGGATCTCCTGCTGATATCTTAGTAAGTATTAGTATGGCAGATAGTTTGTTCATGATTACTAAAACCATATGCCTAAAGGACTAGTGAAAATACCCTATTCTATGTATTCCTGAAAACTTTAGAAAAGGAGATCAACAGTCTATAATTATAAAACTCAGCTCAAGCTTAACATTGCGCATTATTAGATTTTTTTTGTAATATCTCTGTCATTATCATATACATTATCGTCATAACCAAGTGACTATGAATTTCTCAACATGGAACCATACAGCCGTGAGACATTAAACACACAAAATATAATCAACAATTATAAGAAAAAACAAAAGCAAACAAAAAGAAAAATATAATCTTGCTGTGATCTGCTCACGTAACCATGGATATTGTCCAATATTCATTCAGATAATGTGTAATATCAATTTGTCGTTCCTATATGTTCCCTCATGATAATCCATCACTTTACGATGGAAGCAACATAATATTCAGAGAAAGAACGCAACTTTTTTCCCTGTTTCACTGTGACTTTTCAAGGGGTGCCTGCACAAAGATCTTACCTCTTACATCATTTCTGCAATTGTACAGTCTTTGCACAGGCACCCTTTGTAATATGTAAAATGATTTTTATGTGAGCTGTTATAGTTGATGTTCGATAATTCATGTCATGATTTTAACTCTTTTCACAAACTTTATATTACTCTTGTGCATAAGATACTTTTATACGAACTCTTTCTGTACAGAAAGTCTTGATGTGCCATGCATTACAAAAAACATTTTTTGGGGAGGGTTCTGTAATGATGGTTAATAAACCTGGTCATCTCCTAATAAAAAAGTTATGAAACATTTTCACCATGGCTAACAGCAGATATTGTTATTCACATAATGTTTGTCATCCTCGTCAGTAAAATGTTGCTGCTGCCACTGCCACAACAACTACTGTCCCCTTATACCAACATCTACAGTGTCAACACCATCAACATCAGTATAGCAACTGCAAGCAGCAGCAGCTGCTACCACTTCTATCGTACTTAAGGTTAATCTGTACATTATCTTCTTGAATATGCTGCTGCCACTATTCCTGAAACTACTGCAACATTAAAAGCAAAAACCAGTACCAACATCATCAATGCTACCACCTCCTTAGGTGCTGCTGTTACTTCAATTGCTACTTCTACCATACCAAAGGTGTTATCTATAAATATAAAAATGGACTTGGGAGGCTCCTTTCCTCTATCCCTCCATTACTGTGGTCATAAAAGAAGTAGATTTTCAGAGTGAATTAAGGACACCCTTGCCTGTGTTTTAGAAGGATAAAAGTGGCAAACTACTATATCTCTTAGTTTTTCAACTTTTAATTATTCCGAGATGGAGCAATTCTCATTGCCTCTCGGGGTCCAACTTTTGCCTAGCCTTTAAGGCTTTTGTCTATGATGCATTTCAGTACGTTAGTATTTCATCACTTATGATGGGTTGTTTGTCTCTCACATTCTTTGATAGGCCTGATGGGAACTCAAATAAATCTTCAGTCCATGCCCAATGAATTCATTTTTCAGCTTTGTTGATCCCTTTCATAGAATGATGAGTTAGTCTAGTGCATAAAAAAATCCAGGAAAAAGGAATATAATTTGTGTCACGCAGTTGAAGTCAAAATGCTAAATATTAATTAATGTGACTGATTGATATCATCCAAATATGACTGATGCGATCTGTTGGCTAATACAATATCTTTTACTTGCCAGTTGTATTGGGAAGGTAACTTGCAAGAAATTACAGAGGAATGTGATTGGCTCCTGCAAAGTTGAAACATTAGCTTTCACTGGCTAACACATTTTTTTAGCTTCCAGGTTTATGTAGGAGCTGTATTGTGTACCTGATCTATGACGTCCTTTTTAGCTGTCCTCCACAACACCTGAGATAGGGCATGATGCAAGGGTGCTGAGAAACCATGACAAAATGGCTCCCATACGAGGGAGCGAAACCATTGCTGGACCAACAGAGGGTCAACTCCCAGGAAGAGCAACAGGCCATAGATGTCTGGATATGAAGGTAAAGATGACATGATATTAGAGATGACCTCTCAATGGCAATCCAAGATGGAAGTGAGAAATAACTTATAATTAAGTAGTGCAATCTGCTATAAGCTTTTATTTTATAACTGCTGTCTTTAATAGGTTGCAGTTAAAGGAGTAATAGAATGCACTCTTAGAAATATGCAAACTAATACCTAAATGCCTTACAAATAAATTACATAACAAACAAACTCAGTAAATATTGTTGAGTTCTTAAATCATCTGAAAAGAATGTTAAGGAAAGAAATGCTTCTGCAAGGACCCCAAAAAACATTACATCTTCTGATCTCCATATAATCCACCCCAACGCCCTACCTTCACCCCACGCCAAAGTTATACATGTGTTGAAGTATGTTCAATATGTTTTCAGTCATCTTTCATAAACACTCATGAAAACTTAAAATCAGGGATGGCAGCAGCCGATGGCAACATTTTCATAAACAAGATTAGTAACTGAAGTTGTTTCATCATTCTTCCTATTTGCTCCTTGATCAAGGTGTGTTTTTTTTTAAATTTAATTTCAGATTTCTGAAATTTTATGCATGCTGTCATCCCAGTAAACTTAAGCAGAGATTTAACAACTGCAATTCAAGGCATACTGTGTCCCACTCTTTAGCAGATGAAGATGATCAGAGCAACAGTGATTTTAATGTTGTCTATGGTGATTCCTGTTCTGCCTTACCTTCAACGCTCCTCATCAAGGGGGTACCTGTCACACACCATCTGTTCACAGCCTTAAGCTTCAGTGCCATTTCAGCTGTCTGAATGGACAAAAGAAAAACAAAACTATAAGTCTGATAATATACACATGACATCTATATTAGACACCAGTCCTGTAACCCACAGTAAAGTTAGATATGGGTGTTTCTTTACTGGGACAGCATTAGGGCAGTTCAGAGCCCTGGTATGCAGTCACATTCTCAAAATATGATCCAAACATTAGCTCAAAAAAATTTCGATCAGTTTTAAGCCTACCTGTTTTGTCAAAAGCAGCACATAGTAACTGTTTAATGCCTGGAAAATGGCACAGCAGAATCTCAATATCAAGTACTCATTTAATGAGAATTCCTTGTCATGGTATAAATTTTTATTTAATATTATTTTATTATTCAGATAGATCTTGATATTAAATGTTCCTCAATAAGAAGTATAGTTTTGCCATGCACCAAGGGAATACATATTGTAAAGATTCTACTGTATGCGTTGCAATGCACTTCATTATGAGGAAAAGTAAAAAAAATTGGTTATCTTCCTTACAAGCCATCCTTACAAAAATGATCTGGTGTAATGACAAAATGATAAGGAAAAAAGTGCTGTGTGGTGCCATGCTCTCATGTGTCATTAGCTGTCATGTTCTATGACAATGTCTTAAAATGGAAATACACAAAGCTATTATTTGCTTATCATAACACAGCAAAGCTTCTTTCCATATATTCATACTGCCTGATTTTTTCATAATAATATCTTTGCACGGTCACTCTCAAATATTCTGTATTTTGTTTAAACTGACGTGACAATTACCCACATAAATTCAAGCTGACTGCCAAAACTGAGAACAAAATCGCGGGCTAATGAATGTTCCTTTTCACAATGACATTTTCTCCTGGAAACTAGCAAATCATAACCTTTGAGTTTATTTTATCCACAAGATTAATAACCACATTCTTCACAAACCTCTTTCCATCTTTAACAAAATGATTTGAGAAAATCCTGCACCAGTTACTGACTTGCATCCTATACTAGTGCCACAAAAACAGAATCATCAAACAATAGATAAGTCTCTACACTGTACATGATTTACATAAAGCTCAAACCTTTGTTGTCACACATTCCACCATTTGAGCCTCATCCAAGCAGATCTGAAAACAACATCAAAACAAGTTTCATTCCTCTCTCACTACCACCATTTAAAGGCAATAATAAGCACTTAACAAATAATGTTGTAACAAAAAAATACTCAAAAGTTGTTTTCATTATTCAAGTCACTGAAAGACAGCAGTTTAAACCATTCTGAAACCTTATTCTAAGACTCCTTATATAACTATACAACATTTTTTTTTAAAGTCTTGCACGAGTGCAGACCCGACAGTTCCAATGAAGTTATTAAATAATGTTAGTGAATATGATGACCAACTAGACAGAAGTGAAAAATTACTGTGAAGATCTGAATGCTTTTAAGAATTTGTGGAAAGCAAATTTGACAGTCTGAAGAAAATTTATGAACAATAAGTGTGTGACCATAGCTTTGTGTGGTGCAGAAAGCATATGAAGACGCAGAAGCATATAACTGCAGCAATTATGGAAAACTAGAGAAACTGATGGATGAAAGAATTAAAAACAGAAAAACAAAATAACAAGTGGCTGACATTAAAAGCTGGAGTTTGCATAGACTATTAAAAACTGGAGTTTGCATAAACTTACCCTCCACCATTCTACCGCAACCATGGGTGAAGGTGTTGCTAGGAAGCGCTTTGGGTGACGAAATCTTCTACCAGATTCACCTGTTATGGAATAAGCAAATAAATAACAATTATTGGACACCAAAATCATCATATGAAGTGAACAGCTGTCTCAGTATAAAAACAGGAAGTGACCTGTTTTAACAATAAACAGAAGTGTCACCATTACGGTCTTCACTCCTTCTTTTGGTTATTTCTTTAAGCACAAACAGTGACAAAATATCACATTACCATGGTAAGATCTTTGCAAGTCATAAATTTATCTAAATTTCACTACAAATGGTAGTTTGTCAGACATGCAAAAAGGTAGTGGGAAACAAAACATCTTATAAATCTAAACCTTGATGATGATAAGTGATGCTACCATGAAATTCTCATATAAACTGAACATATTACTTGAACCAACACTTACTATTAGTATGTGGGAGGTTGGCATAGTCCACCTCCTTCCTGAGAACATCATAGGTGGTGATTACAATATCTTGTTGCGCAAGTGTTTGTGGTTGTATGTAGCCCAACTTTGACACACCCGTGTAGATCTGTGGCAAGAAATGGAGAACTTATGATGTACATCAGATGCAACAAAATTTCATGAGATCGCTTTCCACTGTGAACTCAAATAAACATCCTTCAGTGTAAACATACTGAAATGCAAACTTTGTGGACTGTGTTAACTTTATTCTCGAACAGTTCTTAAACAAGTCGAGGCTGACGAAAGAATCAGAGCAATTGACCAAGTCGAACAGGTTGGTACCTGAGAACATGTTGAAAGTAAAGGTTCTACTGTAATCTCATGCTATTCATAAATGACTGAGCAACAAGGTAATGAAGTTCCCATTTTCTATCCTATCACACAACAACATTGTCACAGTGAAATGACCCAAAAGTTTCTGCAAGGACACTGATGTCATTATCTTGCAGAATTTCATCTTGTGCTGGACTGCTGGTCATGACTGATAAAAACTGATGCCGACAGGCATTACATTAGAAAATGCTTGACTGAATGTTCAACAGACTAACAACTACATATTACTGATGTTGGACTGGCATAACTTTTCGGTCTGACAATGTCTGATCCGGTCCAGCAAGACACAGTGGCATGTCAGATGGAATGTTAGACAACATTGGCCATTGCTGCCATGTCTGACCATTCAAATATCAAATGAAAAGAGAGGAGGGGCACCTTTGAGTTTAGAGATACTTACAAAGACTTTAATGCTGCGCTCCTTAATGTGTTTACTGATCTCCTCAATCCACTGATGACAGATAGAGTAAGGGGAGACAATCAAGGTGGCACCTGATTGGATGGTAGTCTGAGGACAAACATGGATGGAAAATGTTTAACGGCAAAAATGAAGAAACGTCACACATTTCTTGAATTGTTAAGTTAGGGAAAAATCACTTAGGCATAAAATGAACATTTGAGGTTATCCTATTACTATGGGGATATTTGTGACCGGATATAATGATATATTCCAAGCTGAAGCATGTTGTCTTCCAAACTTTCCAGCACTCAATTTCAAAAATACCTAACTGAACTCTTTTTTTTTTTTTTTTCATTTTAGATGAAAAGTCATGTCAGAGTTCTGGTAATGAGATGGAAATAGTTCAGAATATGTAAACTGACAATACTGAATGACTTCTCACACTTAATGTCCAGGGGAGCTGTCAAGGATTGTGTTTTTGCACATGGCACTGCACTGTTGAACCTGGAACTCTGATAAATTTTGTGGGGAAGATAATGAGACACTCCTGCCTAGAGTTTGGTTTAGAATTTGGGAAGGGTTAGAGATAGAGTAAACTATAAAAAAATAAAAAGAAACAATATTTGGGACCATCCCTTGATGTCATAATCGTGCAGAAAATCGCTCTCTCTTTTTCTAAACCTGCCCTTTACTCTAAACCAGGCTCTAGGTGGGAGCGTCCTGTAACCTTGTGCTTTAATGAAGTCATACTATCAGACAAATACTGCGCCTGTCACCCAGGTTAAGTATGCTTTAAGTTAAGATTAAGTTCTACACATGATTTAAGAACAATATCATATGACTCTCAGAAGGGCTTACGCTGATAGTTACAAGCCGGAGTCAACTCCAAAAGTCCAGCAAATTTCATAAACAAAGTTGAAAAACTGGCACGCACCTGAACTTATGCATGCTAACTGTTGGATGAGATGGTGTGCTGGGTGCATACGCAACCATCTATTTCAAGTTCCTAACATGTTCAAATAAGTTAGTGAAATTTGATGTTTACAGCAACAGGATAGGGTGCAAATCATTTCAATGAGTATGCTAGTTTTACAATAACATATAATCCCTTTTATGGAGGTCCTACCATGAATTAAAACCCACAGAATGAATAAACCCCAAGCATTAAAAAAAAAGCTTGAAAGGAACTCATCATTACCGGTCTAACAAAACCTCTCAACTGTCTTCTGTTTTTCAATGTAGTTATGAAGGTTTAACAGAATGGTATGTTATGTCTATCAGTATCACTCACCGAGACAGCATGGCAATGAGGACACTTGTACTCTCCCCGAAAGGGGTCGCTGAGGTCATAGTTCATACACTCTGCATGCTGGGACATGCCACATTCGATGCATTTGACAGTGTGCATGCCCTTCTTTCTGGTCTCTTCTTCATTTTCCAGCTGCCCACAATTGCATTCAAAATACTGTTTCTGAGCTGTGGATTTTACTGAGAAGTAATTCTTGTCCTCCTCCGTGAAGGGCACATACTCCACAAAACATTTTGATTTCCTTTTGCCTTTCCTTTTTTGCTGTATGGTATTGTTGATGATGCTGCCTGATGCTGAGAGAGATTGGTCTAACAAGACATTGCTGTTTTCAGTGACATCTGAGAGTGCTGATGACGAAGGCAACTGATGTGATCCCTGCTGTGATACTGTATGGTCCTCAAGACTGGCTGAGCTAGATAAAGATTGAGGCAACTGGTCGGAGGAATTAAGTACTGGATTTGCCCATGTTACGACAGCTGCCTCTAAATCAGTGTTTCCGGAAGAAGCAGAGCTAAAGTTAACATTGCTGATCAACGAATCATTTGAGGGCAAGGACTGGAAATTGCTACCATGTTCTACAAGAACAGAAGCTTCGTTATTTGCATTTATTTTGATGATGACTTTACTCCCAGCAGATGCTGGGGATTTGCTGAGAAGTGAAGTCCTTTGCTGTTTTGAAGTACTAGGTCCTAGATCAGCAAACAAGGAACTCTGACTCACACTTCCACTATCCGGCTGGGATGTGGCCATGTCCACTGTTGCTGTGTGACATTCTTCATCACCTGTCAGATCCACAGTGGATTTACTGGACAGGAAAGCCATATCATCCTGCACAACTTCGTATGTGGAAGGTGGAACTATTTCTACAGAATATACCTCAGATGTAGACAGCATAGCATCATCCTTGGTAGCATCTCCTGCATCAGACAAGAGAGGATTATTTTGTTCAGCAGGGTATGTATCCGTGCTCATGGAGTTCAACTCAGTTGCAATGATGGTGTCTGAATGACAAACTTCTTCAGCTGCCTCAGCATCAGTAACTTGTTCATTGCTGCTCTGTGCAATATTTGGATCTTGGCCACTTGACTGTAATCCTTCATTTTCAGTATTTACCACTCCCATTCCTGAGTTCCCATCTTTGACCAGTGAATCTGCATCGAGGATAGCCTTCTGAGAACTGTCGTCCACAACGTCACTTGTGCTTGGAGATCTTGAATTCTCATAGCTTCCTGTGAAGGACTCCTCTTCCAAGACTGGAAGCGGCTCAGGCAGCTCAACATTGAGCCTTGGATGTAGTAGCATACAGCACAGCACTTCTACAGTCTTTCCCAGACCCATCTCATCAGCCAGGATCCCTCCTGGCAGGGCAGGGATGGACCGAGGTCTGTCTCTGATCAAACTGAATGAACAAAAGATGATGTTAGTATCATAGTACCTCTCTGAACATGGAAGCATATGTCTTGATGAAAATCATTACATACAGTATCCATGGGATGCATTGGTGTGCCCCATCCTAACACCTTCGCTATGTTATGTTTTTCAAATACTAATGTCACCAAATTACCTTTTGGCTAACATTAGGCTGTGAATGAATTTGTTTGTGAGAGTTTTAAGGCATTTCAGCAGTATCCCCAGTAAGTATGAACAGTTCAAAATACAGGAAATAAGACCAAGGTGTAAATTATTGTTGACATGGAATTGCTACTTCTGGGACATACAGTATATGGATGTCCAAGAGCTGTGTTAAGACACACATCATACATAGCAAAGGGAAGAGCTACTGCGGTGAAATCATCATCTCAGCATTTGTCATTTTCTGATCAAATAGAATCTGCACCTCCTGCATCAACAATGCAAACAGTTCCTACAATACCACATCAAATTTTGTTTGTTAAGTCTTTCTACTAATGTCACAACTAACTTAAATGCCAAGGATGCATGAAGAAGTGCTACATTATTTATAAGACTCTACCTCCACACAACACATCAAAATAAATGCACTGTTTCAAATGATGATTTAATTAGATGGTCAGAACAACTAATACATTAAAGCTGTTGTAATGACATCTTTCTCTTCTCAAGCAATGAACCAGGCGCAGACTTACCAACCCCTAAATCTCATTTTGCTTATTCTGGTCCCAAAACTGGTCTATCTGCTTATTTTATGGAAAAATTGCTTCTAGTCTTATTTCACAATTATTCACTACAGAATGGTGAAATGAAGACTGTTCTTGATTCCTACGACATTAAACAATGATGCAAACATTCCATTCTGTATGTGTCATTGCTCACAGATAAAAAGGGCTTATTTATTGCTAATCTGGACTGTTCACTGATCCATAGGGTACTTTTTTATGATTTCTCAAGGGCCAGACAGCAGGAGGGGCTATGTACAATGTACATAACACTCTTCTCATAAATTGAGCCACCCAGCATCTAGCCTGCAATGCAAAAACCTGGGACTCATCTACGATAGGGTTAGGAAAGCAAAGCACCTCTCTGAGAGTATTGATCTAGATTTGATAAATCCACTTATTAAAAGACTCCCCCTAACCACAGGAGAAAATTCCAAAGAATTTGTTGGAAAACTTGCTTTTAGTCATGATCCAGACTATCTCTGCAAAGTTGACTGGCACCATATATTTGTACCTCACATATCAGAGACCAGTGCAAGCCTGAATGGGGGAAATCAGCCAATCACAGAGCTGACTATATCTAGATCGTGGCTTGGCTCACATGATATGTATCAAGTCCAAAGTGGATAATAAAAGAAGAAAACCCAAACTGAAGAGCACAATCATCAAATTTGCTTCTCCAGTATGAATTGTACTCTCAGAAAAAACATATTACTGCCTCTCCAACAGTGAATAACTTGTGAAAGTTGATTCTACTAAGACATGAAGTGATCAGATCTAACCAACGACTGTAGAGAAACTTCCGGGGGTTAATCAACTCTTTTTATCTTCTTTTCACAATACACCTTAGAACAAAAAATTGATGCATGCTGCTGGTGCAAAGATGCAATTTAAACGGTTCTGCTGCATATTTGCATATTTCTGCCAATTTTGCATACCAAAACAAGCAATTGTACTGGGGCTGGCAAGTATGCAGTTGGCTTCCATTTTCCACATTTTACCTATAAACTGGACTTGTTCACAAGATGTGAAAACCATTCCATGACAAACACTAGAGTCTGCTGAAACAGATCGAAATCACAAGCAAAGGTTTTTCAACAGTTCTCCACCCCACCATAGGTAGACGTTGCCTACCTTCCTGCATGCCTGTTGTAAAAGAGCTGATTCCCATCTCGCAGTTTCACTTCACAGTAAAGAGGATGCAGCTCTGAGGATAAGATGGATAGAAAACTTATTCAAAATCACAACATCTATGCAAGACTCCCATTTATCTCAACCACTATATTGAAATTATCAAGGTGGTTTGCAGGATGGCCCATCACATCACTAAGCCCACCAATTGCTTTCTGAAGATTCACTGTACCATAAATGCAGTGGCCGCCCAAGAAAATGCCAGACTATACAGGTTAACATAACTAACTACTATTCCTACAACAATTCTCACTACACAACTTATGGTGTGAGGACAGTTATTACTGAGAATATGTGTACACAGAAAATACATATTGCTTATACTTATATTGTCCCCCCTGATATTTGTGGTATGGATGAATACCTGCCCCATAACAGACAGAAATACAAAAGCCTTCACAAAAGTAAGAAATAAGCAGTAAAGTCTCATCAGCACAAAGATGACTTTGCAGCGTGTACCACATCTTTATTTAAAGATTCTCTCTCCAACTGGGAATTAGTTGGAGGG
>JAWQUT010000122.1:1239926-1263791 GCA_033807755.1 Ellobium chinense
ATGTAGGTCTAGCATTACTCATTATGCAGTGCAGTCCAGTGAACGAAAACACGATCACGCGAGCGAGGCTAGTGCAACTAATTCTAGCCTAGTGTGAAGGCAATCGAAAGTAAACAATGTCTGGACCATGTCTATTTACTTTTATTGCAATGTAGTGACGAAAAAAGATGAGCTTGAATGCATGTAAGACAAAATCTGTATTTGATATAGACTACACTGTCTAAGCAGTACTGTGCACTGTTTCCGTATGGAGCCATCCATCTTGATCAATACAAAAGTCATGACAACTAGCACTCCTGGCCATGGCCAACCAGGAAATTTTAAAAGCCATATTATATATATAGTATAGGCCAGTCGCCGGGGTTCATATGGCAGAAGACAATCAAAAGGATTGCATTACTGAACATGGCGGCGTTTAAACTTCTTAGAAAGAATCTCTATTACAGTTTATCAAAACAGAAGTTCCTGGGCGCACTATTGGACCATGGCTGACTACCACAGGGCATACTAGATGCCACACTGGCCAACTACCATGGTCCCCTTTGCAGAAGACAAATAAAAGGGATGACCATACTTAACACGCTGCACTGGCGTCCAGCATTGTTTACACTTTGCAAGGAAGCTTCTAGATCAAAAGTGACGACAACAACAAACCGTGTTTGCTTATTTCCCTTGGTTATCTGATTTAACAGGGATCTGATATAACAGGGATTTTGCTCTGGTCCCAGTCCCTGTTATATCAGGTTTCGACTGTATTTATATTGTCCCCCTGATATTTGTGGTATGGATGAATACCTGCCCCATAACAGACAGAAATACAAAAGCCTTCACAAAAGTAAGACATAAGCAGTAAAGCCTCATCAGCACAAAGATGACTTTGGCAGCGTGTCCCACATCTTTATTTAAAGATTCTCTCTCCGATCGGGAATTGGTTGGGGTGGGGTGGGGTGGGAGGGGAGGAAGGGTGGTGTCATCAGGGTCCTATGTTCTCGTAAGGAGCATCTAGGATGCTCTCTCTGCCCTCCATTTCCCAAAACACTGAATCTGGGCAGGAGGACTCTTCAATATCAGGCTTATCTCCCTAAAAAAAAGAAAACAGTGATCGATTTCCTTGTCTTTCCTCAGCAGGAATGATGGCTCCTGTAGCTGGATTAGTAGATCTCTCCTCCCAACCCAGATCGTTAACTGCTGTTAGCTTTATCTAATATTCTCTCAGGCTCTATTGGCAGTTTTGCCGACCCTGAAGCACTGAAAATGAAAATCAGTGCAATGAAAAATCGGATATTCATAATCATATTGCTTGTATTGAGGTTTATGAATTTGTGAAACAAACCATGTTCATAAAACACTCAGAGGTTGTCAGAACAAAAAAAAAAACTACAAAAAGAGCATCTTCAATACCAAAGGAAACTGGCTACAAAATTTCACAACAAAAGAAGCACGCGTACCAAAGTTGGCCTGGTGATATTCTTTTCTCAACAGACTGCATGTGACACATCAATTAGATTCTATAAATATGAAAACCATGTTTTCTGTGTGAAAACTGAATGCCTGTATTATTGTTAAACGTGGACGTGCACGTCAAAGATAATTTTCTGTTTTCCAGTACTTTTTTTCTCTGAAAATTATCTATGATGTATACCGAGACAATCTGGTGAAGAAAGTGCATCGTTCTATTACAGTATGCATGTGTAATATGATGCATTAAAAACAGCTGGAGTGACCAGGCTTTGCCCTTGTGTCTAGAGTTACTCCCCATCCCTGAACAGCAGCAGCTTGTGGCAAAAATGATGACGTCACTGAAGTTCCAGCAACTACAGACACCTCTATTTGACAATGTATTATTATGCTTTAAAGTAAGGGTTTGATTATCCAAATTCAAAAGTAAAGTTTGACTGTAAGCCAGGTAAAGTATTCTGCATTTTTAATGCATCAGCATGATTTTGTTTGACACAGCTGCCATTTACAGTGGATTTAAAAAATTCATACAGATGTGTTATCATCCGTATGCAGAGCACTGGCTAGACAGCTTGGATGTGCGGGTAGACGCTGCCATGCACGCAGTGGGTATAAGAATTCGGACTTTGCATAATGTAACCCCGTAGGTTGTCTGAAGCAGTCAGAGTCGTTAAGTCAAGTTTACATTTACAGACACCTAGAGACTGTTCTATTGGAATAACAGGGTATCGTAAGATTTAACATGGTCTGTGGGATGATGCAACTTTCTTTTAAGTCAACTCAGTTCCATTTAATTGCAAACATCAGTTTTTTTACACGTTTAACTGTAGTTAACCAAAATTTCATAGCACAATGCAAAGCATAATTAAGCTGATTATCAAAAACACAAACCATCCTTCTCTTTGTCTTCCTCTTGATTTTCTTGTCGCAGCATCCACGCAACACTCTGTTTCTGATAAGGTCGCAACTTCGGTTTCAAACAGTCATGACGGATGCTGTCTACCTCTGGTGTCCATTTTGAATCTCTACTGAGTCTGTCTAACTGAATGGACATGACACATTCATACAGGTGGAAAAAGTCATGGCCAGTAGTTCTCTCTCGCCCCTGGTAGTCTGCAGAGATAGAAAATCATGTTAGATATGAAATTTAACACAACTTGTGCTTTTGAGGAATTCAAGTTCAAGGTAAGTGTGGAATTTTAAAATGAACTGAGCCAGAAGATGGCAAGGTACTGGCGTGTAAGCAGTAATAAACTGTTCCAAAGTAACAATGCTTGTTTTCATCTTATCTACAATTCCTAAACAAAAAAAGAACTTCGCCAATACCATCGAGTACATTATATAACATAAGGTCATAGCTCTTCAAATGCTCAGTATGCACACCCCCAGATAGACAGATGGACTCTGCATGCTAGATAGTAGAAAGAAAGAAAAGAAATGCAGAACGAAAGAGAAAACAAGGAAAGAGGTTGGAGGGGGCCAAAGAGACTAGTCTGATGATGTAAGGACAACAACACTCACAAACTGTGATGCAAACTTACTGTATGGCAACCTTATATCATAATAAAACTCCATCAACTTTTGCACTGCCACCTGAGGCATCTTCATGCGTATGGCTTCACTAGGGTGGGACACCTTCAAAACAACACCATCATTTCCATATATGGTGACCATGAAGTCCTTACGGCATGTATCAAATCTACTGCACAGCAGCTGAAATAAAGAGAGGATAACTAATAAAATGAAGTCTATAAACATGTGTTTGAATCTGTTGCAGAGATTCTGTGCAAATTTTTATAACTGAGTGGACACTGAATCATTGAGTTTAATTTTATCAATAAACTTTAACCCGTGCGCTTGTGATTGACTTTAGTTGCATGTTCCAATAAGGGGGAGTTGTGGTCAGAAATTGGTGGTCACTCATTAATTAACTTATGGTTGGAATTCATTGCTTTTTGTAGATCATGAGAGAATGATTTTTAGGAAAAGTCATGAAGTTTCAGGTTCAAGAAGTTATTTTTCAAAGACTAACCCCTCTTTGAAGATGCCCCCGGGTCGTCTAAGATCCAATCACCACCACATGGGTTAAAAATAAAAATTTCATCTAATATCCTCTGTTTAGTCTAGCATGTGCAGTGTAAAACTATAAGTAGTTATACAGCTGCTTCCACTTAATCACTCTCTGCTTAACTGCCACTTCCGCTTAATCACAACTTTCTCCAGGGAACTGAATTTTTCCCATATAAAAGTCACTGGATAATCGCAATTCACCGAAAATAATTGCAACTCCTCTGCAGCTGTAAAAATCAAAGATCAGTGGTAGAAGGCTTACAATTACAACTGATAAATAAATATTTACACTGACGGCTGAAACTGCACGACGGAAGGTAGACAGGTTGACTGAGTACTGAGTGACAGCTGCCACGCCATGACAGGTGTAATAAACCCCTCCTCTCCATCTCTCCCTCTTAATAGCTTCAGATATCAATGCTTCTGCACCGAGCGCAGTAGGGCCCACTTTGCCCCACCATCCCCTAACCCCCTTTCCCCACTGAGGGCAGAGAATGCAAACGCCGTATTGCACTGAACCCCTGAGCTGTTCAGTGGATTTCGGCTGGATCAAAGAACGTGTCATATGGATAGATGATTGATCCCGACCATATCATCCTATTCTTTACTGTTTTCCTGGCGATAGCAAGGGTGGCCAATGAAACAGGCCTCAGCGATCAAACATTCTTGGGCTACCCCCCCCCCCCTTTTNCCCCCCCCTGCAATAAATGGTCAATAATACCAGCTCCACATAATTGCAACTCAACTTAATCATAACATTTTCCATAATCCCAAGGAGCTGCGATTAAGCAAAGTCCACTGGAATAAACTGAAAATCACAGTTCTGTCTTAAGTTATCTAATTAACTTACAAAAGTTTCTGCCTTAATATGAATATGAGGGGCCTATTTTACAACTGATGAAAACAAGTCCTGAGATTAACAAATGCCTGATATTCACATTTGTATATAATATTATAAGACAGGTTTGTTTTTTTTCATTTTTAAACAAAGTTTTCAGTAAGTTTTCTTGATGTTTTGGCAATATACATCATCAAATAGTAATGTAAACTGATGGAGAGCTGAGTATCAACTTAGCATGAGATTCTGAGATGAAACATGATGAACATGAATAAATATATCACTTCTAAGGATAAAACTAATCACAAATGAGGGATTGCCTTCATCCTGCACTATGAAACACTGCCACAATAACTTAAGATAATTCACTATCAAAGTCAAACATCTTAACTTCTTGACTAACACTGGGCTTTCAGTTGGAATAAATATTTAACTTAGTAACTTAATCTTCCAGTCATAACATTGCTTATAATGAAGAAATTGTTCAGGTCTTCCCTATCCATAACCTCACCCATGTTAATGACAATGTCAAAACTTACCAAAAATGATTTGTTCTTCAAACTGGTAAGCACTTCAACAGGCACACTGAGAGAAACAAACCAAAACACGCCAAACTTCGACTGTCGAGACTTATTTTTCTTCTGTTGAATAACATTTTCATTGTTATCCTCAGTTTCAAAGTACAGCATACTAGGATTATCACCGTCTGCAAGATAAAGCCAGCATTCCTTGAATTCTGGAAGCTGGTCTGGTAAAGGAGTAAGCTTCAGATGGGCCAGAAGTGTGATTTTGAAATGGCCAAACTCAAACCGTTGGTCTGTTGCATTTGTTTTGATAAAATCTGGGTTACAGAGTGTCAGTGTGGTGTGACATGATGCCAGATTTTGATAAAAGGCATCCACACATAATGCATGCACTGGGGTGCATGTACCTGAGCTGCTTCCACCACCTGGAGTTGCTGGTGATGAGGCTGGGCTTGAAGGCTCAGAGGACTGATTAAAATTATCATTTTTCAGTGTGTTATCATTGGTAAATGATCCTGAACTCCCAAGACCAAACTGATCTGACATATTCCATTGTAGCTGCTGTCTTTTTGCTTGGTCAGCATGATGAGGAGTTCTTTGCTTTCTCTTACCCATATTTCACCTTCGGTCAAGTTTCCCTACTGGATACATGAAACCATATTTTTGGTCCAATGGCAATGACTGATTAGTGGAAGTCAATAGCATATCGATAATAGATGTTCAGCAGTTCAATTTGTTGTTGTGGGTCCCAGCCCAAACATTAAACTGTTAAAAGGCCTCCTGCTCAGACTCTGCTGGTCCTGGAATATGGAACTCCCCACACTGCCGGCGACATTGTCTCAATGACTCTAATCCACAGCTAGCACTGGCTTGTACAAGAATTTCAGATCATGTCCATCTGCACTTCAAAAAAAAAATTCATATATACAACTGTAGGGCTTAGTTTGTAAACCCTTTGCTTTTGAGTACGAAGGCCCTCTCACTAAATTTGCAAACTAAACACCAAGGACCAACCGGAACCGGAAGTGTGCACAATAACACACTGCCTTAATGCCAGGTCACAATAAACGCAGCCTTTCAATCAGGATAATTAAAACCGCCATCAGATCGTCAAATTCGGATCATACACTCGTTTCGTTCCTCCCTCTTATTATAAACAGAAACATCATAGATCTCCCCTTCCCATTTATTTTGCCAGCATATGCTTTTGGAACTTATGAGAACGTTTTGATGGACATTATACTGCCTCGCCCAGCATATAGGACGGGCTACAACAACGTGGGGACTGAAATTTTGTTCTGAAGAAATGATCCCCAATTATTTTTCCTCGAGAGTAAATGTTTTTCCGCAATTTTACACCAGGGGACAACGACCTAATTACAAGCTCGTTGGTATAAGTCTCAGCGCCAGATGTAGGCTCGGAGTTACTAGCATTGTGAATAAAGAAGAAGCTAGCTGTTGAAATTGATGGAGAGTTTTAGAACAGATTTCGTTTTAGCCAAAATTTCTTTGGATAGACTTGTGACCACACTATCTATAAAGGGTGAGTGTCCACGACATGTACTTTACAACCCTCCCCCCTCCCCCGGGAAGAAAAAAATCCGTACCGACAATACAATATGAATGAAATACATACACTTTTTTCCCTTAGAAATTGCTGATATTCATTCCCCCCCTCTCTCTCTCTCCTTCTTTCTCTCTCTCTCTCGCCTCTCCCTCTCTCTCCCTCCACTGTAATGTAGCGGCTCCAGGGACTCTAAATCACCTCCTGATGCTACAAATAAACGGCGCCGCGATAGCTTAATTCGGTGCTGTCCCTTCTCCAAAATCCGTTGCCAGGAGGACTTGGCACAACTCCAATGAAAAACCGCCAAGATTACAAAAAACATTCAAACTGGCAATCCAGTTAAATTGCAAAATCTGGATCACATGGAGATTACAAAAGTTTTATCTGCATCATATGAGAATAATTGTACTCTGTCTGCTCTCTTTACATCTTCCAAACTTAACTATCCCTATGTATCTGACAATACCTCCCCAGCCCAAATTTTGTAATTCAATATCAACATACGTCATCTATTAATTCTTTAATCTATCGAGAAACATTGAAGCAACCTGAGCGGTATTCACCTACTATGTTTTTTAAATTAAATAAATGATGTAAAAACATTATTTCCTTAGTCGCAGTGACAGTAATTTCTATTGTTATGACGACTTCTTCTATTTATAAGGGGTTGATTTCTAGAGTACATTCAAACTTAACCTACGTCCTTGATTTGGAAGTTAACAGCCTCATCAGTCCTTCAGTATGTTGCTGTATTCTACCAGATGCAGAGTGTTGAACAGCATAAAAATTAAGACGGTCTCAATACAGCAGATGATGTGTCTTTCTTTTTTTCACAGCATTATATGTACAATAATATGTGGGATTTGTGATAAAGAGATAGGTAGTGAAAGGAACAGAAAGAGGTTGAGACTTTTGACTGAGAGACATCGATATATAGTAAGGAAAAAAAAAAACTTCATGTGAAACCTCGCAGTGAAACGCACTTATTATGTTTTTATATTCCCTAATATTTTCCTTCAAAAAATTTATATTTTCATAATTTGTTTATCATTTCTTCTGTTACAGTCTTCATCTTTCTACCATCACTAACATCAGTACATCATTCGCATTCCTTGAATTTGTTTCGTGTCTGCATAAGGTTGAGAAGATAATTTAGAGATTTCGTCCAGGTTTAAGTTTTGAATGTTGACATGTTTTGATGTGAAAACGAGGCTGTAGTCAGTCAGCTAAGTTAGGATGTCGGCCATTATCAACGGAAAGTGGAATCGATGATCGACGTAGTGCAAGCGATTGCCATCCTTCTTAGCCGACCAACACTTTGAAACAGTTGTCTGTCCTGCTTGTGAGAAATACAGTTTCCTACGTGATTTAAGACGTATTTTTCATTTTCCTGCCAGCATTAATCTGCAGTGACGCTTGAGATTTACTCGAACAAAGCCGGTCTTGCTCTACGACAATGGCTTGTGGGGCAACCTTGAAACGGAGTCTTGAATTCGATCCTTTACACAGTCCCAGCCAGGCAACACCAATCAAAAGAAGGAGATGTATGCCACTGACAATGACGCAAACTCCACCACCTACAAAATTGCACCAGTTGTCACCTTCACCGTTTTCAGAGGTGTCACCCAAATTGTCCAAAGGTAATTTTTTAATCTATTCTACTCGTTAGTCTATTATATGCACTCTTGTTTTTATTGCTGTGCTGCCAGTGGCAGGGAATACGTGGTTCAACAGCATGAAGTGCAGCATTTGTTGATATTGATAGATTTACTGTCATTTGTTAAGTTCACTGTTTTGTTGTGTTCCTCAGACTTAGTCTTGGGCTGAACTTGAGACTTGAGAGTCATTTTATTATTTATTATTGTCATTGTGACACTGCAGTCTGCAGTTCATTCTGTTCATTACTTGTCATTATGATTAGACTAGACTAGAGTCTAGACTAGTCTACATTTTTATGAGAGCTTCGGGAGGAATTCCATATGTGTGCCAGAAAGATTTCCGCATGCAACACACCAAACCAACAACATACCCNATCTTTCTGGCACACATATGGAATTCCTCCCAGAGCTTCACTTCAGTGCATGTAAATATAAAATTTGACTCTACCTTTGCTAAACAAGTCAAATGCAATTTGAGAATGAGTCAGTGAAGGAGATCTCTGAATGAGACTAGCGGTCACTAGCCCCAAAATTGGAATTGATATAGACAGTAGATCTACTCTAGTGATTAGCTAGTTAAGCTAGACGGCCATCTTGGAGGATAGACCGCAATGATAATGATGCAGTTCATTTAGTCATAGACAGGTCATGGAGTAGATCGATATTTCGACTAAATCAGTGCTGTTGTTAGAAAGTCGACAAGGCTAGACTAGTGTAATCTAGCTAGTTGGTTACTACTAGACTAGACTGTGAGAATTTTCCGCCAGATGGTAGAATTTCCGCCAGATTGGTTTTGCGTTTCTGCCATTCAAAAAATAATTCCGCCAAACAAAACCGTCATCCCACTTGCCACCGCCGTCCAACGGGCGAACCAGGGGAGAAATAATGGACGCCATTATTCGTACAATTGTTTGAATAACTATAACTGGTTATTCATACATTTGTTTGATTTACTATGACTGGTTAATGAAGGGAGAGGGTTATTCGTACAATGGCCTTCTCTAACGACACCACCGATTCCATGACTTGTCTACGACTAAATGAACTGGGGAGGATTTCCATATGTGGTAACTGGCGATCTGGAGTTACGCTTGCTTCGACTGATGCTTCTGTCTCGATGGGCATTAGTGTTAGGGTTAAGGATAGGGTTAGGGTTATTGGNCGCTCGCTTCGACTGATGCTTCTGTCTCGATGGGCATTAGTGCTAGGGTTAGGGTTATTGGGGTAGGGTTAGGGTTAGAGTTGTATTGGTACGTTATTCGGAATTAAGGTACTGACCGTAGTTGTAGGAGTTACCACATATGGAAATCCTTCCATGAACTGTATCATCGGTGCTGTCGTTAGAGATAGCCCGTACAATTGTTCGAATAACTATAACTGGTTATTTGTACAATTGTTTGAATAACTGTAACGTAACTGGTTATTCGTACATTTGTTTGATTAACTATAACTGGTTATTCGTACAATTGTTTGAATAACTATAGGTATGAAGATGCCAACATCACCTGGCATTTTGATATGCAATTGTAAATAGTTCCTATAAAATCAGAATGAAGTGGCCTGGCCTTGGTTATCTTTCGAAACCCCGGGCAAAAATATCATCGAATTTACGGGTTCATCAAATTGCGCTGTTTAGAGAAAATAGTTGTGCGAATAAACAGCAATGGTTATTCGTACAATTGTGCGGATAACCACTCCGATTATAAATAAACAGACAGGTCCAGAAAAACCTCCCAATCGAGCAGTTGTTTGACTTCCCAGTCGAGCAAATGCGCACGTCTGACAAGACGAACATGAACACTGCACACTCAGAGTTCTGCTCAACGACATTAAGAGTTGAAGTACGGCTTGTAACTAATTTCAAAAAGAATAAAACTAGGCTATTGCTGTCTAAATGATCATTTTTTAAAAATGATTTTTTAATAAGGACATAGTTGGTGCATAAGGGCATTTCGCTTAGATCGGTAAAATGACATCCTTGCTCACTTAAGCTGTGATGAAATGACCACCATATTGAGGTATAGTGACAAGCATTTCCCAGTGTTCATTAGTGAACTCAGGATACCCTAGTACCAATAAATTCCATTGGTGTTTCAAGCACTAATACAAAGATGCTAAAGGGAATTCCCTGGAAATTAGGAAAAACCAATGTATGGAAACCCGGCAGATCACATTGTATTAATTATTATAGCGATTTCCTTTCATGATTTGATCCTTCAACTGAGAATCAATTTTTGATGACTGGTATTTGGAAAGTATCCGGTGTATTTTGTTCAAATGTTTCATCTCTGCTGTATTCAGATTTCGCTGATTTTGCATTTGTGATAAGCCCATATTGACTTTACTTGTATTTGGATAATTCTTTTTGAGAAAATTCAATTCTTAGTTGAAATATGGGTGTTTTCTTCCAAACTTTTCAAAATAAAATAACATCTTAAGAGTTGTGTAATAAATTATCCGTGCCGCACAAAATTCAGAGCCCCAAGAGATTTTCCTGCTGCCAGTTCTCACCTATGAGAGTACTAGATCTAGACGAATTTGGCTAATATCCTCAAAGTGTCGGTAACTGACATCTTGTTATCTATCGCGATTTCCTGTTTAGATTTGCTTACAGAATCCTAGACAATCAGACTTTTAGATTTTGATCATAGATCATTTTTACATCAGATGAACTTTGTTTTGAGCGGCTTTAAGTCAATTTTCACCTTGAAAGTTAAGTAAATGATATTTCTCACTCTGTCGATATTCAGCTATATTCGGCGTCGTGCCGATCCTACTGGCGGTGTTGTCACTGGTACAGATTTGTTTCGAAAAGCAGGATTAAATGGCCTCACAGGAAAAAGCATGTGGCCAGAGTGGCAACATTTTTTTGTGTTTTTTTTTCAATATGCCGCCCACTGCTAAAGTGATGTTAGAAAAGGGCATCATTCTTAAATTTTCCCCCTCAAAATCATTTCTTTGAGAAACAACAAGACAGATGTTATATATCTGCGGAAAGTCAGATTAAGTACTTTTTTTTCACTTTACACGATATGTTTATAAATTATTGCATTTTTCATTTCACAAAACAAGATATTATCACTGTTGTTGCATCATCACTTTCAGTGGGCAAGATTGTACAATGTGGTCTTGGTTAATTGATCATACAAACCTCGAAATCATTTCTTTTTCCTCCATTCTCCATCTGAATTTTCTGCTGAAAAAACAGATGAAACACCATCTGTTATCGTAACTCAAGGGGATTCACTATAAATTTCGTAAGAAACTANCACTTTACACGATATATTTATAAATTATTGCATTTTTCATTTCACAAAACAAGATATTATCACTGTTGTTGCATCATCACTTTCAGTGGGCAAGATTGTACAATGTGGTCTTGGTTAATTGATCATACAAACCTCGAAATCATTTCTTTTTCCTCCATTCTCCATCTGAATTTTCTGCTGAAAAAACAGATGAAACACCATCTGTTATCGTAACTCAAGGGGATTCACTATAAATTTCGTAAGAAACTAGTCGCGACTACTGGCACTAGATAACAGATTATAATGCCCTTGGGATAGAAGTGTCAGTCGAGGCCAGTCCATAATACAAACGGCCAGGAGCATCAGGTTCAGATTCAGAATTCCTCCCTGATTCAGGGTTACATTGATTGATGTCTTGTTCAGATGGTTATGAATTCAGAACCAGGAGGTAGATGGAATGAGGTGTTGTTTGAAGATGATAATAGTAAATTTATAGAACTAGGCCATCACTATGGACAGGACCACTTTAGCATCATGTCACTTCACAGAGTCACAGATTGACCACCAAATTGTTCATATTCCTAGATTATTCCACCTAGAAGAAGAATAAGCATTGATTTTCATTTTTTTCTTTCCCTCAACAGAAGAGATTGCTGCCAGAATTGGATCAGAATTGAAACGGATGCAAAGGAGGAAACAGCTGTTCTACCCAACTGCTCACAGTCCACCACTGTCAACAACTTGCTCTGCCCTTGGTCGTCAGAGTCCACCCTTAACTCTAGAAACTTTGACTTCACAAGGCTCTTCAAGTGATTTTCCATCTTTATCATCATATTCAGCCTCAGGGACTTCCTCTCCAAAACAGAAAGATGTTCCATTGTTCACATTCAGACAAGTTGCTATGATATGTGAGCGTTTGGTCCGCGAACATGAGGACAAAGTCAGGGAAAGCTATGACAAAGTTCTAACAAACAAATTATCAGGTAAGTTTATATTACTTTATATTTTAAAACAGTGATTAAACATAAATCTGGGTGGGTTTCCAAATGGGCCTCACACACTAAACTGAGGTTATTTCGGGGGATTGGATACAATCCAGTCTCCTGTTGACAGTACAATATGGCAAAAACAAGCACAGATCTTTATATCTGGAAACTTTTCTGGTCAGCAGAATTAGTATAAAAGATTGTAAGGTTAGGATAACTAGAAGCATAAAATATTTAATATTGGTATTGTTTAATGTGTTGGAAATGCAAGACACTTTTCAGAGATCTTCATTTTGATCTTCCTCAGGAGTCAGGACACACTTTTTGGGAAGATTCATGCCTGTGTAGTCAAAATTTGCCAAGATCTTTTAGGCACATAATAGTTATAACCTTCTATATCATATAGTATAAGGCATATATGTGTGCAACATCAAGAGTAGGTCAGGTCACTCTAACATTTTTACTGCCAGTCATATAAAGGGTAAGTTGCTGAAAAATGTAATGCTAGTATGTTTTATGAACTTTGAGGTAATCTTCACTTGATAGAGAACTCCAAATATGAATCCTTTGTGTTTGATTGACCTTTCTTTGTAAACTGTTGCCATAGGACATATATAACATGGGACTACAGGTATGGCCATAAGTTTTACTTTACTGTTATGTAATGGGAATGCATTAATTTATTGAAGATTGTTAATAACAGATATATTCTAATCCACAGAGCAGTATGAGGCATTTCTCAAGTTTAATCATGATCAGTTACAGAAGCGCTTTGGAAATGCACCAATGAGCTGTAAGTTAACCATTCAGTACTCACAGTCTTTATAGTCATAGCATTCTAGTCTGGGCCATCACTAAAGTATATATTTGAACATGTTTTATTAATTGTTTAATATGAAAATGAGGGGATTTTACCCCCAAAAAAGGATGAAGTTTCGAATTCTCAATTATAAATAAGCCATTGCTTGGTCTTGCGGAGGGCAGGAGTGGGCGCTGCTTGGGTGAGGGCTGATTCATTGCAAGATTTAAAAAAGTGGGATCGTAGGGTATTTAGAAAATTATGTTGTCAGTTGCTGCCATCCCTTTTTAGATTGAAGTGTTCCCAGTATCATGCTTAAATTGCATCTCAACCTGACACTTACCTGGGGAATCTTCCTTAGTACTAAGAGCCATGGGATCCTTGTGGCTAATGCAGTTATGGTTGGCACCATGGCTCAGTTCTTTCTCTTTACCATATAGTAAGCCGTGTCAGTATACCCAAGTTTGCTCTTTAAGTTTTGAAGGGCGCCTGTATCTTATCACTTACTGAGCGTGATATCCATGTCTCTTTGTTTTTGTTGGTTTTTTGTTTTTTTTTTAAATTAATTTTTATATCAGCAAAATTCAGGTAATGATACAAAAGGGGTCAGATAAGTGTACATTTATAGCATTGTTTACCTCTTCCTTGTTGTTTTTCAGATGTTTCTTAAGAAGCAATTCTGGTGTGACTTCAAGACTTGGATGACATAAGTGAATAGTTCTTTCTTTCAAGAATGGATGGCTTTTCCATGTTGACAGTTGGCAGTGTGACGTGAACCTTAAGAACAAGCTGTGTTTTGTTTGCCATTTATTTTGCTGGATTTGGTCCTGTTTGTGCTTGTGTTACAGTTGAATGGTGGAAAATGTGTGATATCAGTGTACTGTCAGGAATTGTTTTGTCCCAAAAGTTTCACCCTTCCATGAACTTAATCTGGAATCTGAACCAGGTGCTTTTTTGTTGTTTATCGGCTAACAAAGAGGATCCTGTTGTCATCATTAATTCTATGTTGACAGTAAATGCATTCATCATGATTTGTATTTCTGAATTGTTTAAGAAACAGGAAAAAACCTTCCAAAATTTGTTGAAGCCATACCTTGACTGTTTGTGCATTGACTGATCTAAAAATTCTGCATTCAACCTTTTTTTTGGTTTGAAGATGTTTCTTTGCGTAATTTCATCATCCTTAATGTCTGCAAATATTAGTTGTTTTAATTATGTACATTTCCTTTCTTACATGAATGCAGTGCTATTTTGGTTTTCGGTAGCTATATCTCATTGTTTATGGTAGTCCGCAGTAAAGTGTTTACTTCTGTCCACAAATTTGAAACACAATTATTACTAAGAGGAGCAATGTTCATGCATGTATATGTGGTTTGGTAGTTAGCTTCACACAAAACATTGTCAAAAAATGTCAGCAACCACCAGTAATGACTCCTTGGGTGTGACAAAATGCAGCATCCCCAAAGCCATACTGTAATGAATGTCAAGCTGCAATAGTTCACCCTCTGAATGCCTGGACTCCTACAGGACCATTTCTTGTGTAACTGGCTGAATCATTTTTTAGTACAGCCTTTTGAGATTCATGGAGATACTTTGGGTGTGAAATCAAAAAAAAATTGTGCGACCTCATAGTTTTCTTAGAGCACTAACACTTAAGTACCTAATTTTAATAATTTTAAACAAGGTTGACAGGATATTTATAACTGTGGGGGATTGCAGCCGGCTCATGTCGTTGCCATTTCCTTGAAGGAAAGACTTAATGTGTGCTTTCTGTTGTCAGACATTCAACAGCTCGCCATAAGATTTGAGTGAAAGAAATCTGAAAGATGATATTTGTTACATAGATGAGTTTTCAAATCATCACCTGCTCAATGAGTGGGTTTATGACTGTATGTAGTGAAAGGGTGTGAGAAGTAGAATTGACAAACCTAAAGAGGACATAGTGTTGTCCTCTCCCACTGTTTCTCAGGTCAGATCAGTAAGAATGTTTGCTGCAACACTCTCATAACTGGTGACATCTTGATCAAAAATTTATTTTTTTATGTTTTATAACATTGTTTTCCCAAATTCCCTTCTGTGCAACAGTCTCGTACCTATAAACTTGTGTAAAGACAATGCCAGTGCTTTAATTCTACAGCCCTTTTTGTATGCTGTTTTTAATTTGCTGTGAGCATAGGCAATGTACTTGGTGAGGGAAATGATGCTTTACTATTGAAAAATCCATTGCCAGTCCAGTTATGTTGCTCTGATGACTGTGGTTGTTTTATAAGCTGTTTACAATTGTCTTTAAATAAGATCTTAATGGCAAGCATTCATGCCTATCTCACAAGAAATCACTTTGCAGGATGATCCTACCTGTACCATTTTGAAAGTATTGGCCTGAAAAGGACAATCTAATGACAGAAGTTATGGGAGTGTTCCAACAAAGCATCAAGAAGTGGTATGTTGCAGTGAAGTAATGCATCTATGCCAGTATATTAAGTATAATGTGTACATAAGCAATTACTTTTGTTTTTCTGGGTATGTGAACATCAGCGTTGACAGAATAGTGGCTGTATTATCTCATCAAACCTGGTGACAAGTTTCCAAGACGTTGACAAAGCAAATTAAGAATGCCATTTGCTAGGGGCATTACATTGATAAAGATTTTTCACATTATGTTCCAGAGAACAATAATGCATGTCTTCAGAATGTCCCATAGTCATTACTGTTTATTTGATACGATTCAATGTGTTTTTGCAAATTTCTTGACTTGCACAGTAATACATAGTTTCTTGAGGAAATGCGGCAGAATCATGCGGTGCTTTTTTGTCTCAGCATCAACCATTTTTATCAGCCCTTTCAGTTTTAAATGTGGAGATGATGTCAGTACCCTGTTTTAGAAAGAGTGATAGGAAAGCATCAGTTTTGTTCTATCATTAAAGATCCACATTTCAGGAGATCCTGTCACATTACTTTGCACCAAATTAGCAAGTTAATCCATGTACATAATGTACAATCAGGGTGTTTTAATTTTTGTTTTATGTTTACTCATTAACATGTCATTGTGGTGACTTAAAACTATTACTGTGTAGATCATTGACAAAGATGGATAAACCCTATTGTGAAGCAAGTTTTGATTTATCAGTGCTAGTACAAACTTCTGTGAATACAAACCACATGCCACGTTTGCATTTTTTGACACTCAGTGAAGCTAACATCGCTTAGTGGCAGTTATGTAGTTTGTTATAACATTGTTCAAATGAAAGTGTCCATAATTGCATACATTTTTGGACTTGTTTGTCTATACACTGTGCTTGACCTGATTTGTCGAGATGTCAGTGTAATGCAGTAAATTGGTAGGAATTTTCTGATATTCACTGCTACCGAATCAGGAATATCTGTAAAAAATAATAAAATCCGTATAACAGAAGTTTAAAATTTGCTGCCTCACCTCAGCTTTTATTTTGGGCTGCCTTTTTCTTGGAATGATGTCTTTAAAACAGTTCTATGCAGCATTTGGGGTGGTTTCACATATGAAGTGGTTAGAAATTATGGTGGCATGGCATAAGTGTAAAGTTACAGAGCTTAAATTAGATAACTCAACCTGTTTTAGGTTTTTCAATGTTTGAATAGTAACAATCTCCAACCTGCATTCCCTGCCTGATATTGAATTACCGGTATGCTTCATATTCAATGTGGTTCTTGTTGGAATTATACCACCAAGATTTGGTGGGTAAACATCAGCAGAGAGAAGTGTTTGATGGTCTTTGTCCTGCACATCTTCAGACTGCTGTACCCATGAACTCAAGTGCTCTTCATTAGTCATTTATGTGCATTGTCATACCTGTACATTTTGAAAATACTGTGGAACCTTGCTATATATACCCACCTTACACCCAAAGTTCCTTGGGGGCATGTTATCAAATGGATGTGTTATCCAATAAGGGGCAAAATGATTTAGGGATTTTTGCCTGGGGATGACTAGGGAGGGAATGGTGTTGAGATAGGGTTGTATGATATGGTTCCTCTGTACATTGCTTACATCATGTCATTCTGATGGCATATCCATGTGCTGACTTCTACCATTGCTCACATCATGCTACATTTTAAAAATATGAAATTACATGCTATATGTCAGAAAATTTGCAGTGTCGCATGAAAAGGTTACATATGTTTTTCTCAGGCAGGCAATACGGAGATGGTAAAATGCTTAACAACTAATAAAACGTGCAGTTTGATAAATTACTCATAGTGATAAATAAAAAGATAATTTAATGGCAATTAAAATAACAAGATAACTTTAATTCTGAGCAGCTGAATACTTTGCCATTATCTGCTACCATCCTTGGCAATAAACTAGCAATGCCCTGGCTCTGGGCTTGAATTTTTTATTGGAGCAAAGGGAGGGAGCAGGGTCCAGGGAAATGGGTGTTATTACTCAATATTTCCATTTCATCTGCGCTGATAAACACTGTATTTTAGTTTCCTTGTGAACACCAGTAAGTTTTACATAGACGGAAAATTTTCAGTTCCAAGGCCGGAAAAATTAAATGTGGGGAATAATGCCTCATGCAGACTTGGTAACCTGTCAATGCAGATTGTTGCTCATGCTTTGTGCTTGATAAATGTATTTTAGTTATACTATGTAGATACGTTGTTTTGTTCTTTTCATTCACCATTTCTATTGCTTTGAAGGTTGGAGTTGGGGGAAGAGCAAACATTCAGTGCCTCTTTCTGTGTCCATTTGAGTTTAACATTTCCTTTAGTCATTTTCAGATTGATGGAGTACGAGCCATGTGATTTATGATAAGAGAAAAGGAAGCTACTTACTAGGCAACCAGCAATTACGATGTTTTATTATGATTGATTTAATGACCCTTTTCAATACAGTTGTGGCTACCTTTCATATATCAAAACAAGGCTTGAACCTTTGTCAGACTGCCTACAAAAGAGTGTGTTTTAAAACACCATGAAAGTACTCTGCACTGAAATCTGCAATTAGCAGGATTTGAATTCAGGCCCCTCTAGACCAAGAGATGAGTGCTGCACTTCATTTTTACATGTATGTTGTCAGTACCCATCCAGTGCATAAATGTTTTTGAATTTTTTATAGTGTTTGTGATTATGAGGTTGGCATAACGAAACTGTCGAGACCTTTTACACATCGGTTTGGCCACAAAATTGCTGGATCCAGTTTTACAGCGTTACTGTGCTGGCACACTCCATCATTCTCTTATTTTAATAGAAAAAAATGGTGTGCGACACAAAAGACAACAAATAAGAGACTGTCACATCTAGCAGCACACAGAAAAAAAACTGATTTGGTTTCCAACTCAGTGGACATGATGATCTGTCATAGTCCTGATGGATTATTTTTATTAATTCAGTATGCAAGTTGTAAATAGAGCTCTGAATGTCACTCTTTCTGTTTCTTTATAATGTGTAAATACCATGAAAATAAAAAAAAAAATTTGTTCACTAATAATTGTGGTGTTTTTCTTTATTGTCCTTCTGATGAATTGGTTTGAATGTTATTGTGTTTGTGGTCTGGCCTTTGCCTGTCCATACCAGTGTTACTTTTCACAGCAGATAATTCAGCTGCCACCATTTAAAAGTGTCGTTCGTTAAACCTGTATTGCTAACAGTCAAGTTTTAAGCGAACCCATTCAGACATGACACTCTTTCTGCAAGTTGTCAGAATTCTAGCAATATTTATGGCTCAGACTGTTTTGTTTCGTATGTGTCTTTTCATAACCATCATTATGTAATGCACATTGATGTTACCAGACTATCCCATTGTGACCAATTTGGTCTTCCGTGAAGGTTGCAGAAAATTTTATCTTATTCCGGTGGCAGCACTGCATGAAGACATTCTTTCAGTCTTGAGGCTAATTTATTTCTTCTCTGCCAATGCCATCAAAATAGTGATCCTTTCTCACTATGATCTCAGAATTGAATAGTAAGCTCTTTATTTTGAGCAAGTAATGTCTTGGCACATTCTGTAACAATTTCATTAACAGAAGATAATTGTGTACTGTGCATACTGATAAACTTGTGAAAGTGTCTATCTTAATTTCATTCCCGTACAGACTTAGTAATTCAACCACCCAAGTACTGCATGCATAAGACAGTGTTTCAAAACCATATTACAATCATACTATAAAAATTTCATTTGTAGCTCTGCTGAAGATTACCTTTGCAAACCAAGTCCAGAATTTATTAAAACCCTGTTGAGAAATAGATTTAGATCTGGCGTATCAACATTTTTTCTCCTTTAGACTTTGAAACTCTTTCTCAAAATCGTATTCTTTGCTAACCTTCTAATTCTTGCTCCTTATTTCTATATCTCCAGAACTTGATTATCTCACGAACTTGAATCTCTTATACTAGACTGACAATTTTATTAGGTCCCAAATTTCAAGTTTATTAGATTATATCATATTATGTTCAGATTATGTTATCCGATTTCATGTTAAAAAAACAGGTTGTCAACGTTATCACCATTTCTTACCTAGTTTTGAATTTTTTTCATTCAATTTTCACAAATGTTACTTTGTGCAGCTCTCCAAAACGACCAGGCAAAGTACACTGAAATTCTATACTGTTTTAACAGTATCAACACAACACCCAGCCTAACAAACCTCCAAGAACTAACTAAAAAATTCCCGATTTCTTTATTTCCTATAGAGAGTATTCCATATTTCTAGCTTACACAAAACTTTTGAGAACACTCTCAAAAGCATGGTACCAAGGGTGATTATCATGATTGTGTTACACCCATCAAGACTGACAATTTAAAGGTTCTCTTATCGTAAGAATTCAGAAGTAGGCTTACATTAGTGCATCGGTGCTGAATGCATCCTTAGTAGTGTTCAACATGCAGAGTAAATGTAATTATTAGGCTGATAAGAGGCCCCATCGTTAATGCGGAAGTTCTGAATTGATAGACTAGAGGCGTTAAGAGTCTCTACAAGTCTACACGTAGTCTGTTCTTGACACTTATAAATTTTAATTGTGTCGTTGTCGAAGATCGTGTCCTTATTTTGTATCACAGAGAAATACCGATAAAATATGGATCAGTTACTCAAAAAACGAAACTCGCAGTCACTCCCACTTCATCAGCTGCAAGATGTTTCCGTGGTATCAGCTGATCTTCACACCTGTGATCATTGTGTTGGTTTACTATGTAGTTTCTACAGTCCTTGGATGGTCCCAGACGAAGGGGCAGAAAATTCTGCCTCCAGTTTATGGTGGATGGCTGCCTTGGTTAGGATGTGCCTTTGAGTTCGGAAAGAGTCCCCTCACCTTTATAGAGGCCAAGAGAAAACAGGTGAGCTAGGCTAGAGGCTAGACTAGATTAGATGTCTAGTAGAGGTTCTAGACAAGTAGACTAATCTATAATGATAGCACTAGTTTCGGCACAAATATGGCTGAAAAAAAAAAAAAAGAGGAGAGATCAGAATGAGACTCATACATGATGTTCTTGTCTTGCTTTGATGGGGTAGGGACTTACTTCGTCAACTGATGCTCTCATCTCGGTGGGCAATAGGGTTAGGGATAGAATTGGGTTTGGGGTATACATGCATGGGTTTTGTTAGTAGGTGTGACTTCTGGTTAGGAGTTTGAGTGTGAGGAGATGATAAAAATAGACACTATGAAAGTGTCATAAAAAACTAACATTATGATGATCTCATCAAATTAATATTATTCAAATTGCTGAAAACATGAGATTTGGAAAACATACATCTTGTAAAAGGGGGTGGGGCAGTGGCACAAAAAGTAGTCCCACCATTTCCATTTCTGTTTACATATCCAAAGGATTTTGATGATTTACATACATTTAGAATCTTCTCTTGTTATCAGCTTGGATCAGTGTTTACTTTGAAAGTAGCTGGAGAACGGATGACATTTCTCACAGATCCCACAGACTTCCCCTTGTTCTTTCGGTCATCAAATGTTGATTTTCAGAAGGCTGTTCAAAATGCTGTGCAAAATGTTGGTAAGTTTCAGCAAAGCCATTACATTGTGAATTAAAATGAGGGATATGCAGAGGGATATTAAATTGTTGAATTCATGATAGGATTTAATTTTATTTTTTTTTGAGCTCCTGGTTTTCCACAAAAGTAAACTAATGCTATTTGAGGAGAATTTTTGATCCATTGCATCAGTTTCCAATTGTTAGAACTCTTAATGATAATTTCATAGTAGGTAGTATTTTACCCAGGAAATTTCACCATCATTATATCATTCCTCACTGCAAGCCCCAGTTTTAAAAAAAAAAAAATATGCTCTGCTTCAGACACTTAACTTGTTGGATTTCTCACCAGAATCATTTGTTTGCACATTTATGAACTATTTGTCATGAGGAACTGCAAAATGTCCAATTCCCAATTAATCTAGAGCCAAAATTAGGTGCTGTAGCTGCCATTTATGAGTAATGCAGATGACAGTTTCAGTCACCAGTCACTGCCCAATAGAAAAGCCCTGAAAAGTTGCAAGTATCAAAGCAATCAAGGGCATCAGGCCCAGTGAGGCAGTAACTTAGTAAAACCCATTAACACAGTTGGGCCCTCTCACTATGCTGGAGGCGTAGCATGAAGAGAGTTAATACATGAACAGGAGTTAATTGTTTTGTTGAAGAGCTTTTTATGTTTTTGAAAGCAGAACCAGTTTTCTCAAAAGTCGTTTTGGTAGGAATAAGTTGTCTTGCCACAAGATATCAGAGCTGCTCCTCATGTGGGAAATTCCTTGATGAAAATGCAGTTGTCAGGTCAGAAAGAAAGTTCGTGTATAGACTTCACACTAGCACAAACAGTAATGGATTGATTATGTGTTATGTGAAAGACAGTGTACAATGAACTCATTGATGAAACCAAGGAAATAATTTAGCGCCCTGTTATGGTCTATATGAAATGATGAGATGTCACTGTGCTGAGAGAAAAAGGTGCACACAGGCTGTGGTACTGCTTGCATTATAATAATATTAAAATGATAATGATATTGCCTTCTGTTTGTTAAACTTCAGCATCTGTGACTGAGGAGGCTTTCTTTCAAAACCATACAAGAATCCATGACACTGTCAAGGGTCGTCTTGCAGCTGGCAATTTATCAGCCATTTGTCAGACTCTGTTTGCAGAATTTAAGAAACATTTATCAGAGTTTGCAGTTCAGAGTAAGTGCCATTATATTTATATGTGTGTCAAACAATTTAGTTATTTGGTACCATGCTAAACATTCATTTGTCAATTCAACCAGTACATTTCAAAGCACAATAATTAGTGCAAACTAGTTCTGAGTCACAATTGAAAAATTAAAAACCCGCAAAGAGATGAACCTTGTACTTTTGTATTTATTAGAAACACAGTGCACTCAAACACACTTATTTAAAAACACTCTTAATGTGAAACTAGTATAATTCTGCAACACTTTGCAAGTTCCAAGGTGATAATTAGTTTAGATTACAAATTATTTAGAGCTCCTTGGGAATTTCTGTTTAGGTGTGTATGAGTGTAACAGCCTTTGCTTTTATGCTAATCAGACCATGCAATATGGTCACCATTGCCAAGTGGGTTCCACACCAGTCATAATTTAGTATTTTTCTCTCAGGGGCAGAGTACATGAAATTCAATTCCCAACAGCAGTAGACCATAAATGTCATTTTTTGCACCAGAGTTCTCTCACATCTTTGTTTTCAAGATTGGTTTGCAGACAGATTGATTGCAGCGAGTCAAGCAGAGGCTTAAGTTGCTAAACTAGGAACTGAGATATCAGGCTCTGGTGCCAAATTTTTATTTGTTGCTGAAATCAACAATAAACTCATTTCTAAACACAAAAACATTGATTTAATGGGCAAATGGTCAGTAATTGTGAATAAACTCAAGTTTTGGTGAGGCATATCAGATGAAATTATGAAGGTTAAAATTTTTCTTAAATTCACAGAATTTTTCTCCATTACAAGAGTGACCCCCCAGCTAAAGGCCAGAGTAATGCTAGGTCAGAACTCTCTTTCAGCTAATGGAAAGTACACACATTATGTCATACGAATAACTTTATTTAGCCAAGAAGCAATGTAAGCTTCATTTTAACAGACTGCATGACATATTTTAGATGCAGATCAGACCTCATAATTACATTCCTCTTTCCATCTTCAGATGACAGTGATAACTGCACCCAAATAGATCTCAACAGGATGGTACGCAGCACCATGTATAAGTCTGTGATGAACAATTTATTTGGGAAGGGAATTTTACCCATAGATCAAGAGGTCAGTAACAGCTGATATTTTTTATATTCATAAGTCCAACATGTAGAACTTAGATCTAGGTACCATTTCACTGTTGATCCTTGTGGGTTATTGTACATTTGATGATAATATGATACATGTAAGTGTACTAAAGAGTGTACAAGATGATCCATAATATACACCCCTGGCTTATGAACATGATTAAATGCTTCAATAATTAATTGGTCCCACCATAAAAGGCTGGGCTTATAACGGCCAAGAGCATCAACAATCGCTGACTCCTTGGTTCATCATGACAATACACCTTTTTCTATTATGCATTTCAAGTCAGCATAAGTACAGTACAATAACCTTTAACTGGTACTGATAAGCTGGCTCCAAACTCTGTATAAAGAAAAACTGGGCTTCCAGTGCTAAAAACACTACCTTTGATCTCTTATTCTGGCTGTGCCTTGGTAATGGTAGTATGTATGCGAGATGACCCACTGCCCC
>JAWQUT010000122.1:1269268-1284673 GCA_033807755.1 Ellobium chinense
TAAAGCTGTGTGACAGAGGATGTGGTTCAGGACTAGACTTCATTGTGAAACTACTGAGATTTGTTATTTTAGGTTCATTCATTATGTATTTTCAGTGTGAACTTCATCTTGTTGGAACCCAACAACCAGTGCAGAGTTGTCCAGTGGAAGTACGCAAACACAGTCCTTAGTAGGCCAGCAGAGCTTAGACTTAAGAGGTGATGCAGCACATTCCCAGAGGTTTAACGCAGATGACATAAAGTGCAACTCACCACCATAAGTACATTGAAGTTTCTATGCAAAATTGGTGTGCAATTTTACATAGGAACTTCAATGTACTTATAGTGATAAGTTGTGCGCCATGCTGTCTGCATTATAAACAGAAAAGGGCTGTGTCTCTCTTTTATAAATTGTTGCAGTTCGATGACAAGCCATGAGTACTGTGATAACCCTGTGCATGGAATCAGTGTTTACATAATTTTTATTTACATAATAACATACATTTGTAACATGAGTGGATTGATGGGTGATTAGTCATTACGTGTGTATCTTATGTTTATGTGTGCACAAAGTAAGTGCATGACAAGCTAATGATTTGAATTCTTTGAACAAACAAATCATTCTGGTTGTTTATTTATCAAATTAAATAATTTCTGGCCTGTGTTAAATCATTTCATTTGTTACTGAAATACATGTCACAAGATCTAGTTGAAGCAGTATAATATCTGTCCATCACACATTTTCTGACCATGTTTTGGGACTGAATAGTGAGTGAAGCTGTTAGAGAGCCCGACTGGCTTGGCCAAAACAAAATGTCTCATTGTTGCAATGGAGATGTAATAGTATAACTGTGGTCAGATGTTTGATATTCCAGACATCTTTTGGTCTTTATTTCCCATACTTTAGTTTTATTTCTCAGGGACTATACACTTGAGTGATGTGCATGTTTGTTAAAGCCTTACCATGTGAATTTTTTATCGCCTGTTTATGATACTAACTTACTATGTTCATAATTAATACTTACATGTTACAGTGGGGAACTTTGAGATGTCATGATCCATCCTTTAGATGGCTGGGTAGTAAAGAAGTAATACATCTAAATCTAACATCAAATTTATATTGTAACTTTTCATGTAATGATTTACAATACATGTATACATTTTTAATGTATTGTTTGATCAAGGTTTTTGAGTAATGTATTGCCCGTTTTGTAGTGTTTTTGACAACATCTATTATTGTACAGTGTGTGTGTTTGTTATGGCTGATACAGTGTCACGAGCAGACAACAGACATCCTTCATTATTCATGCATTCTGTGACTTCTTAATGCTGGCTTTTGCAAGAAACTTCAGGACACATTATGGACACAGAAGAAAAATCAAATATCAGCAGAATCTTCCTGGTGAAACCTGACCACTCTTTTTCAACAAGGCTTAAGAGTTTTTTAATGTTTTATCCACCATTTAAGTTTTTCATATCAAGTGGAAACAATGTTGTGACTGGAATGCTGTAGAAACCAGAGGCCAATGCATTTGTAATCTGGAACCATATGTCAAAACATGTTAAATCAGTATGGAGACCTTTTACATGCTTCACATTAGGTTGGAATGTATGTGCATTTTTTTATAACTGTTGACACTATAGAGGACCTTATCTTTTATCTTTCATAAAATGTAATGCGAACTTATTGCTCACTGTGCAAAAACCAACTAGAATTAGTGCCATGCACTTTCATTATTTACACACCAAAGTTTGAAATGTATATCATAGTTGCTGTTCTTTTTCAGAATTATATTTTGTTACCATTTTACATCTTGTTTCAGAATTGCATTTTAATTTTTTAAATTTTGTTGTCAATCCTATGTTTGTCTGAGCTGTTGCTTGAATGGTTAACACATCAAACCCTCAGTGAGATGCATTTTCACCACCAAGCCACTCTCTCCGCCCACCATGCTGATGCTGTGTTCATCATTTTGCTTGAGTGATGCAACAGCCCTGCCATCCACAATTTGCCCTTTAAACCTTCACTCATTTGGGCACACAACAACAAGCACCAACAACCATACATTTGTTTACTCACTTGGGCAACTGGGACCTTCAACCCTGGGGTTCTAAACCAAAATGGCACGTGGCCAGTATAGTCTGTAGACAAAATGTATAGTAAACTCAATCTGCCAATATATCAGTGGAATTCTGACATGCCTACACCCTTCAACACCATTTTCTATGTGGACTAATTTCTCTTTCCAACTGTTCGAACAATAAAGATATATAGTACAAAATGATAGTATGCACTTTCCTCTAGCCAATTTGCAGCAACATAGCAGCCTGCCTGATGAGCTGATTGTTTAATTTGTTGAAAAATTTTAACAAAACTGCCCAACAATAATGGGACACAGCCATTCTGAAAACCTTGTTTTTTACTTATGATTTCCTTATTGTGTGGACTAGCAATGACATCAAGTTTGCCCCCCCTATATAAATGTCTCAGATGTTGATATTTTTTAAGGATTCCACATGCTTGTGACTTACAAAGACTGTGGCATCACATCAATGATTTGCTCTGAGATGTTTTTGTGATCTGCACCATAAACTCAGCACAACAACAAGCACAAACAACCATACATTAGTTTACAGAAGATTTATTGCTCATTTATTAACTATGCATAAGACAAGCTTCATTGTCATCAATTCAGGCAATTCAATTCCACATCATTACTGATTGGAAAGTAAAAGCACTCCACATAATAAAATTCTGCCATCCAAGCCCTAGTAGTCTCCACAACAATATACTAACACCAAGACACATATACTTCATTCAAACATTTCATAAACATGTTCTCAAAGAATATAATAGGCACACATCCAAATCAAATGGAAATCTTGTGAAAAACATGCCACAACAGACAGTGTGAGAGATATCTGAATTTACAATCTTCATAAAATTGAAGACTGAGTGCTGGTAATGAGTGATGAAAAATGAAGATATCAACTGACTGGGCCATTGGTAAAACAGTTCACATACATCTGAGTTCCATGATATTCTCAACAGGGATTTAATACTCATGCCTAGATCACACTGAATATCTTGCTTGCCCACAATGTACATGTGCAATCAATTCCATATTCTAATGCAGATCTCCAGCAGATCAATATAGTCAAATTCATGATTGACAGATCTTACATAAAAACAGACAAACAATATCATTGTAGAATTTTCATAAATAACCAACAGAAAATGTGGCACATGCAAAAGTACAATCATCTGTATCATTTCATTTGACTTGGAATTATTTTACTATTTTTTCCTCTGCCCCCACCCCCCAAACCAGTCAAACCAAAAATCTAGAGGAATATGAGCAAAGATCAGAACTGATCCTAACCATGTTCCATAAAAGTTCTTAGCCGGTCTGTTTGAATGCATATCATGTTACATCAACATATATATGCATTTAGTGGAAAACTTTCTCCAGATACTCCACAGATTTTGTAGGTTAATGTTATTTTAATAAAACATTTCAGCAATCTTTCATGGATATGAACTGTGATGATAAAGTCAACCTGATAAAACTGTATATCAAACTATGGTTATTTAACAGGTTGTGTGATAAATGATAGAGGTCACCGTGAAGTGAGATCTAATGTAAACAGTGAAAATGTGCATTGATGACATGTCTCTCCTCAAAGAGTTGCTGAGGTGGAGAAGAAAGAAACAAGGACCGCTCTACAAACACAGTATTTTGGTCAATGGCCAGTAACATGCCAATACAGCAACTGCCACACATCCTTGTCAGTTATTTTATAGCAATAAACTAATGACATGACAATTTTCCAGGAAAAACAGCGAACTTTTGAATTGCACCTCAGTTCACCAATTATCTGACAGTGCATATGGTTGCTCATCTCTGAAATTAAAATACAATACTTACACGCTTATTACTAAAATGCTTTGCACGAAACTAGCAAAATTTTGAAACATTTTCAAAGTTCTGAAGTAACTGTAATAGTTGGCGTAGGATACACATATTATGAAATGTACATAACACAAATGTTCTGGGCATCAAGCGAATTTCATAATAAGTATAAAAATAACCCGGATGGGAAAGTAGAGAATATTAGCTCAAATTAAAGGAGCATATGGTGGACTCCATTTCTTTGGTGTTTATGGTCTTTTCCCAATACACAGCAGATCTACAAATTAAATATGTCCAGTAATGTTTTCAGCATAGTGTCAAACACCTGTATCTCCACAATATGGTCCCTGACCAGGTCAAATCTAACAACCTAATCAAGCAATCCTGAAATCATGTTATCAGGTCTCACTGCCCTATCGAATCTCTTGTCCAGTCAACATCCTGATGGGGTTGGTAAAATCTGTTGTGCTGCATGACTAATACTTCTTCAAAGTCTTTCGTATCAAGGCCATTCTCTGGAAAGAACAAAATCAAGAAAATTATATTATGTTTTCATTACAGTAATGAACAATAACACTAGCCCGTACATCGACAGCTATGACTACTTTTTATTAAAGCAGTGTCCTAAGACTCCCACACCTCATCCCCTCATTTTTTTTTTAATTTAAAGTTCAAAAAGCCTTCAAACAAGAAATCAAACTTCCTACTTCAATGAGGATAACTAGGCTCTCACTTTCTCACTCATGCATAATGCTATGGCCTCTACTAATGATGCTTTAGAGTACTGGTATATGACAGTTTCACCAGAACTTCATAAAGTCAAATTCCAGACCACCCCCTTGAAAATCTGAGATAGGTAAATTTGATATAGAAATTTATAAAGGTACTAAAGCTCTGCAGGAAAGTCAAGATCAAGAGGTTTGAAACTGTGTGGTTCTAGTGCTTATATTAATATTATATACTCTAATTGTTAGCATACATTTATTACAATATCTTGCCTGGGGCAAAATAAATGACATCCAAGTATTAGCTGAGAGTCTATTTCAAAAACATACAAATCTGTACTCCTTAAAAGTTTTACTAGCTTCATCTCTCTTTACCATGCATCTCAACCCTAATTTCTATTGCCCATCTGCTGAAAAACTTGAAACACAGATGCAGTAGGGATGTGTTTTAATTATAGCATACTTCAGATCGAACTCATGTTAATCCAGTTCACTCACCTGTTTATGTGCTTCAGTGGTGGCAGACTTCTTGTAAGGGCGAATCTCCTCAGAACCAAAGCCAGGTATCTGCATGTTCCAGCTGCGCTCTGTTGAATAAAACCATTACCATGAGTAAGTACAACCATGTCCATTTGGTTTCTTCTTTTTGCTATGAACTCGAAGGCTGTTTTAGTTGGCACAATATGTGTGTCCTTTGCCTACCATAAGCCACTTTCAGTGCTTAACCCTTTACTTACTAGCCTAGGCACCTTTGCTTTGGTCTAAACATATAATATCGAGGGACGCAACTCTGTCAAAATCAGTGAGGACTTCACAAAAATAAAATTATAATACTGAGAATATTTATGCACATAAAATCACAAGTAAAAGTTTTCCTGGCAGGAAAAGAATCGGTAATGATGTAGAATTCAGGGGCGGGCGATAGCGAGCAAACCAATAAAAGTTTGTCACTGTGAATGGCTTCTCCACTTTTCAACTGTCGAGAGATCTTTTAGGTACCCAGGGTATAGAATGAGCCACAAATATTTTCTGTCTGAAAGATCAAAGTTGCACAACATGACCCACCCTTAGATTCCGAGCTACAGAAATTCCTAAGTAAAAATCAGACATCCACTAATTAGCAAGATTTAAAGCAAAACCACAATTACAGTGCCACAAAGACCTATTCTTCAAATCCGCCCTTAGTTTAAATTGCCAAACACAAAAATACCCAGCTGTAATTGCATGAAAACTACTTATTATCACGATCATTCCTCATTTGCCTTAGTCATATTTTGAGGTTTTGAGCAATTTAGCGCTCTAAACCTGTTGCTCAAAGCAAAAGAGTATAATAACAAGTCAAAACTCTACATTTGTTTTATTAGGAAAAAGAAGATACATGGAAGAAAAGAGAATGTAAACAACTCACATCATCAAAAAATTATCTCTACAAATAAGGAATGATCATGACAAAATTTTTAAGTACTCTCTTTCTTTCTCTGAATTCTCAGGTTACAAATAAAGACAAGGCAGTTAAATATTTTTGTTTAAGTTAGAGCACCACCTTTAATGTCATAAATGGGAAAGACTACTTTTAACTGAAGGCAGAGTCAATATGTCCAGCTCAAAGCAATGAGAAGTAAAAAACAACACTCAGCACTGCACAGTCACACTCACCTAGATATAACTGTACATCTTTTGCTTCTAGAGTGTTAGAGCGCCTGTGCTTGGCAAGTTGGCAAGATGCAGCCACCACATTTTCAATAAAATCATCAGCTACTTGAAGTAATACCTATAAAGAAAAACAAGAAGACCACCACTTTGAAACTCCTGCATTTTTATGGGACTCTGCGACTCAAAATCTGCAAAAATGTTGTCATGTGGCTGATATTTTCAAAAAAAAACCTACCTGATACATCAAGCTAGGGTGTCATCTAAACCAGGTGAACCCAGCAAACAATACGACATCGAAGGACCACAGATGTCCATTTGAAAATATAACTCATGGCCTTTGCACAAATCTGTACAGCCTATGGTGGCAGCTCCCACCTCAGGATCCTAATCACGAAGAATACCATACTGCTCAACAACATATACCATAGTTTAGAGTTAAACCATGACACCTTAATCACTGAGCAACCACCAAACTCTAGAAAACATGCTAATACAGCTCTTCTTCCAAGAATCAGTCAATAACTAAATGATACATCTGTCCATGGTTTAACTGTAAATCTGTGCCAACTCACAGGACTAGACTATCACTTGCTGATACACCACATAAAATAATACACCAGACTCTATCATTTTCTTTACTCCAGTTTTAAGTGAATGACATATATTCTTGAGAATATTCAGGAAATCTAACCACTGTTACTCTGTTGCAAAGTATATGGTCAAAATCTGTATGGTCATCAAGTTGAAAATAAAAATGTCCCATTGAAAGAGTTCATGGGAGAAAAGAAACTTACATCTTCAACATCATCATCCATCTGTTCCAATGGATCCACCTCTTTCACAAGATCTCTCAGCCTTGACCTTTCCAACACACCCCTGCTGTCCGAGCCTGATGCCACCTGACTAGCTGCTATGGATGCTTGAGAAGATGCAGAGGACTGTCTGGATGAGCTTGAGTCTGAGATTTTCCCTGCATTCATCACCTGAGATTATCATTTGATACCAAGGTCACCTAACAGTGAAACAATATCCAGGCAGCAAGCAAAATAAATGACACCAATAAAAACAGTCTGATATAATTCTTTACTGTCTTGATTAGGGATGACAACGCACAGATTGATAATTGTACAGCTCCGTTTGGCTGAAGCTTACACCCTGATTTGAGAAAATGTGCAACTAAGTTTAAGGCCTGAATTCTTTTAAAACTAAATGGTGCATTGTAACATTTCAAATTACAAAACTCTTCGTACTCACTAAATTTGAACTTTGTCCACAAAATGTGAGTTTGCACTCATCAAATTCAGTGCCTGCTACTGAACCATTAAGATGACAAGCTAAAGTGTGGTGGATCAGTTCTTTTAAAGATACTTATCAATTCACTGGATGCCTATTTAAATATCTGCAAAAATGCTGAGAAATAAGAAGACATATGCAAACACAAATCAAATAAATGTGATAGTTCTCTAAGCATTGCCAGCTGAATTACACAAATGTTATGCCGCCAGTCAAAATGAGGCCTAAGTCAACAGACAAAAAACTGATATCAAAATCCATGAGCTGATTTAGGCCTTACAAAATGAAATTTTTGTTGGCTGCAGAAATTGAATATAGAATCACGTCTATTCAAGAAACTATTAATTTTATGGGTGAATTATATTTTGTTTCATTAAATTTTGCATCTTTCTAGAAAGATTATGACTTATAAAGAGTAAATTGTTCTTTAACTGCAATTTTCTCAGAAGTTTCATGACAGTATAGGGCTGATTTCCTGCCACTTCAAACAACTATATTTAAAGCCAGAGTAATCTCAGCTAAAAAAAGTATACCATGCATACAAAGTACGTAAAATAAGCTTTTATATGTTACCAATAAGCTTAATTTAAGTCTCATTTTGATTGGCAACAAATAAATCATAAATATCTGCCAGTGTTTGACAATAACATACATTTCCAACTGGTACAATGATTTGCTCAGGTTGAGACTGAACTGGCTGTGAAGGTCTAGCTATGATAGGGCTGCTGGTAGTAGCCATGATGATTGGGGAACTTGCTGGACCATTGTTCATGATGGTGATACTGTTGGTGCTGGCCAGGGAGGCACTGGGGCTGGTAGTACCAGGCAGACCATTAGGAGTGCTGGTGATGGAATTCTGATAGCTGCTCATATTGAAGAAGTTGCTCCACTGTTCATCCACTCACTCTGAGAGATGACATGTGGACTGGGGAATATATATAACAGCAAAATGTTAGTGTCATTACCATTCCGTTAAAATCAACAATGTGTGTTGAAGGAATAAGGACTTTCATAAAGAATAGCAGTGATATATCTTACCAAATACATGCATACAAACTGCACACTATTACCACCAACTAGCAAGCCTAGTGCCTAATTCAAGAAAAAAGCCCACCATATTTTGACTTAAAGAGTATAAATAGAGCCAATCTATGATGGATGACTGCATCTGACTTTGAAAATAATGTTGTGGATTAACCGAACAAGACCTGACAACATGGCTCTGCAAAATTCTAAGAATTGTGGAGTGAAGCAGTGTGGGTATGTGTTTACCACTGTGCTCTGTGAGATCAAACAATATGATTTAAGTAGGCCTATTCTGCAGTGTGATTTACTTAGGCCTTATTGAGCACAGTATATGAAGAAAATGACCTGCTGAGGCTATAGGCATGCCTCTGGTAAAGAAACACTCACAACTCTCCCACAAGTCGAAAATCAATAGTCATATATAACACATGTATGTAAATGTAATACTGACACAAAAAAAAAAAAAAGGAAACTCAGTAAAATCTCATTTATTCTCCTGATGTATTCTTGCTACTTTTAGGGACACCAGAAAGATATTCTTGCAAATGAGACTGGGCAGCCAAACCTGACCATCAGTGACAACAGATATAACTGCCTATATGTCTAAATTATATGATGTATAGGAGAGGACTGACCCTAGAACCAGTGAAACTACTTTTGGGACCTGCTGGGCAGTTCAACTCAAAAGATCAAGTCCAGTCAATGTTATCCTACGGCTAATTAACAGACTCAGTGAGTCAGAATTGACTCTAAAGATCCGATCCTCACACTCGAATTTTAGTTCCGATCTTTGTGACGCACTCAAATTTGGCTTGACTAAAAGTTAATTATCACACATTCATCGCAGGGTTAGCACGGGCTGAGTGTTGCAGCTTTTATAACTGCAAATTAAGAGAGGTTGTTAATGTTAGATACTAAGGATGGGAAGAAGGAGAAGAATAAGTATTGGAAGTGGGGCGTGCCCGGAGGAGGAGTAGGGTGACACTCAGACTCAGAGTACACAACGAAGTACCATTGGTGCTAACTGGTTGACAACAGGCAGAGCCACTGTCTATCTCTTTGTGTGCATGAGTGAATGTCAGTGTGTGAGTATTTATAGAGCCACGTGAAATTCAATTATAGAAGAACTGAAAGGGCTTACCCGCTTCTATCGTTCTCGCATAGTTTTCATTAAATTTTGTTTAATGCTATCACTATCCAATTACACATTATTATACTTTTCACAAGATTTTATAATTATATTGTTTCGATTATGTTCTCCGTTCGTCGTATTAAAATGAGAACAATAACATAACAATAAGTGAATTGAAAAAAAAAAATATATGAGGATTTCCATATGTGGTAACTTCTACAACTACGGTCAGTACCTTAATTCCGAATAACATACTAATACAACCCTAACCCTCACCCTATCCCCCTAACCCTAACTCTACCCTTAACCATAGATAATTGCCCATCATCGAGATAGGGCATCATAGGAGTAACAGTCGAAGCGAGCGTAATTCCTTATCGCCGTCAGTAACCACATATGGAAATCCTCCCCTGCCGTTTACAGTGGAATCAAAAGATTCATACTGACATGTTATCACCCGCCCGTAAAGTACTGGCTAGACAGTCTAGCCTTTGATGATACCTTTTTTTACTTCTTAGTACGCACAGGTTCAGCTCACAACCACTTTCCCAACAACATAGGAAGCCATTGCTATCTGGCGTGAAAAGTCAGCTTTCACCACGCTAAGCCACAGTTTCGTTCCATTTATATTTGAAGTGTGGATGCTTCTGAATCACTTCCTTTCAAATCAGCTTGATACTTGATTGCCTTAGAACTTGATACTCAAAATGGACTGCATTTTTAACTATAGATAAGTTCTTTTGCGGTTAGTTATTTTGTGCGATAATGCGGCTACATGAGAGCGTCAAAATGGCGGATGATCTGAACGACGAATGGTGGTTGCATGAGGATAGCCAGTCAGATGATGAAGTCAAAGGTAGGCTAAAATGCAAACAGGGCAAGGCCTCAAATTACTTTTGAAGCGATGGCGTTCTGAATATTAAGGGACCCTTGTCGTCAGTGGACAATGAGGTATTAGGGTCAGGAGATTTAGGAATCCTAGTCCTAGAAAATTAGACTCTAGTCTAGTCTAGTCACATGGAAAAAAGAAGCATGGATGATGATGCCATTGATGGGGTCGAGTGAGTTTTATTGTGACATGTCACAATCACATTAGACTAGTTGACAAGTATTTTACTGTTATAGGCCGCTTTCACCGCTGCTCTTTGTGTGAGTATGTGTGTGTGTTAATAACTTCCTTTGGAGCGTTTCTTGCNNNAGGGGAGGAGAGAGCATTTTCAGACTGAGAACAATGTCAATGATGCTGTGAATCAAGGAAATGAAAAGTTTTTTGAAGAATCACAAATTTAGGTAGTCTAGATTATCTGTGGCGTTATCAGACAGTCAACACGCCCACACAGGGGTTTAAAATTTAAATACTTTTTTAAAAACTCTCTCTCAGGACAGCAGCCACTGCTCAGCTGCTGTGCCAATAATATAATAATAGAGACCAGTGTATAGAGACCAGTGTAGTTCATTTAGTCTTTTGACTGGTCGAATTGGTGCTACCATGAGAAAAGGTGATATGGTCGTTAAATGTTCGCTCGATGTCTTCGCTGACAGTGTTTCTGGAAAAATTAAGTGTGCTTGTTTCATTTCATGGTGATTTCTTATTTTCTACTTTTTAACCTCAGTATTTCTCTGGGAAATTACAGCTATTGGTAATTCCCAGGCATTCTGACTCTGAGACACTGGCTTTTCTGGGAGAGTTAACTGAAACTGTTGGATTTTATAATCCAATCACATCTATTGTTTTTATGACAAAATTCTATACTTAGATACCGAGAAGACTTCAGAACATAAGCTTTCACTGCATGGGTCAGTTATCATTTCCCAGAGGCCAGTCGTGTTTTAGAAGAGGGTGTCCGGGCTGACACGACAGTGTCAGGTGGTGTCCGAGATACTAGAATCAACAATAAACATGTGTGACCAATTCATAAAATCTTGCTCCAGATACAGATGGAAATGAACTATTGTCATTCCAAAAAAAAAGTAAAAAGAATTACCAAGTGAGGAGGCACTATTTTTGCTTTTAAGATGTATGATATATAAGCTGAAGATGCTCTGGCTCAGAGCCATTTGGCCCTCCGTAAGGACCTGTTTTGCCTGCTTTATTACTGAGCATAGATAACTGCTATCAGTATCACTCAGCATCATGCACATCTATACAATTCCACAGTCCACAACTCTGGAACCAGGAGCATGTGCTCAAGGAGAGCACTCTTTCTTTGTAAGCCCCACTAGTGGTTTTGCCCTTTTCCTTCTTGGGTGATAATAAAATCCATCCTAAGATCACTGCAGTTTTGGAAACTTTCTTACACACAGTTCAGGTAACTGAGTCCCACACTCAGAATGGATGGAGGTAAAAGATAATTACTTATTCTGTGCCTGTGGATAGCATGGATGAGTTTTACCTTTGTCATTTTACTTCCAATACACAAATAAAACAATTTATGAAATCTGGAAATTTGTTTACTTTTAAATTCACCCTTCATATATCTGGAGAGAACACAACAACTTTAAACAAACTGTACTGTTCTCTGTACATATATATTGAATTGTAATGTCTGAAAATTCTGACACATATTGCGTCCTTAGTGTCATTCTACTGGCTGTTTGGTGACCATGCCATTAGACTAGAGACTGGATGTTCAAATTACACAGGAAGTCACTATCATAGCAATGGTAGATAGAACTTCATGTGATATTTTTCAATTCTAGAAAAACACAATGAGCAAGATGGCACGAATACCAAAGAAAAGCAGACCAAGATTTCAAAGAAAACAAAGTCAGTTGAGGCACCAGTGTCAACCAAAAATGTGAAGAAAAAGGGACTTAAGAGGAAAGCAGATGATTCAGAGCCTGGAGACAGAAAATCGAGCAAAAAAAAGAAGAACAAAAAGGAGTCTGCCAGTGGAAAAAAACATGAACGGGTAAGTGATGCATATCCTTTGCATATGCACTTCATGCTACTGAACAGCCATTGTGTATTTTTCACAGAGAAGTGGCTGTGTTCATGAGCCTTCGTGGGGGCAGAANGGGGGGCATTTCAGATTCCTTAGGCTAAATATGCCTTGATTGGTGTTTGTTTTTTTGTCCCATCTTTTTCTCTATTGCAAAATATGTGCTACTCTATTAAGAAAATGATTGAAATCAAGTTCATACCACATATTACCATACCAGATTAAATCGGTGTGTGTCTGTGGACAGACTATACAATCACATTATGAGATCAGCTCAGAGCACTTCTTTACACCATGTCAACATACAAGACTGTGTTTATATCTGTCATGCAAATCTGGTGATGAAATGGTTGGGATAAACCACTTTTTATTTCACCATACTCCCAAAATAAGGCAATGGCATGGACTTTTACTGTACAGCTCTATGAGGGGAATGATTGCTTGCAATCTACAGGGCATAGCTTAAAGTGAATTTGTCATGTTGCAGACATTCACCTGCAGTTGTGAGTTCTTTTCATTTGAATGTCATCAACTCAAATGCCAGGAGACCACTCCAAAGGTTAGAATTTGTGAGGTATTCAAATTCATTCATAACATTTAATCTAGAAAATAGGCAGCTGGATTGAGGGTGGAGGGTGGGGGGGAAATAGAGGTGTTGCAAACCATTAGCCTTCATCATTGTGTGAATTCAGGATTTTGAGTATAGATTACTCGGGGTTATAAATGTGATTCTGTGGTACAGCAACTGTGACTGACAATCTTTCCATGAAAAGAAGTATGAGAGGACTGGCCTTCATGCTACTACAGAAAATAAAAGCTGTCTCAGTACTCAATCTGGTTTTCCATCTCTAGAGACGAATCACCGATGAATCAGATGAAGCGCTATCAAGACCTGGCAGTGCAGATGATGTCAGGGAAATGATGACAAAGGTTCTAAAGGACAGACTAGGTGAACAAGCACTGGAGGACTGCCTTCCTGATTCTGGTAAGCAGTTCTGCTCTCATAGCATCTGGTCAACAGGAATGCCACTCTTTAGGGAATTCCTTTCAGAGATTGTTGTTCGACATCATTCTGATAAACGGCTGGTATATATCAAAGTCAAAATCTAAACACTGTCTGTCCTTTTTTCTTACTTGTTTTATGTTTTCTCTGATCATTCTTTTCCAGTGTTACTGATGATATGTAGATCTACTATGTTTAGGCACATGTGACTAAAAATGCCTTTGCGTTTTGTAAATTACTGCTAATAATATGTTCTAGACTAGGCTCTATGTGAAACTAAAAAGTCCAGAGAAGATTTTGAAATATGAGTAGTAGTATACCTGTGGTTTGGCTATTCAATGTAAAGCTAAAATTTGTGCTTTTGTGTGAGGAAAACAAATGCCTTCAGTTTTGTTCTGTTTATATTAATGCACTAGAAGTTACACACATTTTCTGTTCTGTTTCTCTATGTTCATCTTTGCTTCAATACAGCATTGTGAAGAAAACACTTTTCGGTCATTACCTAACCCACCAGTATGCAGTTTCAAGAAAAGTAATATCCTTTCTTTTGATTATTTTCACGCTCGAAAAGAACAGCAATGTATTGTTTATTTTACCTTTGCTTCTTTTCTGTTTCAGAAAATGACTTTTACCCGCATAATGCAGATTTGTTAGAGCCAAGCAAATATTTAGCATCTGTTCTTCCCAAATGGAGGGCTCATGTCAAAAAGAGTCTGTTTATGAAAAAGAATGGCAGCCCCAGTCTTCTCGTTGTTACAAGTTCGGCTATCAGAGCTGTCGAACTCAACAGGTTAGTTACCTTAGTAAAACATGATCCTGAATTAGTTAAAGCTCCTTAATCAGAGGTTGTCAAGTCAAATAGATGAGGACAGGTGAGATGGAGAAACCATGTCTGGAGATTAGAGAGAAAAACAGAAGTAACAACATCTGTTTGTTGTTCTTGAAACTTAGATCACTTGTGCTCAATGATTTAAACTGAACATAAGTCTTTGATCTGGCTGATTTTGTTTTAACTTTTGTCTACTATGTTTATGATTTCAGTATTTTTGCCATTGATTTTAAAAACCAGTTTTTATTTAACTAGATAGATTTTTATAACACTTTTAACAGTATCCAAATGCTATGCTAGGCAAGCCTTCATGTTAATTTATTTGTTTGCTTTCATCCATTTTAGGCAGATGAAAGGCTTTCTGGATGAAAAATGCAAAGTTGCTAAGCTGTTTGCAAAACACATGAAGGTGAAGTATATTATAAACATTCATTGCATGTCCTCTTTGTGACATACGTGTTCTGTTTTTTGGGGTTTTTTTGTGTCTGCTGTCTTTCCCTAGTACCTCACAATTTGATGGGAGAGATAACCTGTTTTAAGCCAGTGCTTGGAGCTTGCATCTGTTTCCCTTAGACTTTTGATAGCTCACATATTATGAATATAATTAATAATAAAGCTTTGGCTGTTTGAGTGTTGATGGAATAATCTGCAGCCTTTTGTGTTTTGCTGCATGGCATGCGAGCACACACACCCCACCCCCACCCCCCATCCTTTTCCTTCATTTTCATCAGTGCTTTTACTTTCTTACATTGGAAGTGATGTTACAGTGTTTTCTCAAGGTCACATTAACTGGGGGGACATTCCAACTTTGTTTTAAATTTGAAAGGGGGTTTATAAATTTTTAGAGGGATTTTTAGCTTTTCCTCAAGTAATCCAAGCTTGAAGTGCAGGAAAGATTGGGCGATCAGTG
>JAWQUT010000122.1:1284701-1298423 GCA_033807755.1 Ellobium chinense
GTTGAAATTCAAGGTGCAAATCACATCACAGTTTGAAAAAAACCCTTACATAATCAGTGATGCCACTGTTCAGAGAATTTGAAAATCCGAAAGTATTTGCAGCTTTGAGAATGCCACCTGAGGTCCGTCCGAGAACCCGTGACAACTCTCGGACAAGAGAAATTCCAAGATCCAAAATTTTATCGGAAGGTTTGACATGGCTACCATACAGATAGATTAGAATTCACAGTAGGCATTTCAATACAGCCGACGTACAGCTAGATATAATTAATAAAAGGTCGGTCACTTCCAGCATAAGAATATGCGTTCGTTAAGTTCCGAATTGTCATAGAAGCGGTTATTTTGGTTGTGAAAACTAATTTGGAGAACGGACACCATAGGAGACACACAAATTCAGCGTTGCGCTGCGCTTTCCAGTGCACACTTTCCTCTGCGGACATTACCTTGTAGGCCTAGGATAGGCCGAGTTTAGGCCTAGTTTAAGCAGCATTGGCACTGGCTCATGGCCAGTTGGTCTAGCTCGTCTTCCTTGGGTGGTATGTGGGTTAGGCTGGTCAACTTAGCAGAACACATAGATCTACATTGACTTGCTGAGATAGTCTGAATCATGATTGAAAGCAAGATATCTATGCAGCAAAATCCTTAACAGATATCTTAGTAGTATCTAGGTATTTCCCAAAGGAAACCTCTTACCTAATCCCAACCCAAGCACTTGGAGAAACAAGATTTTGATGCAGCTTGTCCTAACCTCAGTGTTTATGATAAATTTCTGACATTGACTTAGAGCAAATCTGAATTATTTAGGGGTTGGCAAAACTGCTATTTATTTCAGTGCTGTATATTATGTAGTAATTTATGCGTATTTATTGTTTAAGAGATCGCTTTATTTCTTTATTGTTCAAGATAACTTTATTTAGAGATCAAACATGAATTGGCTCATTGAAAATAGAGGTTTCAGATCAGAGACCAAGTCTGCATAAATTCCAATGAAGCCAGAAAAGCTTCAGAGAATTTTTCTGAAAAGTGAGTGGCATCCCTGGTAATATCAATAAGACTGAGTTATTCGTCAGCTGTTATACTGTTCTGATGCTTTTTGGATACTTGTTTGTGGTTGTGGGCAGCCGTTAAGGGAATTTTTATTATCCATTACATCATTAAAAAATATTTTCTTATATTTATGTCAGGGATTGTAGAATGCCAAAAACTTTCATAAAACTGAATACCAGATCAAATAGATGGTGCATTTCAGTAAATGAGATACTAGACAGAATGATACGAAACAACTTCTGTTTTGAATTAGTTATTTGTTGGTTAATCATAGTATCAGAAAATTTGTCATCAGCTGCTGACATCCTTATTTATACTATATCTATGCCCTTGCCTGTGGTTTATACATGTATTCTGCTACAGATGCTTCTAGATGAGGCCAATTATATTCATGTCTAATTTCACATTTTCTCAGGTAGAAGATCAGAAAAAGTTTCTATTGAAAACCAACTGCCAAGTTGGCATTGGAACTCCAGGTAGACTGTTACTACTCATCAAGCAAGGTGAGTCACATGATATGTTCATTTTGTTGAACAAACTGACTTAACTGAAAAATGCTGAGTTAAAAAATGTTAAATGGTCACCATATTTGAGTTTGTAAGTAGGATAAAAAAAAAACATCATTATTAGGTTTCATCATGGGGTATAGAATCTGGGGATCTGTCCCATTGTAGGGGATCATTCATATCAAGCAAATTTACAGTCAGTAATTAGACTGTTCCTTTAAGTGAATACTGTTGCATTGGAGAGGTCTTATACCATCACAGTGTTACAAAAATGACCTACCTTAGATTTACACCATTTTTTGATAGGGGTACCACATTGTTAATGTGACATATTAAAATGATCAAAATGCACCAATATTTTTCGGCCAAAGTTGCAGTTGAAAAGATACAAAGATACAAACTGACTGTTTCTGGTTTGCAATAAAAATGTTCGCTCCACACCCCATATGTTTCTAGAACATGAACTTGATTTTTTTTGTACATTTCTGTACAGTAACATTCAGAGGATCAGAAAACTAGTGATCTGCAAATCGTCTGTGTAGTGTGGAATATTTTACTTTGTGAAATCTAGAACAATAGCACTCTGTTGTGAATTACACAGCTGAATTCAAATTAGTAAAGTATCCCATCATGTCTCAGCCATCCTTTTTCTTAACTGGGTGGACCTTAAAGGATTTCTGCTTAGTTTATGTGATGACTTCTACCTTCTCTGCAGGAATTTTGCAGCTGGAGAGCCTGGTCGCTGTTGTCCTAGACTGGAATTGGAGGGATACCAAACTGAAGCGGATGGCAGATATCCCAGAAATCCGACAAGATCTTGTAGCTTTGCTGAAGGATTTTGTGATAGAAGCCGTTCAGGGATCACCTTGCAAGCTAGCCATGTTATGACAATGGGAATAAACAATTGAATTGAATTGAATTGAATTGACAAGCAACCATGGGAATGTGTGATGTGTGTTTGTGCAGTCAGTTTCACATTGGTATTGATTAGAGTGTACACTGTATGTGTGTGGGTGATTTGTGATTTTTTTTGGGTTTTTTTGTTAAATGTTTGTGTATGCATATGTGCATATATATGTATGCAAGTTGTGTTCACACTGTTGTGTATTACAGTATAGAATGTGTTCTTGTCCTCAAAAATAGGAGTGTGTTTGTACGATGTGTGTATATTCACTTTGAGGTATGTAAAAATGTGCAATACATACTGTAGTCACAGGCATGTTGTGGATCTAAGTATGATGTGTGCATGTGTACCTGAATTTACATAAGGAGTCAGGTAACATATCCTGCATTCAAATGCGTATTTGAGTGGGATGTGATTATGGGGGACATTTTGTTTGCATCCTTTGATTTCACATACAATGGAAATTATATGTATTTTGCCACTGGCACTGAAGGAAACACTGAAGAAATCATGAAACTTGCAATAAATTTGCTTTTATTCAGTGATTTTTGCATTTGTTTATTTTGCCAATCATGCCATGAGGATCATAAAACATTGCATAGCAAATATAACAGGTATCTTAAAAGTATGATAAGGCAAGCAGTTTCTAACAATACACCCTCCCCTGAGGGAATTTTTAACCATCTCACAGAGAATATTTATAACGTGTAACATAAATAAATGCATGTAAACAAGGAAAACAAGGAATGGAAAGCATATAAAAATAACCATTAACCCTTTCATTACGTTATGCTGTTCCATGAGCTCATTAGTCTGTGCATAGGAGTGGTTTACTCCATAGAAAACAGTAATGCTCTCTTGAGATGTACAAATGTACATAGATGTCATACATAACAAAGGGTTCAAACAGTGAACCTCAGAGACAATGGCATGTGATTTGGTAAGACCTTTTCTTAACACAGAGAGATATTTATGTTTACTCTTGTTGTCAGGGATTATTGTCCAGACTCTACCAAATCCACTGTCTTACTAGATGTTGCATTCAATGAAAATGAATACAGAATTATTCATTAGGCCAGATTGCATATTATATCATAATTAAGAAAGATCTCTCTTTGTTTTCTGTAATATCTGAGATCCACTTCAAAAGCATTCAGTATATTTTCATGTGAGCACAACTGCATTCCAATAATAATATTCTGTTGAGAGTGGTCTTCCATATCCATAACAAAACAAACTGCTCATACAAGGCACTCCAGATTTAAATAAGAATTTGCTTGAAAATGGGAATGTTTTAAGTTGTAAAAAGTGCATGGAAAATGTGTGTTCTTTAAGATTTGAAATTAGAAATACAATGAGAAACAAACAGTTGCGACCAAGGGAAAAAAAACAAAAAAAAGCTTGAATAGGTGCTCAATGCTTTGCAGTTCCGACAAACATCATTAAGAAAATATATTTCGCTACTTCGAATAAGGAAGACACAAGCAATGCTGTCACATGATAAAAAGTTCTGATACAGTACTCAAAGAACATACTAGTTTCATTGTAATTTTATCATTAAGAAAAAGATATTTCGTTGTTTCAACATGGAAGACAATGCTGTGATGTGATAAAATGTACAGAATAAGGTATGTTAAAAGAAATACACTGCAATTAAAGAAATTGTTGCAATGATATAAGCATTTATAAAAATCATTGTAGACATTATGTAAACAGGAATGTGTATGTTTAAACACAGTTTTAGAAGGTTTCTACACAGCATATATTTATATATGCTTCATTTTATCCATGTCCAATATTCTAGTCCTCTGTTTTGATTGGATCAAAGATCTTGTTAACATAGCAATGGCTAAACAGTCCCCCAATGATATCACAAGTGCAAAAACACACAGTAGCTTTGGCAACTTTTGAGAGAATGGAAAACTTTGCCTTGTGTAGAAAGTAAGCTGCTCTGAACATCTGTTCTAAGACGAAACAGAATCTCCTTGCCATCAAAAGAAAGAGGAATAGTTTATATGATGTCATTGCACACAGGTAAGGGACACTTTTTGCACATTATCCAAGGTTTGTGCAATTTTATTCCAAAATAGAGAAAAATATCTTTCATTGATAATTAGATAACTGGTCATGGATATCATGAACAAAAGAAATAAAATAACAATAGTCAAGATGAACAAGAGGAATATTTGCCGAAGGACACTTTGGGAGACACTGGAAACACTGACAGAAAATGTTTGTAGCAATTACCTAAGAACACTTTGAATTTTAAAAGTACATGCACAATGTATAACGAAGTTAAGTACATGTGCCCTTGATCAGCATCAACAACAGCAAAACAAAGGAAAACTAATACAAGCACCATGAAGTTGTACCGTGGGCACGTAAAATGCAGTTCAAGGTGTAAAATGCAAAACAATAAAAACATGTAAAATGCAGTGCTACAACATTTTGTGGGTGTGCTTCAATGGCCATGTAAGTATAACTCAGAATTATAGACACTATAAAGTTACTCTGGTTTGGTTACAGGAATTTTACATCATTCCAACTATTTGATCTGTACGGTATTGTGCACAGGGTATACAAATTTCTGTTATCCAGATTGAAGTTATAGAAGTGTGTGTTTTGTCTTTTTCTTTTTTTTTTCACCAAGTAATTTGAAGCAAAATACAGACTTTGTGTGTTTTCTTGGAATTTCAAGAATTCCTGAAATATGTTTTGTGTAAAACAGATATCTGAGTGAAAGTCTCCTGAGCTTTGGGTTTGGAATAGTACAGTATTTCCTTTGGGAATCTACCACTGTACCAGAAAATCATTGATGCTGGCAAAACCGCAAGTTTTTGAGATTGACACAGCCAACATTTTTGCCATGGAAATTGATTTTGATATGCGCGATTTTGATCCTGGAAAAATAATGAAATCTCCTGAAATTTCTCCCAGAATTTTCATGGAAAAATATTTCCAGATTGGGCATGAATTCTGAAAATAGATTCTCCTTTACGAGAGGTTAAAAAAAAGTCCTCTCAGATGGCTTTGACAATATTCAAACCATCAAAATTCTGGTAAACCACCTGTCAATGTCATATTAGGCAGAAAATCAGTGAATTTTATTGATAAACTAATTTGTGTTGCCTGTATGTCCAAATCAACGTTTAGTTGCCCACAGATAATTTTATACCCTGCTCACAAGTCAGAATGAACCACCACAATCAAAATTTAGCTTAAATCTGATGATAAATGCTCATGGATTCGGGTAAAAACAGCAACAACAAAAAAAAATTCAATCCCAAGTATTAAAAGTAATCTAGATCTATGTACAAGTACAAGCGTAAAATTTAATGCTGGCGAAGCTTGACTGTACTGGGCGAGACAGTCAAAGTCAAGGAATGTTGAACGTGCAAGAATACAAACAAGTAATGCTCTTTTGAACAGTACAATGGAACTGATCACTGATATCGCAACCATCCTTCACAAATATTTTAGAATGTTATCAAAAGTTTCGTGTTAACAGTAACTTCTGTAAGAAATAAATCAATTGGGGTTGTTTAATGGGAATGTGTGAAGTAGGGAAATGCGTTAAGCAATGGTTCAAAGTTACACCATTTTTAATCTCTAGCTGCACCATCGGAAGGTGAACCCCACCTTTAAATTTAAATGGCTTTAGACACCCTCTCAACTCATGTCATATGGATGTGCTTTCGTATTTCAAACAAGTAAATTCATGAATTACCGTTCTTATATCTCTCTTTTCTCTACCATAATGTTCACAGGAACGGTAAACTAGCGGACGAGCTCGATTTCGCCGTAAGGGAGTGAGCGTTTGTCTGTGATTTAGTAAAGAAAAGGGGGTGAGGAAAGGCTTCAGGTACGGCGAAACCAAGAACACCAAAACTAGCGGTGTGCAAAGTTTCTATGCGTTATGAAGTTACGTGTGAAATTCGTTAACATAGCACTCGCCGATGTGAAGCGTGCAGTTATAGTCAAATTTTAGTGTTGTGTAACATTATGTCAGTCTCCCCCTAATTCTCTCCAGGCAGATCTTCAAATGTTCCCACTTTATACCTCAGTTTATACAAATTTATCCATTGGCGGAATGGATATTTTTTTTTAATGCTGATCGCATCAAACCAGTGATTGAGCTGTTTTAGCTTCAGTAAGAAGATGAGAAAACAAGAGATTTTAGTCTGTCAGGTGCCAGGAGACTAAGGGGAGCACTTCGTGTTTGACAGAGTAGCGAGGCATTCAGTGTGATGTTATTTGCACAATACGGCCATGTTTCACCCTTAACCGGTGATTTGGATAAATGACCTTTTCACCCCCTTTATACTGTTCGTAGCCTACAATAGTACAATAGGGTTCTTCAGATCTTCCGCGTGAACCTCGGATTACTCTAAGTCCGATAACCGCCTACGTCATCAGTCGGAGGGCACCTGGCGAGGCTGGGAGGTCAAAGGGCATATTCGTGCATAACATTGGCCGAGGCTAGTGATCAGCTCTATGTGGAGCATGGAGAAAATGACGTTCCTGGCGCTAAAATTGTTTTAATGACCAAAATCTACTTCATCAAACTGTTCTTCTGTAGGGTATCCCCACGGAATCAATGTAATCCATAGATCTATATCACTATGCCGGCTTCTTCGCTCGGGGAAGAGGGAAAGATCTGTGTAATCTTAGCATTAGAAGCTGGAACCCATGATCAGACCTACCTTGTTATTAAAAATTTTGTAATTATCATTTCATTAAATAAAGTTTTTGTATCAAATGCCCCTTGGTGCATGAAAAAAGTATATGTTATACTATCAAGGACTTAGGAATTCGCGCATATGATTTCATACTTAGTAAAGAGGTATACCTATTGATATAATATATATTTTTTTTAATAACTTAATATCTTGACTTCCCCTTCCTCTTCTCCCACATGCAGCTGATTAATATGTAATACTGAAACTAACAGACGTTATAAAACATATTCCCTTGAGAGTAAATAAAGGTTGATTTATCTCCCTATGTGAACATGTAGAGGAACCTCGATATTAAATGTTGATTCATTTAATAAGTGTAACTTACCTTGGTATTAAGATTGAATTTCACGTGCACGGACTCATTATCATTCTATCATTTCATTAATGAGGCATGTATTAACAAGTATATCAAGTATACCTCAATAATAAGTACACCAAGGGCATGTTTTATATGGGATTTTATTGTAATATGTATGGGCATGACTGTGCAGGTGTGTGAGCGTGGTACACGTGTGTGTGTATATACATTTAAGTGTGCGTGTCTGTGTGTGTGTATTGGGATGTTTGTGGATTTGTGGATAGATGAATGTGTACGCGTTTATGAGTGGTAACATACATATATTATGTTGATAATTCTCTATATCTACAGTCTAGATTAGGCAAGAATATCCGACATAACTATTGAAGTTTTGCCCAACTCATTTGCTCGTTCACTGATATTGCGCTGCATTGCACAGAATAACTACCAGCTGCTGCAACCATCAATCATAGACTTGATTTTTTTTTTGTTTGGTCAGCAGGAATTCTGTAAAATTCTGCTGATTTTAGCACCATTACCAAAAAAGTTCTTGACTGCATAGCACCATTATCAAAAAGTTCTTGACTGCATGGTCTTAAATTAGTGGTATTTCGGAAATTTCTAAAGTTTCGGAAAAAGGAGATAAAAATATGTTCAGGTGGTAAGTACTCTAAGCGCAATGCTTGTTTCGAGGCATTGGTTGAACAAACTTCTAAGTTACGCCTAGCAGCTTAATCAGTAATACTAGTTGTAGTAACAGTCAACATCGAAGGCAGCACGAATCTGACCTTTCACCCATGAATGAAGGTAACAGTCAGCCGCCGGTTCGGACGGCGCGGCTAAAAATAGATCGCTTGGGGGACTCTGTTTCAGCGAGCAGCGTTCTGAAGCACCCTCCTATGTATGGCTTTCTCTCCAATGAGTAGGATGCCCCACTACGCATATATACTGTATGTAATCTCCCTTGCTTCAGTCTCTTAGCCATTCATCTGATCTTATAGGACAGTGGAGCCCATAATGTCTTAATCCCCGTCTGGTCTTCTTTGTTACTTCTTATAAAATAGCATCATTGTATGGCCTGGAAGAGCTAAAAAAACCCACCGGCTGTTAAGGCGTAACTCCCTCACCGATAGTAGGCCTACGCATTTTTCCATGACTAGTGTGGATTTACAGCGGATGCGTCCGTGAAACCAGGCCGAAATAATCATGTACTCGTATTTGCGGCTTGCCCTTTGACTCCCCAGCACGCAGTGATTGACAAGCAAGGTCTTTGGAACGGAACTGTTGCCAACAGATAGCAGGCCTCGCTTAGTGTTTTATTAATAACATATCGTATGTTATTTTAGCCGTGATAGCATGTAATTATTACGAATCCTCTAGCGTCTATCCCACTTCGGAAACAACGGCGCGCGGTTATAACGTCCAAATATTGGAAAGTCCCGATCACCAGCAATAATATCTAGCTAGATCTACTGAATAAAGTAAATCAAGCTCAATCAGTGGCTCGTATTTTGTTGACATGTGCAGTTCCCTTTTTTTGCGCACACCTCGTATAATTTACATGCTATGCTTTTAAGGACACATACAGTGCAGGCTGGGAACCCTGTCTGAATAAAATGCTTACATAGTAGGCAAAAACTGAGACATCAATCGAGCTCTGATCAGCTCTTCACGGGCTGTGTACATTAGCTCTCTACTTTCTTACCGGCACAATCTTTGCCTCACAAAGGCGTCGTTTCCCTGCAGCTGTCCTCGTCCAGATCACTACCTGTCACATCCTCCAATGCCACTGCATGTTTATTTCCCCCTCCACCACCATCTTCACAACCACCACCACCGTCACCATCGGCGTCGCCCACGTTGTCACTCACGTTCTCTTTCTCGTTTGCGTTAGAGTCTTTACTCTCACTATCCTTCCTGAAAGACCCCAATCCCATCAACGTCTCTCCAAAGCCTGACCCACCCAGTCCTCCGAATCCTCCGCCTCCTAGCAGGCTCATGCCCCCACTTCCTTTTCCAGAACTGCCATTGGCGTTCTTGTGTTTTCCAACTTTATGCAAGCTGGTCGTGCTGGCAAACTCTTTCCTATGTTTCTCCCTGTCAATCGTTGAGGTGGTGTGGCTGTAATACATGATGAAGTTGTTGACCAATACGGGGACAGTGAAACCGATCATCAGCACGCCGGAAATGCCCGTCAGTGTGCCAACGAGATACCCCCAAGCAGTGGAGGGATACATGTCACCGTAGCCAACGGTTGTCATGGTGATGACCGCCCACCAAAAGCATTTCGGGATGCTGGAGAACTCCTCGGAGGTGTTGTGCTCCGCGAAGTAGACTAGCGAGGAGAAGACGAGCATGCCAACGAACACGAACAGGAGAAGAAGCAGTAGATCCTGTGGAAGAGAGAAAATCACGTATACATGTGTATGTGATTAAAATCTAATTTTCGTTCTTACCTTCCTGTATTAATCACTAATGTGTTGGATGAAAGCCGTATATTACGATAGAGGGCATTTACAGCGACCGCGGCTATAGCACGGGACCTGCTCATAACTTGAAAGACATACTGTACCGTGAAGCATAAAGTATAAAATCTACGCCGTCTGTTGTAACAGACCACTGCTTTGATGAGGATATTTGCACATTCCAGACCTTAATGTTGAGGTCTACTATTTAAACTATTAAGTAGAATGAAATTGTAACTTAATCATCCTATTGGAAATTTAATACGTTTTCAATTGCAATACATGTTAAATGCACCGAAGAGTTTATGTATGTATTATATTATATTATATCTATAAGAAAGCGAACACTATGTTTAGTGTTCAAAATTTTCGCCAGATAATGTATTATATATTACATATATATATACTGTAACAAAGAAATAATAATGGACAGACTTTTGGACAAGCTGGTAACCATATCAATATGCAAGGGGAATTAATCAGTTCAAAAAGATAACTCTTCGGTGCGGTTGACCGCCGATCCACACTTACCTTCATACTGGCCTTTAAGGTGTACATCAGTATCCATAGCCCAGGGATGTGTCTCATAAGCCGAAAGACCCTGAACACTCTCAGCAATTTCAAGAAACCCATGACATCCGTCACTCTCTTGTACTCGACGTGAGACGATATCACCAGCCGGAGGATGAGATCGATCAGGTCCGGCAAGATGGCGAGGAACTCTATGATGGTCATTGGCAAGATGATGAACCTGCATTTCCTTGGTGAGACCAAGAAGCGCAGGACGAGCTCGATTATGAAGAAAATGAGGCAGGAGAGATCCACGTAGTATAGAGCTGGGTGGGGTTTGGTGATGACCACTGTGGAAGGGATAGATAACTGGACGTCAGTACAATAGAGCACACTTAATACGAACACGATTTGTACGTACGCACGGATATTGAGTACATTAATTTTGGTTCCTATTTTTCTCCTCTCTAAAGGTAGGCCTACGTGTACGGTTAGTACGTATTTCTGTTGTATAAGTACATATTTGATCGGTCTCAAGGTGTAGACAGTATCCGTGCTCCAAATATGTTTAGAAGAGGCAGAGCCGTGAGGAATGTCAGTGACCAGACAAGGCACATAACTCAATGTTTGGAAAATACTGTACTCAATGGTTATGGAACCTGAACAAGTTTGTGGTGTTGTTTTTTTTTTTGTTGTTGTTGTTGTTGTTTTAAGATATCGCTCCTTTGGGAAACTTTGTTGTTTGTTACTGATAAAATTTCAGGAAAGCTTTACTTTTGTCTCTTTTCTCCTCTCTCTCTTCTCCCCTCCCTCTTATTATCTCTCTTTACAACTCTTTCTCTCTCACTCACTCATTCTCTTTCTCTCATTCTATCTTCTTCCACCTGTCATTTTCTCTATCTTCCCTCTCTCATTTTCTCGCTTTTCTGCCCTCTCTTTTCTCCCCCTCTCTCAGTACCTCTCGTCTTTCCCTCTCTCATTTCCTCTTCCCGTCTCTCTCATTCTCTCTTTCCTCCTTCTACCTCTTCCTCTCTCTCCTCTCTCATCTTTATTCTTCCCCTCTCCCATTGTCTATCTCCTCCTTCCTTCCTTCTCTCTCTCTCTTCCTCAAATCCTAGCGCCAAACCCAATGCCCAACATCCTCAAACCTGCGATTAGATTGGTACCTGTATTGTAAGCTTCGTCATTCACAATGGCCTGTGGCGAAGGCGAAGTCAAGTAGGTTACATCGTTGGGTGCCGTGGACATATCTAATCCTGTAGGCGCCGCCAATACTGTTGGTGCTGCTGCTGCTGCTGCTGCTGCTGCTGCTGCTGATAATGGTGACGACGACGGTGATAATGATGACGACGACGGTGATAATGATGTTGCTGTCTCATTGATAATTCTGTGAGATTCTTCAACTCTGAACAACTCGTGGGTTTGGGCGCAAAACGCGAAAATGCTGACGAAGATGACTGTCAAAGATACATAGGCGTATACCTGCGAATGGAAAATAAGAACGGTAGAGGAAGACCACAGTGAAGAAATCTGTTTCATAAGTACACGTACATCAGTAATAATAGTAATGATGTATCTTAGAGACAAGGAGTTGGGGTGAAGAAGAATGTGTCATCAGTAAACGCCCCTGATCATAAAAATAGAAAAGAAAGACAATTCATTTAATTTCAATTCCATGGTGCATGGAATTTAAAAGGAGGACGCCATTAAATGGAGCTGTTTCTATGTATGTATTGAAAAACAGTGTGAATCTGTTAACACGATCATTGTTTATAGTCTACAATTCCCTGCTTAGCACAATCCCATTCTACAGTCACAAGTGCTTTTTTTTTTTTCATATAAAAGACACTTTGGATGACAAATCTGCTGATAATACATCCTGAGTGGGTTGATCTAAAGAGTGGGTGTTTTATCCAAATTCTATTGTACATTGACATAAAGCGGAAACTTCTGTTAAGCCGAATTGCTGACAAGTTAATTTTTGTCATGGCTGGGAGGTCCATCTCTGAATCTTTTAAAAACTTTTTTTTTTGGAAAAGGGGGTCGGGGGGAGGCAGTGGGGTTGGGGAACGGAAACGTGTAGTCACGCCCATGAGCCTTCATAACATGAATTCATAAAATAGTCTACAAAAAAAAAAATACTCTGCATTTCCTGTAGCTTACTGTTTCGTGATTCAAGGCATTTACAAATTTCAAAAACTAAACGAAACAAAAAAACAAAACAAAAAAGTTTCGGGCACTTTATGGGGCCTGAGTCACAGAGTGCACAATAAGGAACGGTGAAAGGATTGATTAACTCGCTGAAACCAGACATTACTGGTGTGCACTTTTATTTTATTCATAATTCAGAGCTGGCGCGTTAGCGATGGGGTCTCTTTACTATCGTAAGAATTACATTAGGTCTGCATGTTGAACACTGCCAAGGGGGCATTCAGTGCCGATGCACTAGTGCACTTCTTACGATGGTAAGAGATCCCATCGTTAATGCGCAAACTCTCAATGATCCACCATCTGACCTCTAAAACGGTGTTTGTAGAAGAGTTAACAGTGGCTTGTGAATGGCCTGTGGGATAGGCTAAGCATGTCTCGGCAATGAAAGATTATCACAGGATATTTATGCACACGCTCATGTCTTGTCATAATCTTGATGAATCATGTGTAGAAAGCTGTTATGTGGAGCGTGAAAAGTAACAGTCACCTTTGATGACTTAAAAACTTTTGTGCAATGTATCTTCGCGCAGAAGGCAATGACCTTAATGTGTACGTGCACACAGCGCTGAAGTGGATTCACTCCATGAACTACTGGCATTTGAGAGCTTGCGCATTAACGATGGGATCTCTCTTCCGCCGTAAGAGTTACATTAGTGTATCGGTGCTGAATGCACCTTTCGTAGCGGACAACATGCAGAGTTGATGTAATTCTTACGATTATAAAAGATCCTGTCGTTAATGCCCAAAGTTCTCAGATATCACTGAATGACGAATTCCTGTTCTCCTTACCCTCAAATTCAATTCGTATTCAGAAAGACATATTGGTCAGTCTGGGGCTGGAGTATCATGGTGCCGGGCCTTGGAGGCAACAACAGTCGTGGGGCCCCTCTATGACGGAAAACTAAATCTGAGCCCATACGTCCCTGTAAGGGGCCGGATGCCTATGGTCTTTGGGGAGTGTGGGGCTCCAAAGGTCTTTGAAAGGCATAGGGCCTAGAGATAATTGCCCCATCTGCCCCATATTTCATTCCCCCCCCCCCCC
>JAWQUT010000122.1:1298613-1311165 GCA_033807755.1 Ellobium chinense
CACACACACACACACACACACACACACACACACACACACACACACACACACACACCACACACACACATACATACACACACACACACACACACCACACACATACATACACACACACACACCACACACATACATACACACAAACACACATACATACACACACACGCACACATATATACATTAACTACACTACTACAGCAGACCAAAACCCTTAGAAACTATCTCAACTCCTTATAGAAAGCATACCTGTGCACCCTGCGATGAGGACGGCTCTGTAAAGAACTTCCATGCTTTCCGACAAAGTTCTCGGAACTGCGATGAATTCTCCACATGAGGGTATTCCCCTAGCTGTGTGGACGCCTTGCGGTCCTCCTCCAGTTTCCTCAGCGCCTGTGAGAATAATAAATGAACACTTACTTAGACCGAATCTCTACTTTTCGAATAGGGCTACCATTCTCGGGGACACTGAATAATGTTCAACCAAGAAACGAACAATCAAGCAAGCTGTATCTCATCTTTCCGAATCAGCCAGTGAGCCAGCCAGGACGAACAATCCAGTGTTTGCCAGGACCTCAGAGTGAGGTTCAAAATCATGAATAATTAAATAATGTTTAATATAGTTATGGGCAAGAACAGGACAAAAGGAAATAGAGGTAGAAATTGGACTCCGTAAATGGCGCTGGATTGGTCACACTCTCAGAAAACCTAGTGGAAACATCACCAGGCAATCACTGCATTGGAACCCACAAGGAACACGAGGCAGGGCTAGGCCACGGGAGACATGAAAACGATGCACGGAAAGGGTCATGCGAGAGATGAAGCTCACTTGGAACGAGCTTGGAAAGATGGCCCAAGACAGGGAAAGATGGAATTCGCTTGTACGTGGCCTATACCCTGCTGGGGGTGGAAGGCATTGATGATGATGATGAACATAGTTAGAAATTATTGGTTTTGATTGGAAACTAGAGCTACTGAAGTAAACCGTAAATGGATGGCTGTCGGCCTATTTTTAGCCAGACAGTAGCCTCGGCTGCCTTAGTTTAACTACGTGGAATGCTTTTTTTTTCTTTTTTACCTTTTTCGGAAAGGTCAGTTGACACACTAAAAGGCGGTCTAACGCCAAGGAGAAGACAAGACGATCTCCCATAGATCTACTTATCAGTATGTACGAGACCCCTATTTTTGAACGGGATCGTGAGTAAGTGCCCGTTCAGGAACAATTTCTTGCACTTTGCAATTACAAAGTCTTCTATGAAATGACGATATTGTCCTATATATTTTCTCCTTAAGCGCCGGAGTTGAACTCACACTCTATGGCGCTCAAAAGCCAAACAACTGGCCGGGAAAAAATCGCATTTAAATGGACTTACGGCAAGTCAAAAGAGTGTAGAGGAGCAAGTAGGTAGAAAGCTTTACAGAATCACGGCACTTTGTATTGTGCCGTGATTCTGTAAAGATTTTTACCTACTTGCTCTTCTACACTCCTACTTTTAGCTCTACGGCAGTTTCTTTACATTTGTAGTTATGGCAAGTCAAAATATCACAATAATTAGTTGGAGAACAGATTTTCACAAAGGAGAAACGTGAATGAAAATTTCACCAGCATGTGTAGCGCCGTTGTTGAGAGCTTTATGTTGGACGTTTCAACCCCACCAGATTTATGTTATAATTATATTTGGCAGACCAAATCACCCATCAACCTATTAGACTCCCTAAGGAACATGCAGTGTCTGATTGTAGTTTTCACTCTCTGTAGCCGGTAAGAATGTTATGCGGTGACCGAGAAGTGAATGAAATGTTTTCTTAAATCATTTCTCTGACTGTTATTATTGCGTATGTATACATCAACTCAGCCAATTTTCCAGTTTTTGAATAATATAGTAAAGTTCTTCTCATCTTATTTTTTATTTTGGCATTGTGGAAATCAAACCCACAACTTTTTATCTTGACATGACCCACCTTGAGTGTGGATGCCCAGGTCGAATATCTGCTCCAGCAACATTCCTCGATGTCCACCTCATCTATGCCCCAGTATTCCAACTCAGACTTGACCACCGGACCGCACACGGAAGTGGGAAGATGGAGCTCTCCGGTGCGGAGGTAGTTCAGAACACAATGGAAGATCTCTGGATCCCTATCGAAGAAGTGGTCCTTCTTGTCGGGGCGATAATGCTTGGCAAGGAAAGAGTCATCTGCCAAAGGGCTGTTAGGCAGTGCCCTGAAGGAAAAAAAGGAGACCTGATGTCAGTTTTTTGGGTGTTTTTTTTTTTTTTCAGTTTGTTGACAAGGCATATGTTAGCGGTTGAAAAGTGTGTCAGAGTCACAGGTGGACATTAAGCTTATACGTAGATTGTAGATTTAGGGAACGATTCAGGCAGTAAGTATTTAAAATTTCAATTGCTGTGAAGTTAGCGTCCCTGTGGATCCGGTGGTGTAGGCTGCAGGAGCTTAAGTGGTCAAAAAAATTGTATTGGACTATCAGAGTCGATAGTAGCAGAGTATAAAATCTGTCCAAAGGGGATAATCGTATAACATGAAACTACACGGCAAAAGTGGTGAAATTCGGTCTTGAATTTGTAACAAAAATAATTGTTGCATGTAGTGCCTCCTAATGGCTTCAGCGGATTTCATTTGTGCGCGCCTCTGATCTGCAAAAGAAGGCCAAATGTTTAACCCATTTTCATCTAAATTAAAAACTGTGAAAAATCTAAATGAAGGACCCCTACTGTAAACAGTACATAATTTGAGCACAGTGGTGGCACCAGACCTATAGACTAGCCTTGGCCGTCTCAGAACGTTCCTGTGGTTCGAGGAGAAATTTTTATTAAATGGCTCAAAGATGCCTTTACAATTTGACTCCTGCAATCTGTACTGCTAACACGTTCAGACTTGCACGCTGAGAGGGCCTGGATTCGGTCCTCGGTAGGGACAGGAATTTTCTGGTGTTAGGAGTTTCGGCTTTTTGCTTTTTCACAGTAATTCCGAAAAATCCCTACTGGCATATTTCCAGACAATATCAAATCGGGCCCACATTCTTTCCTCTTAATGAAAATAAGTATTAGAGCATAGTCCTTGCCACCTGATTACGCACAGATGTACATTAATTTGTGGCATCCGTGGGGAAAAAAAAAAATCCATAACATTATTTCTATTCCTCCCTCCCCATCCCCCAACTCCCCAATGACTCACGTGTGAATGAGTTCCAAATTCCGAGCTAGGAGGTACCAGAGTGCTGCACTGCGGCGACTAATAATTATCTTGTTATATATTTGGTTTGTGATAATTAGGAGTATTGTATAGTAATAATTATGGGACAGTTGCGTGTGGACTGTATGTGTCATTATGAATGAAATGTATGACATTGTATTATTTGTAGGACATCGTTTAAAAGTATTCATTCAGAGCAAATAAAAACGGATTTTCATTTTTTTTTCTTTCCTATTTCAGTCGATACAACAAGCTACATGGACAATGACCAATACTCGAATAGGTGTGGAGGAAAAATGCACCAGGGCTAAAAGAAGAGACCACTGCAAGCATCTGAAGGTAGTGACAGTAAGTTTCTTTCTTTCTCTCCTCTGCTCTAAACATGGTTACGTGCCTGCATATTTACCTAACTACTTACTTATATATATATATATCCATCCATCCATCCATCCAACCAACCAGCCAGCCAATTCGGCTGCCATCCATCCATCCATCCATCCATCCATCCATCCATCCATCCATCCATCCAGCCAGCCAGCCAGCCAGCCAGCCAGCCAGTCCGGCTGCCATCCATCCATCCATCCATCCATCCATCCATCCATCCATCCATCCACCCATCCATGCATCCATCCATTCATCCATTCATCCATCCATCCATCCAACCAACCAGCCAGCCAGTCCGGCTGCCATCCATCCATCCATCCATCCATCCATCCATCCATCCATCCATCCATCCATCCAAGCCCCATCATGATCCAAGTTAACGGATGAAGATAACCCCAGTGTTAAATATTATATTATGATAACTTCCTTACCTTAAAGTTGACTTATAAGTCTCAAAGATTGTTCCCCCAACATTGAAGATGATTGTTTCGTTGCTGGTGCCGATTCTGACCACAATTTTGTTGGTATTTTTATCGAGACGTGCTCCCGGAAGTAAGGCATGTAAAATGCCTTGCTCGCGGGATTTTCTCTTCACGGCCGCTGGCATCTTAAGTTTTGTATCGTCGCAGCAGTCGAGAAACTTTGATTTGGACTAGACAATAATAATGCTGAGTGAGGTTCCTTCTGGAATTCTTGCAGTATATCCAGCAATCTTTCTTCGACGCCGTGAGTCTTTCACAGATTATACATGTATCGAAGACGCATCCAGTGTTGATGCTGCCTGCTCACGACTGCATCAGTGGTGTGTTGTTGGTCTCTCACACAATGTTTAGGGAGAAATCTGTCCTTTCAGGGCTGGCAGAATTTCACTGAAATGTTGTTTTCGTCTTTGTGGGTCCCCTGCATTCAGATTCTGTGCTTTCGTCTCCTCATACCTGGTGGTGACACTACAACGATGAACTCACAAGGTCCAGTCTTAACTTTTCAGCTTTACAAATTATCTGTTGATGAGAAAAAAAGATAACAGAAAACATTATAACGTCTGCAAGCTTACGTGGGAACCCTGCAATTTAGCGCGTTGTCTGGTGAAAGCATGCTTCAAAAATAAAGTGGGCAAATGAAAGTTTCGCACCACCAGATTCAGCACCTTCTTTCCAGCATTTAGTTTTAAGCATCGGAATTATTGCATCATTCCCTTGATACACCCACACGACAAATAGAATGGTGTCCTATTTACGTGTAGGCCTATATAAACCGCGTTCTCAGAAACGCGAGATACACTGTCCTCAGCAGCAGGAGCACGGTATAGATACCAAAAATTCTAAAAGTCCCAAGAGCTCCCAAAATTTCCGAATATTTTCACGGACTAAAACGCCCGAACTCTGAACTACCACAAGATCTTGCATGTCCAGAAAAATCTGACACAACCATGCTCTGTGGAGGTGCACTCGACGAAAGAGACAAGCAGATAATCATCGGATCCGGAGGATCACCAAGAAAATAGATAACACAAAGAGCTTCATTTAACAAACATTTTCTAACCGAAACGGAACGGGATGGATTTGTATATTATTTGCGGTGATTTGCAGCGTTGTATACTGTACTCTAATTAAGTCACATAGTATGCTACCTCGATACATTCATACAACACCGATAATGAACAGATACCTATTTAAGACATATAAGAATGGTATTTCAGCCATAATTATAGCTCTTATCCCTTCCAGAGTTTCGCGTAGAAGGGAGAAGAGGTAAATATGTACGTTTATGAATTGTGCTTATTATCAATAGTTTTCAACAATCTGTGGTAGGATTAATTCTGATGTTCTATGAAATGATGCATCCTTGCATGAGCGCAATGAAAGCACAGTTCCATCACGTAGAATTAGTCACTGTGGATTTTCTTCCGTGCCCCACTGAAGCTGGATTATCCAGGATTATGTGACATGGGAGGAAGAATAAACAGAAAACTCTGATATCTACAGAAATTACATGTGATTCAGTTATATTATTTAATCATCAGGTTCCTGTACTTCATTATGAAGATGCCAAAACGAAAAATACCTACATGCTAAAAGAATATGTTTGCAGAACTTCACTGCGGTAAATTTAAAACAAATGTAATCTAATGGTTTGCGTTTCTAATCGGCGCTCGTGATGTGGAATGCGTATGTTGACTGTCCCGCTGAAAGAATGGATGAAAAATAAATTTGTATTAGTAGCGACTACACACGCTACAAGCTAATTATACAACCTAGATCAAGCATCAGTGGTCATGGTGTACGGAGCCAACATTAATGTAGAGAGTTTAACCATGCTATACATTTTCAGCTATTACTACTGTTAGTTTGTCCGTCTGTTCCACTTTTACTTTCCTTCTATGCTGAGAAAAAAATGCAAACCTAGCTCAAGTGTCACATGGTGTGTGGAGCTAACATTAATGTAGAGAGTTTAACCGTGGTAAAAATTCGTCACAGTTCACAGAGAATTCAAGAGACTGAATCTATGAGCTATATTGTTTGCTTGTCCGTCTATCAGTCTCCTAGTCCGGCTATGTATTTCTATTTCTCTAAGCCACGCTCTCACTCTTCCTCTGTACTGAGGCAACAACAATACAAATCTAGATCAAACATCACTGTTGTTGGTCATGGTCTTTAGAGTCAACATCACTGTAGAGAGTTAGGCGTCTAAATCGTTCACAAAGAATGCGAGAGAGTGAATCTACGGGCTATACATGTACTTTGCTTGTTCGTTTGTCAGTCTCCCAGTTCGGCTAGATATTTCTATTCCTGTATGTCGCGCTCTCACTCTCCTGACTATGCCGAGGAAGAAAGAAAAGCGGTGCTTTTCAAAATAAAAAGTGGTTTGCTGAGCTCAAAATCAACTTCCTATTCGAAGATAACCCCATGACCCGTAACTCAAAGCTCATGCGAACATAACGAAGTGTGTAGGTAGGAGCAAATGGAATCCCTTCAGTTGCTGACGTATGGACTTGGCGACGATAGAAACAATGATATCAAAAGCACTCAGACTCAGAGCAATCACGTTTATATCCTGCTTTGTTTTGGCTGTTGCTATAACACCTAGTTTTATGGCCAATGTATATCTCCAAGTATCTAGATTGCATAGACTAAGCACCTCTTACAGACCATATAATCAGAACACAAGAACAGCTAAGAATCTTGTGTACTTTATTTTCCAGAAAAACCTGTAATTATAAATTCTCTGACACTTTTACAATGTAAAACATGATCCTTTTTTTTCTGAGAAATGAAGCAACACACAAATCTTGGCCTCTTTTACAACGCGTTAAAATTTCATTTTCTTCAGGGTATCCATGCGGTGTTTTCAGTAGAGAAGGCCTGAGCTGGTCCTTGCTCCCGGTTGACCTGACCTGATTTCCACACATCGCTGACACCGTTACCTCCAAAGCCTGATCTAAATATAACAGTTACAAGCAACTTTGGATTTTGAAAACCTCTTATTCAAGAAAGAGAGAGTTCTATAATATATTATTACAGTCAACTCCGCTGGATTGCAACTCATTAGGAGCATGAGAAAAGCTGCGATCAAAAACTGACTTTTCTATAAAAGGCAAATACAGTACATGTATTTCGTTAGTTGAAAAATGCTGTGACTAAGCATATTATCGTTCAGATTTCGATTAAGGGACTCGAACGTATGATAAAGTTACAACTGGTAGTTCTTGAATATTCAAACCATTTTCATGTCCACTGTGAGTTTATATAATTATTTCATGTTTATGTCCTTCAACTTTAACAGTGCTCAAATGTTATGACTAGCATTTTCATTATTACCAAGTAATCAGAGATCACATTTTGTTTTACTGAGTACCCAGTGTTTTAATATCTTTATGTTCCCTTCCCTTCATTTTCTTTGCAAGAAAACCAGATGATATTGCCCGGACATCTGTATCTGTATCTGGTATCGACTTGAACACCACTGGCTTTCTCTAGACTAAGAGACCCCGACCAAAGTTCACTCCTGCTCCTTGCCCACTTCCATTCTATAAAGGATGGTCATTACGCCTCTGTGTATGCAGTGTACCTAGAAACGTGTATAGCTTGATGGTAAACTACCCAGACTATTTTTTTTAGCAGATTCTACACAAGAGGTTTGAAATCTCCTCAAGAGATATCCCTCTTTTCTGCACGTAATCTAGGTTTAAGAACGGCTACCCACATATTCATACTGCCTATTACTCAAATCACTAGCTTAAGGATCCTTGAAACTTGAAAACCGTCTATTTATCCTCTTTGTTATCTGAGAGGTCTGTAATTTACACTGCACAACTTTTCACTGTTTTATAAATGTTTTCGATGTTTTATTGTCGACATTTCAAAGCTCTTTTGAGTGCGTGCTTGATTGAAAATCTTCGACGGTGGTAAGTAGGCGTACATAATATTTGGCATTCGACCAAAGGCAGTGGCGGCATCAGCTTCATTGAGTGCATGGGCTCAGGGCCTCACAGTTGAAGCATGCTGATGTCAGTCTACAAACTAGCTTGTTTGTCTCATGTACCTGATATTGTGAATTTCAATGTGAATAGAATTTATAAACAAATTTGGGCAATGACTGTCGGTAGGCGAGATGCTTGGTAGGAGACTGACCGTACACCTCGTATTCATCTTAGACCTTCCCTTAGGCTTGCAGGCATATCAAGCACAAACATGTCAAATGCAGACTTCTGTTTGCTTCCTGACTGAGAAGTGCATGCTAGTCACTGATCCCTCTGGTAAGAACTCTGATGCAAGGATACCATAGAGGCCTGAGCAAAGAGGGGCAATAGCAGTCACGGAACAAGGAAAGAATGCCCTTTTCCCCTTCTACTTTATTTCATATTCTGTGTTGGCGATCCAGGGAAGGAGAGAACCAGATACATAAACATTGCTCAGCATCAAGCCATGTCTTCTGCGCGATCTCTGAAAAATGTGTTGCGGTCAAGGAAAAATCATTCACAATGGTCAAATTTTCAAAAATTAGATTTTATTGTGTCTGTTTCTCTCACTTATTTCTTAATAGTATGCTTTTAATTTCAAGCGTTTATCTTTATTAGTAGCTATGATATTATGTATGTTTTAAGTTCGGAAAGTAACGAATCTTGAAACGAGGAAAAGTGGCTTTAAAGCAGGCAAACTAACATCATAAATGCATTTCGATACAACTTGAAAATAATTAATTAAACTCACTTACATGCAGAATTACGAAGCCAGACCATTAGAGAGGGTGATCAGAATGCTGATCAATGTGATCGTGAAAGAAACTGAATTTCGACCTTAAAAGCAAAAATCACTTTGGTTTGCACCTAGACTTGTCCAGAAACTTGGTCTGTGGTTTCAGACGGGTTTCCCGGACCGCCACACATCCCTCTTCGACCTTTCCCTATTACAAGAGGTTCCAAACCGACAAACTTCCCGCGTGCTTATTCATTCGTCGATCTGAAGTGAGACTCAATCACTAAAAAACTGCAAAAACTACACGCAAGCAACAGAGTTACTCGACTGTGAAAACCATCAGCGTGAATGAAATCACCTCTTCACCATGTCATCATGTCATGTTGTCTGTTAGACTTAATTCCGGCTGTATGAAATTTCAGTTCACACACATCTAGATCTACGAAATTTAAAAATTATCTGCTGACTCACTTGACAAAATTTAAGCACGAGAGGCCGTTGATCTCCTTAATTAATATCACAAGTATTTGTTCATCTCCAAAGGCAATATTTCGCATGTGCACTGTGACTTCCAAATTGTGAATACAGCTGGTCCAGCAAGCATTTGGGCCAAAACAGCGTTGGTGACTGACACAGTTCTGTCCAAACACTCGTCAGGCCTTACTTTAAGACCTGAATTCGCAGTGACAACCCCCAACATGCAATCCCACTCCTCTTTTGTTCCCTGCCCACATAAGCGAAAGCTCGCGTGTCAAGATACGGAAATATGTACCGCCAAATTTGTCATTCAACCAAGCATAGCGGTTCTTCTTGTTGTTGTTATTGCTGCTGCTGCTGCTATGATATTGTTGTTATCAAGCTTTAACATCTTTGACGGGTGTGCATTTTCATTCATTACAGCTCAAGGCACCACACCTGACATATAAATAATAATCAATAGGGCGGGGATATTGAAATCAAAATCCTTCCTCTCCCCCAGGCGTTTCAATTTAAAACTCTTTTCTCAAGCTTCTTAATCCTGGTCTTCACTGGTTGTCATCCCATCTGTCTCATTATGTGCTGATGTTTGTTTTTATCCCCTTTACCACCAACGTCCCAACCCTAACCCCAGCCTAGAAATCTAAAATCGCAGCCTATACCTGCATTATATATATATATTTACATCTATGTGTAGACATTTTTCGACGACGAGCCCATTGAAATCTATCTATCTATCTATCTATCTATCTATCTATCTATCTATCTATCTATCTATCTATCTATCTATCTATCTATCTATCTATCTATCTATCTATCTANTGATCGATCTTACCAATCAAAGTTCGACAAGTACTACCCATTTTCTTTAGAGATCAATGCCATGGGCTATCATTGTGAAATTATTGTGCTAATTATAGGTAGTTTAGGCCATGTTCATAAGAGGTTTACATCTGGTTTGAAAAAGCTCCACCTCAATAATTCAGAATGCAAATTCCTAGCCAAATTTTGCAGCATAAGTGCCATAATTGGTTCCAACCGTATATGGCGACAGCGATGTAAACTCTATAATAGACAGATTTAATAATGTCCACCAACTTATGTAATTTCCACTTATAAATGTTAAACTATGGTTATAGCACCAGTCCTAATTATTGTCCATTCATCTTGTAAGTAAGACGAGATATCACCAGTTATTTTCATTCATTGTGTAACAGGTTAAATATCTGCAATGTCATTCTATAATTTCCTGCAAAGGTATAGTGTGTGGAATATTGTACCTGAACTAAATGGAAATAAAGAATATTATATCTATCTATCTATCTATCTATCTATCTATCTATCTATCTATCTATCTATCTGTCTGTCTGTCTGTCTGTCTGTCTGTCTGTCTGTCTGCCTCCCTGCCTGCCTGCCTGCCTGCCTGTCTGTCTGTCTGCTGTCTGTCTGTCTGTCTGCCTGCCTGCCTGTCTGTCTGTGCCTACATAATTTGTGTGTAAATATGTTTCAATGACCAGCCCAGGAAGCTTCATACACCCACGATCTACCAGTGCCTACATAATCTGTAATGAAACTGATGTGTGGACGTTTTACAATGACAAGCCCCTTAAGGCATTAAGTTTCATACACCTATGATCTATCTATGCCTACATTATATATGTGTACATGTTATTGTACCGATGTGTAGAATTTTTTTTCAAGCACTAGCCCGTGAACATTTATACACCTGCGATCTATCTATGCCTACATTTTATGTAATTATAGGTTACTGATATGTAGAATTACATTGATACACCTACGGTCGGGTAAGCCCAGCTCTATGACTGTGCCACCCCCATATAAAGTACCTTCTTATCTATCATCCTGTTCGGCTGTGAAAGTTGATATCCTAGTTGTTTTTTTTTACTTCCACCTTTCAACGGGCTTAGCCAGAGCTTTTTAATGCGAGAGGGTGTTCCTATATAATTTTACGATACAGTGTTTGTCGGTTCCGGTTATTCGGGATCCCAAATAATCAAAGTTTCCACTTTAATCATGACACTTCAGAAATCAAAGTTTAGTGAAGTATGTTTAGAAAAACAGTAACTATACTTTTAATCACAACTCTTACAATACTTCCATTGAGTTGGGATTAAGCGGAGTGGACTGTATACAAGCATGAAAGTTATCTGTGTCTAGGATCTCCCTCTCATGGGCGCTATCTCTTTTGTAATCCTGCCCTTACTCCAAATCAAGCATTACGTGGGAGAGACCCAGGATATTGCCAATAGTTCATAGCTAAGTGCTGTAGAATTGGAAATTTTTGTCTTCATTCGTGAGGATCTCATTTTTAAGAAAAGTCAGAAACGGCTCCTCGCGAGGATCTAATTCTCATGGAAAGTCGGAAATGGCTCCTCGCGAGAATCAAATTCTCACGAAGGGTCAGAAATGGCTCCTACAGAGGATCTAATTCCCACGAAAAGTCGGAAATGGCTCCTCGCGAGAATCTAATTCTTATGAAAAGTCGGAAATAGCTCCTCCCGAGGATCTAATTCTCAAGAGAAGTCGGAAATGGCTCCTCGCGAGGATCTAATTTTCGCAAAGTGGTTATGTCATGTATATATATGAACGCAGACGACAATGGTGAATCTAGTGTGACATTACAGGACTAATCAAAGTAACAAATCTGTTTCGCACTGATAGAAAAACATACTATAATCGAGAATGTTCAAATAATGAGGATAAGTAACTAAAAATAACCGCAGTTACGTCGCCCTACACAAATAATGAATCAAAAGTAATCCCTTAATAAAAAAAAAATCGAACGGAACCTTATTTTAATGCGGGAAGTAATTTCTGCGAGTCAAGCTCAACTCGCCAATTTCGCAAAAGAAAAAATAGATCCTAGGAAAAAACATAAATCAATACATAAATAACTGAAGTTCTGTTAAGGTATATCATATCCACTCTAGTTAAATCAATGACAAGTGAATTAAGAATGACACTTTAACGTTACACGATTGTTTGTATAGCCTGGGCAAAGATTGTCTTCCTATTGTAAGACTGACCACGTTTCAACACAAATTCTTGCTAGCATTGCTAAAGTTCATCGGCGTTTAGAAAGAGCTACAAATATCCCGTGACTTTAGAACAGAAATTGCAGCGTATATCATTGTTGTTGTCAACGCAAATGGGCGGAAATTCCAGCTTAGTGGAAGCGATTGTGGTCTTATCTGGAAAAAAGTTTGGCCTGCATTTTTTTTTTCAGTAATTACATGTGTTCGTGCGCTTTCTAAGGAAGGAGAAAACAAAA
>JAWQUT010000122.1:1311175-1344836 GCA_033807755.1 Ellobium chinense
GGGGGGGGAGATAAGAGACTAAAACGCTACAGGCACGACTTTTTAACAATTTACATCCTCTTTGGGTCATCGTTAAACTTAGTCAGACTAAGTCATCGTTTGCTACAGGTCTAGATCTTCGTAAGTGGATTTTTAATGTTTAGGAAAGTCTGATAATAAATCAAGTCGAGGTCGTGAGAACTAGTACGGTAAAACACTGTAAACTCTACACCACTCTTCTGACGAAGTTTGTTAAACCGTGTTATTCATGGTCTTATGGCAGGCGCTCTAATTCCGCGCCTGGGTCTGATGGTAGGCACTCTGGTACCGCGCCTGGGTCTGATGGTAGGCGCTCTGGTACCGCGTCTGGGTCTGATGATAGGCGCTCTGGTACCGCGCCTGGGTCTGATGATAGGCGCTCTGGTACCGCGCCTGGGTCTGATGGTAGGTGCTCTGGTACCGCGCTTTGGTCTGATGGTGGGCGCTCTGGTACCGCGTCTGGGCCTGATGGTAGGCACTCTGGTACCGCGCCTGGGTCTGATGGTAGGCGCTCTGGTTCCGCAGTTGTTAGATTTTGTGCTGTCGAAAAAAATCGCACGATGCGAGCAATTTTAAGAAATGAAATCACTGGAGATTTCTGTGCGCTCGGAACAAGTCCTACTAATCTGTGAGTGAATGTTTTGACTGAACCTCGTGCACATAGCCTAGAATAAGGGGAACTTGGGTCTTTCCGTGAGAAATAGATGTGAGCTCTCCATGCTGTATTTATATAAAAGCAAGAGATGTTTATATAAAGTATGTTTTCAGAGCGTCAGAGCTAGTCTACTACTTGTTGCCTATGTTTTACACTTACGCACCACGATTTTAAAGAAACCCAACATCATCTTGCACCATTTTGCTCTAACATACTGAACATTTCGTTTCATATGAATTGGAGCAGCGTGGCCTAATGGTTACGGCGTTGGACTCAAGATCTGAAGGTCCTGGGCTCGATTCCCGACCGCGGTCATGTTGTAAGTGCCTTGGGAAAACATTTCATTCACATTTTCCTTAGTCCACCCGTCTGTAAAATGGGTACCTGGCTATAGGCAGTGGAAGATATTGTCAGAATGCTAGTGATCAGCGCCTATAAAAGGCAGCGGCACTATATGCTCCCCAGGGAGTCGAGAAAGTCCTAGAGTGATCAGGCCTGCTGGGGTAATAATAGCGTGAAGTCGCGTGAGCGGGCATTAGCCTGGACATGAGACTTATAAACCGCATACCGCATTATTATTATTATTATTATCTGTAATCGTACTATTCTTTTGTTATTATAAAATAAGTATTTTTGGTGGCGTCAGTAACAGTTGACAAGGGTATAGCAAAACCAACGCTACGAGCAGACCACAACTAAATAACCAACGTAAAAACCCTGGGACAAATGCATACACACACAAAAAAAAGGAGTTTTACTGCGTCATGGAATTTCCCGAAGTTTTTATGAGGAGTATTTTTGCATGACCCTGGAAGTGCACGAAAATTCCGTTAGCCTTCTCTGTCACATGGGAAACTCGTGAGGTGAAGTGTCAAAGCACTTGAGAGGAAGATTTATGAATGGATGTCTGTCACTTTACGAAACACATGTTTGATTGTTTTGCCCACCAACACCCTTTCTCTTCCTTTCCAGTGAGTGCTTTATGTAGTGTGTGTGTGTGNCGGGGGGGGGGGGGGGGGGGGGGGGGGGGGGGGGTGACACTAGAATAATCATAAACCGAAAGAATGCGGCAATTTTCCAGTATGTCCCTCAGTAAAATGACTCAACAAATGAGGTGCTGCACAGATTGTGACTTTTTCGAAGGAATGAATGATACATGCTACGGAAGCTACACAGTGAAACAATATGACATAATACATATTGTACTGAGTCAGAATGCAGATAATGAGCATCGGATCCTCGACCAAAATTTCAGAATATAAGAAGAACACGTCTTTTTTTTTCTACATGTTCTCGCCGCGCTTTGAAAATGGTCTAATTCCAGTATGACACTTCTGAGATAACGCCGGGCTATCGTTTTTATGGCAAGGCAAAGAAAACGAGTCAACGGGTATCTTCGCAACTGCAATTTTGGCGCGAATATAATGGCACGTTTTAATTTTTATTTTTTTTAACATGTCAATATCAGCCTTGATCTAATAAACAACATGGTGCCTGTAGTTATTAAAAAAAAAAAAAAAGCAAGTCTAAGTCTGCCTTATGCCACTTTTGAAGCGTGATGACAATGGGAAGTTGCAAAATTCCAGGAACATGAATGAAGTATTCACTAATATAATCTACCAATACAATTTTTTTTGTAAAAATCGGAAGAGGAGTTGTCGAACAAAAATAAAAAGGGTGTGTGTGTNGGGGTGGGGGGAGAGAAATCTGGAAATAAATAATGCCAGAAAGAAATATAGAAAGGGAATCTTCCTCGAAAATTATGTCCGGACGAATAGTTGTTTTTTTTAAGGGGGAGCAGGTGCTACGATGACATAGCCTCAGCCCGAGAGAGAAAGAAAGAGAGAAAAAGAGAGAGAGAGAGAGAGAGAGAGAGAGAGAGAGAGAGAGAGAGAAAGAAAGACAGACAGACAGACAGACAGACAGACAGACAGACAGACTCACAGACAGGCAGACAGAGAGGGAGGGAGGGAGAGAGACAGTCAGTCAGACAGTTAGACAGACAGACAGACAGAATGAGAGGAAGAGGGAGAAAGAGATGTAAAAAGAGAACGAAAGGAAGATAGAAAATAAAAAAAAAGAAAAGATCACTGGACGTCAACATTGAGTGCGTGTACAGGCATGTGTGAAAGCTTATAAGCTTAGATCAATAAAGTGCCATTTCTTTGTTATTGTTATTTACTACAGTATTTGTTACTGTTCTTTACTAATCCAACACGATTCAGGTCATTGCCCTTTGTGTAGTGTTAAGTAATGCTAAACTTAATGTTGTGTCGCTGGAACAGTGAAAACTTCTCTTAAGTGGTTGAATTAGTCTAGTTTATCTTTATCTTCTCAAGTATGAGACAAGCCGTAGTTTACAACAAAGTTTTCAAAACTGATATCTGCTCCTACTTTGCTTGTTGTGTCACTGGAACAGTGAAAACTTCTCTGAAATGGTTGAATTAGTCTAATTTATCTTTATCTTCTCAAGTATGAGACAAGTCGTAGTTTACAACAAAGCTTTCAAAACTGATATCTGATCCTACTTTGCTAAACTTAATGTTGTGTCACTGTAACAGTGAAAACTTCTCTTAAGTGGTTGAATTAGTCTAGTCTAGTTTATCTTTATCTTCTCAAGTATGAGACAAGCCGTAGTTTACAACAAAGTTTTCAAAACTGATATCTGATCCTACTTACGTAAATATGAGAACACCACCGTTTTAAACCCAGTCTCTTGCATATTCCTTCCTTCACTGGCCACTAGATTGCGTTTGCGTTAAATTAACAATGTCTGATCTGTCCGTGGACTCAAGAGTTTTCAAACTTTGCATTGTCATGTTGTGTCTCATGAAAGTGTGTGTGAATGCGTGTGCTGTCAGTGCGTGTGTGCAATAAGAAATCTGTCTTGTGTCCAATGTCCAAAACTGATCCAAAACATTATATATATTCACAATTGAAGCTGAGCTATTCTTGAGCTGATACTTTCGATTCCATTATTATACAAAAATAAAATTTTCAAAAATGCACTGTCATTTGCAAATCTGACAAAAAGTGTACAATCGTTTTCAATAAGCATTCTGCAAACAGATTTCACCCTTCTCTCTACTCATTCCCTCACCTCAGGCCCAGAACTGGTAAAATATGGACTCACTCAATGTCTTGCTACAAATGATAGTTTTGTGGATCCGTCAATCTCCCCTTTCTTGGACAAACAGCCATAGAAGTAATAGCCAAACTTTGATACGGCTCTCTTTTCGACATCTTCTTTATGGCCATGGGCACAAAACCCACAAGTTGAAAACCCCTCTGTTGTGTGTGTGTGTGTGTGTGTGTGTGTGTGTGTGTGTGGTTTTGTTTTTTTCCTTTGGCTGTGCAGGCCGCGGATTAGCGGTTATAACACGTCAAATAGAGCACGGTGGTGAGGGACGTCACATTCGCTTAAAGTCTTACTTTCACGGTCAGATAACTCGTGAACAGATTAGTGCTAGAATAAGTGCTGTGTATTGCTCACTGTCGAAGTACGTCAAGAGGTACTTTCACCGTTATCGAATCACATTTAAAAATACATGTAGGGTAAGTACAGGATTCATGAAACAATACATAATATGGACTGAAAAGAATAGTCAAAGAGCAAGATGAACATAGCCTTTACCCTAGGTCTTAAAGCTGCGATATCCGATCATTATGTCAGAGGGCAAGCCCCGTCTACAAATGGTCGTGAACACCCTGTCCCGACACACACAAGGATGTGCATTCATATTTCAAATTTAAATTTACTAGACGTTTTGATATCAACTTTCTTCACCATAATGTAAGGAGAAAGAATGAACTAGCGATCTGCAAAGTCTTTATGTAGACTAGTATAAAATGTTTTACTCATGACATTCAGAAAAAGAGCGTTCCGATGTGAAGCGTGTAATCTAATTCAAATCAGTGCCGTATCCCATCATGCCTCTGCTCTCTTTTTATATCCTGCCCGGCCCGGGCCTTTAATAAACATCCAAAACAAAGACAATACTAATAGACTGCCAGGGACAAGCACACGTCAACAGAGGAACACATCAGAGAAAAGCTCTGCTGAAAACTGGCCGGTCCAACACCCAGTAGTGATTGATACACTTGGTGTGGGGCCCTTAGACAGCAAATGACTGCCCCACTATGACTGAAAAAAATGCTTGAGAGCCATAGGCCATTCAGAGAAAAGGAACCCTACAGGGTTGAGTTTTCACATGGCACGTTTTTCTTTCCGCCAGTCAAGGTAAGTGATTTCGAGAGTGTGTAAACTTCTCCAGTTTTGTTTACGAAATTTCGGACGTTCGAGATTCCACACCAGAATCTGCCCCTAACCAACAGCATAGGCCCTTGGAAGAGTCTTAGATCATTGCCCGTCAATCATGCATAAACCTAAGTCTTAACTTATTTATAATTATTTGGATTGACCTTGCCTGACGCGTGTCGAGGACATCTGGCTGTTCGACTTCCTTCATGGGCAATATTCCAAGACACTCACGCTGATAGCTTGGTTTAGGGATAGGGACAGGATTAGTAAAGTGAAAAGCATAGATGAGAGAGTTCCTAGACTATGAGATAATGTCTAGTGACTATCCTAGGTTTGCTTTTCTTCCTTAACCCCACCCCGAGCCCTGCCTCAGATTGTCAATCAAATTTTAGGCGATCCTGATATACTGCCTGCCAAGTGTTACAATGTTGCGAGTTTAATAAGAGCTCACTGCAATGCCGTATACACACACACACACACACACACACAAACACACACACACACACACACACACACACACACACACACACACACACANACTCTTTTTCCGTCAGGTGCCACTCGCCAGCACGCACGCCAGTGTCTGTCTGTCTGTCTGTCTTTGTCTCTCTCTCTCTCTCTCTCTCTCTCTCACCCTCTCTTTTCAGTTCAGTTAATCCTCCAGCCCCCTCTTCCCTCCCCCCCCTCCCCTTTTCAAGTCCTGTCTTCTCACTACTTCTCCCTCTCTAAATCCTGTCTTCTCATTCTCTATGCCTTGCATAATCCTTGTTTCTGACATTGATCGATGCAGCCATCAAACACCTGTATTAAAACTATCACCTTCACTGTTTTGAGGATACACAGTCTGTAAGACATGCAAAAACCTTTTGTACATAAGAAATTAACCTGAAAGCTTCCAATTTATTACTGCCTGACAGATCGTCCTGCTGCTGTGTTTGTAGGGATTTCCCAGTTTTCATACTTCTTTTGTCAAGAATCCCAAATAAAAATAGAGAGACACCAGGATGAAAGAGAGAGAGAGAGAGAGAGAGAGAGAGAGAGAGAGAGAGAGACAGAGAGAGACAAACAGAGAGACAGAGAAAGAAAGAGAGGAAGAAAGCGGTAAGAAAAACATCTGTGCTTCAGGCAGTGATGGAAAGCTACGAGAGGGAAAGCGGGAATTTAAAGGCTATCCCCCAATTCAATATGCATCTCAATTTATTTATTTATTTAATACAATGTAATATGTACGTGAAGGATTAAAACCTGAGCTAGAATATTGAAGTTATTTACTATGACACAGGTCATATGTGATGAATTCACCTTTCCGAAAAGCTAAAAAAAAGCTTTCCTTGTGGATAAACTAGGCCGGCTCACTGACGCCCACATCTTTAATTTGCAGCTCTGTTTTCCAGTCGGAGAGTTTGTTTACCCACAACTAGAAGCAGGACTAGGCCGTTCACCCTTTCGAGCTTCCGTCCCAGATCATGACAAATACAGGACTGTCTGTACTGACTGGCTGATTTTCGGACAGGTGAATTATCTGACACAGGTGATGCAGTCTGTGTCTAGATGTAGATCTAGATCTATACAACTCAACGTCATAAAAATCTTCTTTTTGTCCTCCATATGACATTATGATTCCAAAAATGCTCAGTCCTCTGGGTACAAGTCCGATTTCTATTATGCTATTTTTCTCAGCAAAAAAAAAATGATATTGTCAGGGTCCTCAGGGTGAATGTACGTAGCAAAAGTCTACGTGACATCCTATTTTTCCAGTTTTTGCATAAATGTGCATAAACAATAGCACTGTTGTTTAAAAAAAAAATCAATTTGATAGCTTACAGTGTAGGTCTGAAGGCGTTCTCTTTTCTGTTTAACTTAAAGTGAATAACACCTTAGCCTTCAGACAAAACACGGACCATCCGTGAAGAAAAGGTGTTTTCGCTTTCAGAGTGTTTCGTGACTGTGATACACAAGGCCGTATTTCACAAGCTAAAATGCAAATTGGTAGCCTGTTAACTTCGTTCGAAATTTCTAACGATTCTAACGACATCATCGAAATTCATGCATGGTAAGATCGTAATCATTTTATGAGAAATTACATCTAGATCTCTTCGTAATAAAATGGTTGAAGGTCTGTGTGATTGCACTTTTATGCACACCTCATGAATAAGACGTTGTAGCCTACGTCGGCATAGACAATTTGAAACAGGATATCTTGATTCCCCCCAAGCAATGTAAATGGGTGCAGAGCCGTGGGCTATCAACTAGCAAGGTTACAAAACAATTATGCGACACAACAGGGATCCAGCCATTCTCTTTCAATCATCCAAACCCGCTAGAACGAGTCACTCCTCTTGATTATTAAGTAAGATACCATACTGCGAAAGAGGACACCATGCAGGTTGTGAAGTTTAACAAAATTCCCTCAAAAAAGTAGGCTACAGTAGCCCATAGTGTCATCATGTAAGTTTGAAAACCACATGCTTTTTTTGAGAGTTAGCGCATTAACAATGGGCTCTCTTACCATTGTAAGAATTACGTTAAGTGTGCACTTTGAACGCTGCTAGGGGTGCTTTTAACACCGATGCACTAATGTAATTCTTCTGATGATAAGATATTCCATCGATAACGCGCAAACTCTCGGAAGTCACGAAGACCTAACACTATTTGTTACGGAATTGAAAGTTTAGTAACTTTTTTTCTTTTGCTATATGAGAGACACTTACCTTGTAGACCACATACCAACAATGTCATCCTGATCATGTAAACCTACCAATATCACAAAATTTGGAATGAGCTTATAGACTAGGGGACATATGCACAATGCTGTCTAAGTTTGCCCGTTGGCCGTAACTACGTGAAACATCATTGATATGATGAGGATTTCCCAAAGTTACAGATACTGCGCAAAACTAAACAGAATTGTGTATACGCTTATACGACCCCATACAGTTCTCACAAAACACTTTATCAAAAATTAACATTAGTCAGAGTTTCCACCGGATTATTAAGATCCACTTGAATGATAATATCCTTTCCGAAAATATTATATTATCTGTCCAACATCATAGACAAGCGCTCTTACGGAAGACTGTCATGGAACAGTGTAGGCTACATGTGTTATGAGCGTTCTAAAATTCGTCCTTTCCAAATCTGGAACAGACGTATTTTTCTTAAATCTGTGTTTTTCGTTACCTTATACCACGATCTGCAAATTCTAGGCCTATTTAGAGCGAAGCAAATTAAAGAAATCTCAACAACCCTCTAAGGCAAACTACTTGTGTGAAATGACTTTGTGAATTTGCTCTGTGCATACAAAAGATAATGAATCAGACTCGTATGTAAATTTGGACGGTGACAAGACGGAATTAAATGCCTGACGCGTTCTTTATCCTAACGTAAGCACGAGAGAGCTCTTCTTTATCAGGTGAGAAGTTCCAAGGCTAAGATCCATCACTATCTGCCCGGAAACCTGGGCTTAAAGTGTCGTAACTTGCATATATACACAGCTCAAATAAATACGCTACTTTGTTGGTTGGTGATGGTCTGTACCACTGTCACACAAGATCTTCCTGACCTCGCAGTAAATGGAGAAGACCGGAAGAAGAGAGGACCGGAAATGATTGTATGGTTACCTTCGTGGGCTGTTTCTGACATGGCGAGCAAGATTACACATTAATATATAATATATACAGTATAACCTATTTGTGATTTGTAATATTATCAATATTATCACCAATAAATAGATAAGAAACTCTTATTCGTAGAGCAAACAACAGAAGGTCATCAGAAGAGGATAATCTAGTCTAGCACGTGTTTCGCCCTTATCCCTCTCCTGTTCTTGTTGCCTCGAGAAGGATTCGAACTCGCAACCTCCAGTCTTTCAATTCCTTGCAACATATTCTTTCGGCTACCACGAAGCCATGTTATAAGTTGCATTTCTGCTGCATCTAAAGAACGATGCAACATTCCGCTAATCGTTTGTATTTGGTCCATAACTATCCTGAGCTCTTCTCTGCAATCTCTGCCAGATCATTCAGGGTACGTGATCATACCATTCCCCGTATTCCAAGCAGCTTAAGTCGGTCATGGGCTAAGGTGCTCACCTCTTACCTCTACTTCCATAGCCATCACTATAGCCGAAATCTCTGCTCTTCTTATTTCAAGAACATGATTACTGTACATGGCAAAGGAGATGGGACTTAATAAAGAGGAGACTGCGAAAAGTGTCCACTGGACAAGATCCCCAGCAAACACAAAGTCCGTGAGTAATTTGAAACCCATAATATAGTCTAGAAAAGCTAGCAGACCATTGTTGCAGACACTGTGCAGACAGTCAGTGCCAATCATCGGCTAGCCTATCTCGCAGTATGATGTCACGCAGCACGAAAAATGGCGGCTCGCGCAAGCTGAAAATCCCGACATTCCTGCAGTGTTTTCTAGGAAACTGTCAGGCGAAAGGTAAGCTATACGCAGTTTAAATTTTATGAAAGCCGTTATGTGTACTTAATAGGCTTTAAAGCAAATAACTGTCCCTGTCCCTTTAAGGTCCTCTGTATCTCATTCCGGATCTAAGATTCTTCATGTGTCTATACTGACATGAAACTGGATGATACTTGTGATTCCCCAATGACTCCAGCCCATAAGCAGACCATATTTTGTCCCGTGAGTAAACCTGTATGTATGTAACATATAAATCAGTGCTTTCTCCAGGTCATATGAATTGGACAAAAGGGGGGGGNGGGGGGGGAGATATTCCCCTCTTTGCCATTATTCTGAGGGGCAATTTAATAAAATATTTTTAGAGGGACTTTCGGTTTTTCTCAAGAAATGCAAATTTATGAATGCAGAAAGAAGGGGAGATCAAAGCACGTTCAATCTATTTTTAGGAGATTTTGAAATTTAAAAGGCGAATCACGCGATCGAGCGGCGTGGAGAAAATACTGATAAATACCCACATGCCACCCCACTGAACTTGCTGGAATGGTAAGCAACAAAAACAACAACAACAACAACAACAACAACCCCCGGCAATAACAAACAAATGAACAAACAAACAAACAACGAGTAGGCCAGCATATTTGATTGGTAACAGCCGAAGACAAAGGAACGAAGAGTGACAAAGACTCTTACCTTGTCGTGCCTCGTGCTTTATCAAACCTTCTCTTTGACTACAGCTAACAGAACATGTAAGCCACAGGGTAATTCTACTCTAGATCCAGAGGGACATTAATGTGATTTTCCACAAAGTTCAAAGAGGGAATTAATCTACACTTGATACTAGACTAGTCTACTCAGTAGCATTTTTCTGAAAGGACATGGCAAAAGTTGCAATTAATCGAGGTATGCATTAAAGTAGAGCATTTTATTCTCGACTTCTATATCGATTGATTTGAGGAACAAGGTAGGATTAAGCATAAAATGTGAATTAAATGAAGTGAGATTACCAGGAGTCAAGGGGACAGAGCTAGCAATGTGTGTGGGTCAGGAAAAACTTATATCAACAGATAGGCATATCTGAGTCATCATAGTTTTTTTCTTTTTTTTTTTTTTGGAGGGGTAGGGGGGCTAAGGGGACTGAGCATTTGATTTGCAGAAAGTAGGCTTATATATTAATCTTTGGGGCTGCTTGCTTCATTACATAACGTGGTAGTGAATACATACGAGCCCAAAATAGAAAGTGCAATCCGCTGACGTATACGAACAGTCGAGCCTGTAGACCATGTATAGCGATAACGTCATGTTATCTACAAAAACATTTTTTAAAAAAATGTGCCTAAACAAAAGGGGGTCCTTTTATACAGATTAGTAACATAAGTTATTAGGTTTTTAGTTAAGTCTAACAGAGTCTTCAAAAGGTTATCACTAGGTGGCAGGCTTGACAATTGCTATACAATTGTGATAGTCATTAAATTTATTTTGTATTTTGTTCGCAATTAGTTTTTTTTTTTATTTTGCAGAGCAACAAATCTTACATTTGGTGGTTGTCTTATACGATGGTTTTCTTTACACATACAGTATATGCCTTAATGTCTGAGCTTCGAGCGTGAGAAATGACTGTCGCGGTCTCAGTGAATAAGTTATTGTTATAATGTAGCTAAGGAGGGCAGGGAGGGGAGGGGGGTGGGGTTGAAGTGACATAGATAAATATAGATGTGTCTGATCTCATCGGATTTTGTGGAAGTTGCGGCTCAGACTATCCATATCACAAGGGGAGTGTAAATGAGTGAATTTGAGAGAGTAAGAGATTGTGAGAGAAAGAGTAAAAGAGTGTGGGAGAGAAAGGGAGAGAGAGAATATATGTGTATGTGTGTGTGTGTGTGTGTGTGTGTGTGTGTATGTGAGCGCGTGTGTGTGTGTGTGTGTGTGTGTGTGTGTCTGTGTGTGTGTGTGTGAGAGAGAGAGAGAGAGAGAGGAAGAGAGAGATAATGAGAGAGAGAGAGAGAGCTGCCAGTTTGTAAATCTAGGTGTCAGTTTCGCACATTGTTTCTTCTTTCCATTTTTTTTAAAACTTTTTTCCATTCTCTTTGACTTGTTATATCAACTTATATAAACTTATATATATATATAATATACATATATATATATATATATATAAAGTTATGTGGTGGCTTTGGTCTAAACAAACAAACAAACAAACAAACAAACGAACAAACAAACAAACAAACAAACAAACAAACAAAATGTTATAATGTATCTGGATGCTAACAGTACATGCGCAATAGTAAATACGAACCGTCACTCTTGCACCCATGTCCCTTCGGCGAATGGCCACACTATGGAGGTGGCCATTACAGATCAGGTTCGACATTTTCCAGTTGCTCAAGCATCACGTTCGACAATCAAGATAGAGCTGTTTTTATGTTCGACAGAATGATGATTCAGCTGGAAAGTCACCATGTCCCTAAAACACGATTTGCTATATTAGATAAAAATTAAAAAAGGAAAATGGCGTAATCAGAGATCGTAATCGTATTTTGGCTTTACCAAAATAACAGCCACCTCCATTGTTTGAGGCCTAGAGCGAAGGTGGTAATAAAGGGCTGCTAACATTTATTTTTTTGCTTTGGGAATATCTCCGATAGCGTCACCAGCCTTCAGGCAGCCAGTGTTAGACAGCAGTAGAACCTCGATATTATGTAGGCTTTGTGCTTCGTAACGGTATACTTATTATTGAAGTATACCTCATTGTGATATCTACTTAAATAATGTTCGAGGTGATAGAAGAATAATGAATCCGCATAATATGTGTGTAATTCTCATTTAATACGTAGGTATACACATTAAATGAGTACATAATACTCACGTTGTTAAGTCCATCGAATAGCAACCACAGACCGTATGTAAGACGGCTGTCCTTGAATAAGACAAGTTAGTGACAATACTGGAACAGCCAACCTCGCCCTGCCAAGCGATCAGCTTTATTAGGTGATATAATGTTAGTGTTTGCTGGATAAAGGCTAGGCCTACTTGCAGCAAGTGTTTCTGCTCAAATCTCTTGCTAGGATACCATTCCTCCTCTTCCACCCACTCCCCCCACCGCCCCCTTCCCTTCCCCATCTCGAGAAAAAATAATAACAAAACCGATTTGGTAGTGCTTCTTGTCTTGGTCAAAGAAAGAGACTAAAAGACTTATCTTTATTTTCCAGTCAAAGACATTTTTTTCTTCCGTGTTTGCAGTCTAGATCTTTCCAGTATTAAAGGCAACATAAATCCTGACAAGATTGGCAAAACTGCGAATACCCTTAACGTGATAAGTGAAATCAGTGCAGTTCAGATTTTTGTTGCTGCAAACGCTAACGACGAGCCTAGACGATCGTAGAGTGGCCTAGCTCCAAGCAGGAAAGTTTCCTTAAAAAAGAAACAGTGTTGGCTAAGATAGGAGCTCTTGTCGCGAGTCGCTAAAGGGGCTTACTGCCAAGCTACAGGCATAAATGTAGCAGTAATTATATGTTTTAACCAACATTTTCATTCTCACGCTTTTCATAAATATTTTTGTATTTATATCTTTACGCTTTTTATAAAGTAGTCTATTTCAAAATTTGTCCCTACGTCAGTTTTTTTTTTTGGCATATTTAAGTTGTCACAGAGAGTAGGTTGCTAGCTTCGAAGTCTTCCAAATAATCTGAAGATATACAAACTTTTTCCTTTTTTTTTCTCTGGCTGATTAACTTTATAAATGTAGTAATGCTCCCATATGACACTTAAGTTTGGGATTTAAAATAAGTTGTCACTCTGGGGTCTCTTTCGTTTAACTTCATAAAATGAGAGCTTCCGCATTAACGATGGAATCTCTTACCATCGAAAGAATTATATTGGTGCATTGTTACTGAATGCACCCGTAGTAGCGTTCAACATGCAGAGTTAATTAATTCTTATGATGACTGCGCAAGTTCTCAGTAAGCTCGCTTTTACTTTCCATGCGATCTAATTAAAATTATATTAAATACGTTTAGAAAATAAAACATAAAGCTAAACGATAGTGTACAGGTCTATTCATCAACTCACCTCCATTTCATACATCGCAATCGCAACAGTGAAGTACAGCTAATTTAAAGAAAGACATAAATCACAAGAATGCGCTCTTGTTCTTTATAAAATGTGTTTGTTTCATGAAAAGGGAAGAAGATCTTTCTTCTTTCAACAAATACGAATTTATCTTTTCATTCACAGCAATGCTAAATCCACTAGATGAGCGAATGACATAGGCTTAACATTGCGGATGAAACGATTAATATTTTTTTTAATTTTGCCATGGAGCATGACACACTACCATAAGCAAAATGATTCATAATCTTCAGAATCTGCATAACTTACAATTATAAGCGAAAAAAAAATGCTATCGTCACTCACACACTTGAAATGTGGAAGGCAAGCTGCAATCTCCTTTAGATTCTCAGACAGTTCTAGAGACCCTGGTCAGGAGATTAGTGAATGCAAATACACACAGAGAGAAAACCAAACGATTCAGGCTGTCCATACATGAGACAGAACAGAAACGGATCACAAGAAAGCACTAACAGGGTAACATTATAGCCAGGCACTTTTTCTTTTCGATTCTCACCTGGACATGTCGTCGAACCGTATCCGACCTTACGCGACACAATAGAACTGTCGACGTCTCTTACCTTTGTTAGAAGAGGGTTCTGGTACAGAAGAAGGGACCCTTTAGTTTTATTAGGGCAGCTTCCCGCAGTGAGGACACAAGGACGCGATTTTTGTCACCCTCCCTCCGAAGCAGCGAGTGTGAAACTAACCGAAGAGAGTGTTAATCATTCTTGAGCGGGCAGTTCCAGCAGAATACTTGTGACTTTATTTACGTTAATTTCTGAAAAGCCCCGAGTCTGCAACAACCAGTTTCGGTTTATAATTAAAGAATAAATTAAACCCAGTTAGAAACGACCAAGACTCACTGCTGTAAAATCAAAACTTTCCAGAAATTTGCGTAACTGACTTGTCATTCTTATGGAATTGTCCGAGCACAACAAGTTGATGACAGGACTGGAATAATCGAACGTGCTAATCAAAGTAATGACCATCTTAACCAAAGGATACCCTGAACATGGTTCATTTGATGTGGAGACAACGAAGCACCTGTCCTGCTGCAGACTAAAATGACTTGTTTCGGCGGATAACCCGCTCTGTCACAAAACTGAAGAGGCCTCGCGGCAAGAACACGCCATCTGTTTGCCGCTTCGGTGCTTTTTACTGAAGCTGTTTGCATCCTCCGGGCTATGTTCTGGATGACGCTACCGCGAGACGTACCACGTAATTCATCAGACATTATACACATGAATACAACTTTGTCATAATAATTTTCGGATCACCTGAGCGGACCAGCCCCCTTTAAGATATATTGTGGTCCTTACTCTAGCGGAAAGCAACGTCTCAAAGAAGTCAGACAATATCCAAGTTTGCCTCCTTTTTTTTTTTTTAATTTCCACAGTCGCTGATTTGACGAGAGTGAACTCTTTTATTGCTTTCACCTGCCCGAGAAGTTCGTAGGGCATGGCCCAGTGCTCAGGTTACGATACAAGACTTATAGATCCGCACGTGAGATTGGACTGCCATGTTTTCTCCATTAACATACAATATTTCCACTTGACTTTCTTACCATTTTGGAGTGTCCCGACGCCTCCACCTTGACTTTCTTACCTGTTCGGAGTGTCCCGACGTAACACTTCACCCGAGGCCCTGGATCCTGGCCAAAGGCCATTCAAAGGCAAGAAGGTCCCGAGATGCGTTGAGTAATGAAGCGAATACTGTTATTGTACCAGCCTACATCCCTTACACCAACCAATTCATTATTGCATCTAAGCATCTTGTCTAGCGCTTACTGAAAGAATGTGTCAAGCTAAGGCACTGTGTTTATCTATCTTCCAGACTTCAGACCATTCATGACAAAACATCTTACTACTGTCAGAGACACGACGACACTTTTCTCGTAAAGTTGTAGGCCACGTTTTTGATGTTGGCATTACAAAATATTGCTCTGTCTTCGGTGCATCTTGGTGTTGTTCATGACTCTGCTTGCGCCACAAAAAAAAAATGTCAACTAAAATTATACAGCTATATACGAATACAGTGAAACCTTGATGTTAAGTATTCTCAAAATAGATATAACTGATTATTGAGTATAAAGTTCACATGCACAGATTTATTATTACTCTTTCATTGTTATATTCAAGTGAAGTTTTGGTATAAGGTACACCGTTTGCATGCACCAAGATCATATCTGTTATCAAGGTTTATTTGTACTCAAACTGCCTGATTATGAGACCACATACCTTTTACTGTTCGACTTTCTTCGTGGGTTTAATTACAGGACACTTCCACATGTAGCTTGGTTTAGGTCAAGCAGTAGGGAGAATCTCGGTTTACTGCCTACGAATTTTGTCGGGGTTCCGGGTTCATGTTGAGTTCATTGCAATACTGGCACGCTCATTCCACATTTTGCCTCAGTCATTTTTCTGAGATTTTGAGAAATTGAGCGCTGTTAATCTGTTGCTCAAAGCAAAACAGTAAGGCAGAAATGGTTTAGCTTGCAAAATTGGGATATAATTACGAGTCAAAAATCTACATTGTCTTAATAAGATAAAAAAAAACAGATAAACGGAAGAGTATGGTAATAAAAGTAATTCAAATCATCAAAAAACGTCAGGAAGTCATAGGGTCGAAACACTTGTTAGTCGGGCTTATCTTCATCTGAAGATCTTCTGTTGCCTCGCTCTCCAAGTAAGAGAGTTTCCTATTAACAACTCAAGTCATCAAACAAACAAAACAAAACAAAAAGACTTAGGCCAATGTGAAATGAGCATGATGACATTGTGTGCAAAAACGCAAAGCTCCAGTTAAGACGTTCCCAAAATACCCTCAGCGAACCTCCGAGATTAGGTGAAATCATTCAAGACGTTTGAAATACGACATAGCTTAGCGGTAACGTCTGAAATTGTTAAAAACACGACTGAACCCGACTCTGAAGGCAAATGAGTGAAATGCCAGGGCTTACATTGCTAGGGAGATTTTGGCGATAAAACCACAGCCAAGTAAGTCCTGAAAATTCTGGGGACCTTCCTGGCAATTAAAAGATTTAGTGAGTCATGTCTTTATTGTGAGAAAATGGCTGCGTCCCAGGGCTTCAGGCGGTTATGTAAATGATAGCTCTTAGCATCGTGAAGGGAAGAAAGCCTTGCCTTGAGGAGTAGATCATATTATTTGGTAATTTCTGAAGAGAGGTCAGGGTCGTCACTTACTTCGATAACTGTGGCTCCCTCTATTGTCCAAAAACGAGAAATGAGGGGTCTTCAAAGTCAGGAAATCGCAGGCAAAGAATGATGACGTTATGGGCCCCTAAGCCCCTCATCCCCACCCCTCCAAAATACGAATAAAAATTAAAAAAAAAGAAAGCGCTGAGTAGCAGTATGGTTGGAGCTAACAACCAATAAATTATAATACAGTATCTGCGAATTCTTCTCCCACTCCTCCTTAGGCCAGGTGGTACTGACGACCCTGGAAGAAAAATGGTATGGAACTAGGCCATCTTGCCTAGCTATGCAGCCTTAAAGGTTACGCAGACATAAACGTAAGTGAAGTCGGAAACCTAGAATGTATATGTGGATAGGCCATTTAATCCTGATCCGGGCCCATAAACTAAAATTTTTTCAGTACAATTTAGCGTCTTGGTGAAGTCAAACCTCACTAGATTAACACAGCTTTCTTTGTGTGTGTGTGGAATGCATTATGAATGTGTTTTCAGACCTTGGAATGGCTAGAGGGAGGAGGGAGGGGAGGAGGGAGAGAGGAGGGATGGGGCAGAAAAGAAGAAGATATAATTTTATTAAACGACCCATAAGTAGTGTGTTAAGTGTGAAGAGTGAGAGGGGAGAAGGCTTGGGCGGGTGGAAACACCTGGGACTCCGAAGCGCTGGAAAATTTGGGGCAGGAGAAAGGGTGGAGGAATCTAGGACAGCTCATGGGAACTATAATCATAAATTTAAATATTTTACTTTTTTTTTTTCTTAACTGGCTATGTGAATTAATTGCTCGACCAAGTTTACTCAAATTTCTGTATTGTGGCCAATTAGCGAGCATAGTAGTATATTCAGGAGGAGGAAATATAATACGAACCTGGGAATAAAAAAAACAAAAACAACTTATGATTAAAACTATTATACATTATCTTGGAAAGCACGCATTTTAGAAATTTTCAGACACTGTGAAAGAACAATATGATGAAGAAAGGCAAAAAAAAACCAAACAAACCCTAGAACGCTAGAATTCTTTCCTGTCTCTATCTGGGATCGAACCCAGGTTGTCTCAATTTGCAAGTTTAACGAGCTACCACTACATAACAAGGACGCTAATTTTCACGGCAGTTTAAACCTTAAATGGATTTTGCCTGAATGTTGTTCCCTAACTTTTACATGTAAGCCTCCGTGACTCTAACACATTTTCCAACTACTCACAGTGTGAAGCACATATTAACTGTGGATGATACTTTCGTGTCACCATTGGTGCTTATTCTGTCTTCGAATTTATTATATTGAATTCTTTTTTTCACCTGAGAATGACTTAGATTGCATGTACTCCATTCCTTCATGGAGATATGCGATCTTCCACACTGCATTGCAATGAACTCTTGTTGAACTCCGGAATTCCGGTAAATATCGTAAGGAATATGTCTGGTCATTCCCGCTTGGAAGTTGGTTTAGGGTTGGAGGCAGGGTTAGGTATTTGGGTTAAAGAAAGGAAGAAAAAAAAAAGTTTAAACAGTTCATATACATTATCATCATCTAGAAACTCTCACATCTACACTTCATGTTCTAGTGTGGTCTTTGTGTGATGCCACCAGTCAGCTTGAAGGGAGACAATTTAACGATGGTGAAAGGGAGACAACAGCTTCACTGAAATGGGGATTTTCAGACGTGTTTCTTGTAAATCGTGTCTAAAACTGGCCTAAGTTTATTAGGATATTCCTACACGGCGTTAAGTGTCATAATGAGGGGACGTAACCATAGAAAAAAAACAACAACACAAGCGTTCGATCCTTAATTTTGATTATCTCCCTGTTTACATTTCTTTAGGACTTTTTAGGCCTCACTGGCATGGTGATTCCCCGAAAAGGGCAGTCGCTCTTACTTTCTAATGTTTTTTATCTGGAAACAAATATTTTTGGCTAGCTCTGAAGTTTCCGAAAAGGCCAACCGCTGTGGAGGACTATAAATACCACAAAAAAAGCCGACCAACCAGCTCACGAGGACGTTAACAGTCAAGAAAAATTTGGAAAATGTTAATTGTGCTAGACTAGAGGTAAGTAGACGTGAAAAAAAAATGTGTATTTTGTGGGGTAGCAAAGAGTTTGGGGGAGGGACGGTGGAATAAATAGAATCCAGTAATCACGTGTACAGTTTTCTTACAGCAGGCAAATTAGTTAACCTCACAGACTTTACAAGTTTTGTGAATACATGTATAATGGCACGCTATCTCCGCTGAGGTAAAACTTGAAATCATAAACAAATAAACGTGACGAATTTATGTATGTGTGTTGGGGGGAGGAGGTAGGCAACGAACCAACTAAGCAAGCAAGAAAGCAAGCAAGCAAGTAAGCAGCCAGTTAACCAACCAACCAACCAACCAACCAACCAACCAACCAACCATCTCTCAGCACGAACGGGAGAGAGATTATGGAATTCAGTTTGCACAGGAACATTGCCCTTTTAACAACGTAAAAATAGAACCTTAATATTAAGCCTTTTGCAACTGGTTGGAACAAGTGAAGCTGCCAGGATGCATGTCTCCCATGTCTAAACATTCGGTTGAAAAGAGCACAGAATCTGAAAAGCAACCTCTTTAGGCCTGATTTATCACGCTGGTAATTAAAAGGTTCTTGAACTGCAATCTTGTGTGCATGTCACATTAAGAAATGAAAGACATCATGGTTAAGTGTTAACAGTTAAAGTTTAACTGTTAACACTTAACCATGATGACTTTCATTTCTTGTAGATCTGAATGTCAAATGCCCAGAGAGGGCATGTCATGAAGTTTTGATGTTGTGGCCCTTTCAAGTCTTAGTTGGGAAGGAGAAAAGATGTGGAGGAAGGGAGGAGGAAGAAAGGAAGGAAAAATAGAACATCTCTCTGCATGTGGAAAAACAACGTGGCATGAAATTGAAAAGTGGTAGGTAGAGATTCTGGGTTTTTTGGCCTAGGTAACATTTGTTGACATCTGATTATGACAGTGGCGGATCTAATCTTCAGGGGAGCACCCAAACCCCTCTCCCTTAGGAACTGGTCACTCTTGTCTCTCTTATTCTCTTGTAACTGCTGTATTTATGTCAAACGAGAGTAGGAGTAAGATGGTTTCTTCCCCTCTCTCAAGACAGAAATCCTAGATCCACCACTAGATTATAATTGTGAAATGCATCAAGCAAGATGAACATGAATGGGTGGTTGTAAGACGATGTCAGAGGACTGATGAATGTTTTACACCGTCACGATTTTGCAAAAAAAAAGTAATATTCTGTTGTCAACATCATCATCATCACCACCACTATCATTACTGCTGCTATAGCTGCAGCTATCACTATAATAAAACACCATAATAAGCAGCACTATCACCACCATAACCACAACAAAAACAAAACAACACAACAGACTGGTCTACATATCAAACAGGCTTCACAAAACTAATTTTAAAAAAAAAAACATAAACAAGGTGGCATCACATTTCATATAAATTTTATTGACATTTCCTTGAATCATTTGCAAATAAAATAACAAAATCCATTAAACAAGAAAACACAATTTGAGTGCCATTAGAAAGCAGTTTAGAACACATAGTTGATGCTAAATAGCAAAGTGAGATGGAAAGTTCCCAAAACAGACTACATGCACACAAGAACACTTACTCAAAGAGTTATCTTTGAGTGAAATAAACCGAGCTTAAGTAACCATTATCACTTACATACAGTTGTGACCTTTACTGCTAAGTACATGCAAGAAAACCTGGCAAAGCTGCTTTGCAACCAGACGCAGGATACAATAAAATTAGTGGGACTGAAGTGGCAAATTTGGGCAACTGCAGCCTTTTTGCCTAAAACCTGTGAAATCTTTTTAAAGTCTTTGGAAGTCACACAGCCAACACAAATTTTGAGATAAAATACAATAAATATTTGATTACTTTACTGTAAAATCTATTGTGGTCTGATTTATAATGCTCCATGAAAAAGGCATGTAAGCAATTGAGAAGATATCTTCTTTGGAAGTCACTGTCACGGTCAGCCATGCTATCACAGTTTTTGTATAATTTCAATCATTCTGTTTTGTCTGGCATCCATTTGTTGATACATCATTCATTCTTCATCAGAATAAAATACTTTAGCAAAGAAGGGACTGTGAAATTAAGCATTCACTAATTATGATGGAAAGTATTCTGAGATCATCACGCAGCAAATAATCATCAAAAGATCTGCCTGGGACTATGGATGCAGCCTGCTGTACTCATTGTGGGACCAACCTTGGCAAACTCAAGTAGGTGAAGTTGGCAAATGATCACATCCTTATTATGAATCCTTTCTGTTTGGTATATATGTATACGAGATTTGTATTTTACAAGATTTGTTCATCTTTTTCAATGCAATGACAAGTATTTGTATGTACAAAGTTTGTGGCTGAAAAACAGTAAAATCCTCATTGCATGACCACCCATCACACTGAGTAAGTTAGAGTGAATTAGTAATACTCATCATCAAGACCAGGCCAAGGACAAACAACTGCATCAGCCTGATGGCAAAGTGAGTGAAGGGTCATGCATCAAGATTTTACAGTATTTCTGAAAACAATTAAAAATTGCTGTATGTCTCAGTTTCTCTCTCTCTCAGACTATCTCATTCATTTATTCTCAACACTATCCATTCTTGTTCAGGAAAACATCACTGCCTTAAAGTTTGCATCACACTGACTGAATGCCAAAATGCTACCCTTTGACAACAGAACTAGTTTTGTGCCTGATAAACAATTTCACAGCTTGCACATATCATATCCTTGGGAGATTTCCTGAAGACACAGAAAGATATATACTAAATTTGCATCAGATGAAGTCTTTGTATCATAAAGAATTCTGAAAATCTATGTAAAATACTTACAAGCTCAAATTTGTAGCATCAGGAATGCCATGAATAACCAACAGAATACAGTCAAAAATTCACAAAAGATGTATTCATATTTGTAGTTGTGCCTTTTAGATGTTTGGATCACAACTTGGATATAAAAATTCCAAGAACACAATAACAATTCGTAATCACTCCCCATTATGCGGTTGGTCAGGTCAGTTTTCCAGGCACATCGCTCGCCACTTAAACTTCTCACATTCTTTCATTGGTTGGCCACATGAGGTAAGTGAAGACTTAGGCCTAGCATGGATTAGATTAAAGCATTATGAAAGAGTGTAATTTGTGGTCAAATTTCCGATTTCTTAATGATGCAACAGCCACATAAGTGGTCTTTTCACATGAGATCTACAATACGATTTTCCTGCCAATTACCCTCAAATGTCTACTTATTGCTGGAATCCTCTTACTACACTAGTCATCATAAAATCAAATTGCTGGATTAGTATTATTTATTATTTCTGCCCAAAGCTGCATTCTTATTATGCTAGTCTGATAAATAACAGCATGACAATATGTGATTAGTAAAAATTGTTCTTCTACGGTGTAAGACCATGTTTTGCAAAATATTAGGTTATATTTATGATGCTCGGATAATTTGAAGCTGACTGAAACAAAGCCGACAAGAAAAATTCATAACATGCAGAATTCAAACTTACAACAGCAATCTTTATGGTACATAGCAGCAACAGAAATGCTGTAGAAATGTATGAAATAATCAAATGATATGACAGGGCAGGCAGCTCACCTCACATATGAGGGTACATCAATGTTGCAGACAAACATATCATGCTTCCAATATCACCAAATGAATTCAAGTAAGCCAAGCAAGAATGACAACCCATTTAAAGTATCAACCATTCAAAGTCATGGAGGTAAAGTGTGAAATTTGAATAACTATAAAATAAAAAGAAACAAAAAAGAAAGCGAAACTGGTAAATCAGTCTTCAATATTCAGTGTGATAGGAATACTCAGCCCCCATTTCAATGAATAGATTTTAAGTTACTGACAGATGCTAAACGTTTGTGCAAAAATTGCCAAATCATTAATTTAGGGGAAAACAATCAAATTTAGTTACAATGTACTATCAGAGACGATTTTGCAGTGTACCCTTGCTTCATAGCAAATTAACTTAATAAAATAAACATCAAATATTTTCGCTTGGTGAAATCCAAATCTGGAGATAATGGGCTTTGCATCTAAAGAATGTTTGCTAAGTTTCATCAATAACATGTTATGATTCCAGTTTTCATTGATGTGAGCGTGCACCCACCACCATACAAATCTCTCAAAATTGGAAATGGAAAACTTAAGAAAAATAAAAGAAATCAATACCCAGAAGTCCATAAATTTGAAAGCTCATAAGTCACCTCAATGCAAGCACAAGCTGCATGAGATCAAGGACATATTTTTGATTTAGTAGATGGTGCATGACTGAGAAATATCATTTGATTTTAAACTTCAAATCATTTTCCTGCAAAATGCTGCACTTTAAGATCAATTTTGTGTCATTGATTTCAAACTAGGTGATTTTCAATGAGGAAATATGACCGACTTTCACAGTCAAATTAAGATTAACTTAGTCCCATACACTACATGACAGCATTTATTGCATTCTTATCCTTATTTACTAGTGGGATTTTGAAACAATTCTGCCAATGCTCACAGCATTCATAAAGAAAGGTATTTGCAGTAAACATTAAATTATATACATACATAAACAAGACAAAATCACCAAGCAGTATGCACTCAAATTGTGTTTCAGCAAAGTAAACCAAATTATTGCACAAAACCCTTAATGTATGCTTATATTTGTAGCAGTTCTTCAAAAGCTACATTCAGAAATAAAACAATTAACACGCTATACTTCTTGGGATAATGAAATATTTGTTCTGATCTGATTTAGGGAGTAAGTAGTCACAATTAAATGTTGAGTTTTCGGATGAGTATCAGTGTTCTTTTGCCAAAGTGAAGAAAAATTTGACATGCACACCATGCCATAAAATTATAGGGAACAATGTATTAGAAAACTAATGCTTTTTAATAAAAACTTGGGAAAAATGAACTGATTAATTTTTTTCTTAGTGCTCAGCAGCCCATTCATAAATTCTAATGTGTATTGCTGCTTATTTTATTGGAAGGATGATAACACAATTGCAGCAATGATTTTCATGAAATACAAATACTTTGCACCAACTGTAGGAAGTTCAAAGAAATGCTGATCCTGGTTTTCTCAGTGTTGGAATGCTTGAATTGCCTAACCTAATTATCCATTTTCCACAAATATACATATAGTATCACTTATAATTTGAAAGGAGCTGAAATCTCACAGAAACTGAATGGGTTGAATTACTAAAGAATAATAAAGTTCAGTGAAGCACAAAACGAAACAATGTAAACAACATAAAAGTAGTCGTCATAACAAACAATACCAGAGGAAACAAAAGTTTATGCCTCAGGTAGATGAAACAAAATGGGTATGGTGATGAAAGGGATGCTAGGATATTTGACCCTGTTATGACAGAATAAACTAGAAAAAAAAAGCCAACTGGGAGTCCACAAACAGAAAACATAGGGTGGTGATTAAAATGCACCTAGGGTTTCCCCCAAAACCCTGGTCCTGGCAAATCAAAGTAAAGATGAATAGGATAAAAATTCTCACCGATTTATTTAGAATGGCGCTGAAAGTACAACACAAGAGTGCTTCAATAAAGTGCAACAATTATACACAAACTTCATAACCAACATCAATCTTTGGCATTTTTGTTTCACAGATGTACCGGCAAGGTATGCTTGCTTATAAACTTGTTATTGTAAACATAAAATGATTTGCAAGATCTTGTCAGTATTTATTCTAGACTAAAATTGTTGTGCATTTTCTGCATGTTTTTTTGTTGTGCTATGTGTGTAGTTTCAAATCTAACAACTGAAGAAAATAGTGTGACAGAAGGATAAATTAAGGGAGTATACATATTATTTATCTCTGGTCAGAATACCAAAAGTTTCAGATCAGATGCATTTTATCTTTCATTTATAAGTAGGTATTTGTGCTCGCTAATGTTAACCAAATTGATTTACAAAGTTTGAAAGAGGAAAAGCAAACAATGGATGCTAAACTGAGCTTGGTTTCGATGCAAATTCAAATTTTATACTTCAGTGGTATAGTTGGAACATGGATGATGTTATGATCAGATGAAATCATGAAGCAGCTGAATTCATCAACTGACATAGGTGATGTAGTGATCACTGCCTAGGAACCATTTTCCACCATAAGACCCAAATCTCAGTTCGAACTTGCAGATGTCATGGTGACCAAACTTTATCATTATAATTTATATGTGCAAGACTCCAATCCAAACAAGAAATCTGTATCGGAATCTAGTCCTCCATTAACAAAACAAGCAGAGCAGTGCTTTAAAGACAATCCAGCCAAGTCACAGAATAAAAATGCTTTATTGAGGAAACACAGAATCTGACAATGATCAGAAACTGGATCTTTAAGATCACAAGAGAAATGTACAGATAGCTGGGAAAAGTCAGTTTCACTTTTATTTGACAGAATTTTTATTCTGGCCAGATAACAATGACCAAGATTACAAGGTAAAGAGAAAATCAACTGCATATGGTGGAGGCCATATTACATTAAAACATTCTTTACCCTAGAAACCCTTGCTCTTGTTTCCAGATGGGTCAGGTTCATAGATAGAGACCACTGCAACTTTAACAATAATTTACAAACCAGATGAAAGTGGGATAAAAATGGCAGTCACATTTTTCTGCTGCAGCCCTTCTCATTGCTATAATTATATTAGTAAAATTGAAATTAACCTCTGTGCTGAGATTATTTCAAATATTTGTTCCCTTTAAAAGTAATGCATGGCTTTCATTTTACGAAATAAAAAAAAAAAAGAAATACAACAATGAAAGCCACACAGGAAGCTTGCTCTACACAATGTAACAACACTTTGTAAAGTTGATAATATTTTGGCAAAAAGTAAGATTATGTACTGAAAACAGATGGGACACAAAATGTTCTAAGCCGCTCTTAATTTTGTTCACTTCTCATATAATAAAGAAACAATTAGTTGGCGAGGTTTGCACAATGTCATATGAGTTGCCATTGTAAATAAAATGTATGATAAGATAAATATACTTGACACCAAATGACTCGCAATGTGTGATCTGTTGATAAGTTTTGGCTAACAGATAATGCTTACCCGTTTCTTATTGGTTGGTGTACATAGCAATTCATAACAACAATGTTCAGTATTGTGGTAAAGCTGGCTTTGCTTTCTTTTACTTCAAATAATCACCAACAGATAACAACAATTTTGTAATACTCAGGAGTACTTTGAGTCTTCTATTCAGTATTTGTGAAATATGAGTGAAAATTTCAAGATTTTCTTCTTCCAGTTTTAACAACAACAGTTCCATGACAATATTATTTTGATATAGAGAATGTATACATAAATCAGACCATGATATTGTCTTCCTTATGTATTCAAGTGCTTTACAGGTCATGTGGACTGAATTATATATGTATTCCAATCTGTTCTAAAAATGGTGCAAGATGTAGCATGAAAAGAGAAAATATCTATTTACTCAATAAAGTCACTTGCAGAGATGAGAGCAGTACCGGTACATCACATACTCTTAAAGCCTGTAATACAATAATAGTAGTTTAGGTAATACTGTGTTGGTGAATAGATATTTTGTTTTGTTGTTTATCTTACACCTCAGTCTTTTATTTTGGCTAAACTTGAGGACACAAAGTCTCACAGATTTGAGTGTTACACAAACATGACTGCATGTCTCCATTTCTCCACTCTTGACCACGCACAAAAAAAAACCCATCCTAGATCAAAGCACTGTAGATCAAAATTGTTATATATGGCAAGAAAAATGCACAGATGGCAACTCTGTCCTCTTTCAAAACTTTGTTCTTGTTGCATATAACCTTGAATTGGCAATATTGCAATACCATTCCATTCAAATCCAGGGACAACTGGACATGCCACAAATTCTGTGTGCCATTATGACAATTTTTACTCACTGAAAAAAACTATAAATCTCTTGACAAATTGCTTTATCATTCACTTATAACTCTTGAGGCAATAACATCCAGTGTCTAGAGATTGCAGTACAAGTAAGACCACGCAGTATTTGGTCAAAGCACAATGCTTAACAGTCACTGATGACCAGTGATAGTCCTTGATTTTTACTCATGATACTGAGGAAGAAACAGATTGCATGCTCCATAATAGCAGATGCTGGGTTAAGAATACAGCCTCTCTTCCTTTATATGCCCCCATTATAACTTTACTGTACTGCAGCAAACCAGTTCATGTGATTTGCTTCCTCTCTGAAGATGACAGCTGTTGGAGCAGTGCAAATGAAACCTTGCTCAAGACCTGGGTCCTCCAAAGACATGAGCTCAGGATTTCACACCCAAGAAAAACTGCATCACAACATCTGAACAGCTTCAACACTCTGTATCTTTCAGTACAGGCACTCCTCCTGGAACTGGAGCAAACACAACCGTTTTTGTATCTCGCCGGGGTGGAGGGATGCTGTCCGCAGAATTGTTACTGCTTCCTCCTCCACTCTTTGTAGAGTGATTATCCTCTTGCAGTTGGCTTGGCTTCAGCTTTGAATCTGCCCTCTTCCACACCGGTGAAGAGGCTCCAGCTCTATCGGCTGAATTTACTGAACTAGATGAATAGTGGAGTGGGTCAGCACTGGCGTACTGAAGTTTTGCCGAACCGCTTTGACTGCCTGTTTGGCTAGAGCAACTGAGATTCGAATTTGATGAACAAGAGCTATTTTCCTTACTTTTATCTGCTGATGCTGGCTCAAGAGTTCCTGGAATGAATCCCCCTGATTCATCCATACTCGCTTCATTGAGATCGCCGATTGTTTTGCTCCTGGTTCGGAAACCAGAGTCAAGGTCCATATCACTAACTTTTTTGTCTAAATCCATTGAATGTCTCTCAGTATCTGTGGATTTCATGCGACGCTTCAGCATTGCAAGCTGTGGGCTGGAGAGAGGGTTGGGGTGTGACGATGGGGAGGGATAAGACGAGGCTATGCCTGTAGCACCCCCCATACTCCCTGCCTCTGATGGCGGAACCGGGCTGTTGGAGGTAGGGGAGGTGGAGTAGGGCCTGATGTTGGAGGAATGAGAGTGATGATGGGGGTGGGAGGAGGCTGAAGAAGAAGAAGGAATGATCATCTTTCTTACACTTTCTCTGATGGTCTGCCGGATCACCTTCATGAAGTCAGATTTGGCATCACTTGTGCTGGGGAAGACAAAACACATAGAAATGTAGCACCTTTTCTTGAATTACAGTTAATTCCATTAAACCAGAACTCCTCATGAACTAAAGGAAAATTGAAAATAATGAGTTGTGATTATCCATTTACATAATGAATACACCATTTTGTTCCTGAGCATCGTTTTACTTGAGTTGCAGCAAAACAAAATGCAATTTAGCAGAGTTAACAGTTAAATATCACATGACAATGCATGTAAAGAACAGTTGCTAACAGTTATTAAGGAATTTATGTGACCAGCATTTTCCCAGGGAGTAGGAGTTAACAGTAGAAAGGAAAAGTTCAGTTCAAGTTTATGAATTGCACGAACAGGGTCAATGACTAAATTGAACATTTAGAAAGCAACTGTTTTCAGTCTCATTACTGATAAGAAACGTAGACAATGACATGAGGACAAAAAGATGAAATAAATTAACCTACAAATTACTGTATTTTAAATCCAATACCTGTTACAGAACTGGTAAACCTTTTCTGGACGGCCTTCCAGCTCAGATCTTGAATGGACCAGGTCCCACCAGTAATGACGATCCATGTCGCTCACCTTCCCAGTTCTAATCTGCACCTCCTGAGTAGGTATTAAGGTGCGGAAACGTTCAACTGTCTCCGCAACCTCAATGAGGGATGATCTTGCTGATATGGACTGAAAATATGAAGAGATAGAATATGTGCGCAGAGTGAATCACAATGAACGATTGGAATACAAAGTGGTATTATTCATTTTTTCAATTTCCATGCTCATGAATGATGCAGCTGCCAGCTAGTGTTCTGTTTATGCCTAATGGCCGACATAACAAGGATCGATTTGTAACAGAATCTAATGGCACTTGATGGCACTTTATTGCAAAATTCACAAGATGCCCCAAAATGTTTCGTATTAGTTCATAATATTCATATGACTAATCAATGCCAGCTAACACACTCTTTGTAGAGTGGCAGAAAGAAATTATATTTACACTTACCTTTGTTCTCTTCCTTTTTAATCTTTCCCTGCTGAGGAAGGTGACTCCGCTCTTGAACACAAAGACAATATTCTCAAACTCCGCAGACTTTTTCACTTTTCCCAGATGATCTGCAATGTTGACCCATTCCACTGTACCATACATCTGCAAGTCTCCAACATTCAACTCAATGGGCTGTGAAGAAAAAGATTGTGACCACATTAGAATCAGTAGTGTTTGGCGCATGTGGTTCATCAGACATCCTCACCCCATAACTTAGTGTTGGCCTATCTTGTCATTTCACTTTAAAGACTGCTGCTCTCCCAAACTGTGAGGCAACTGCATGATTCTGAAACTTACATCTCCTGGTTCACCATAAACATGCGAAAGAAATGTCATTGCTATTAAAGAAATAGCATATCAGTGAGGATAGATTTCATAGTCACTTCACAAGTGTTAATAACATAAAACTTATTTCTGACCTCTTAGAAATAGGCAACAAAGCATTTTTACAGGCAGGCAAGCATGAGATCAGCATTAGATGAAATCAAAACACTGAAATTCTAGCAGTAATGAGCAGTGCCTACTTGTAAAACTTGCTTCTTCCACAAGTAAGGCCAAAACTTCTTCATCAAACTTATTGTTAAGCATTTTCCCAGTCATATCTCAAACACATTTACTTCTCAGACAGAGGCACCTTCATTAAAACACTATTTTCTTTCATTCAGAACATCTGTGACACACTTTCATTCTTCTTCCCATCATTTCCACTACATTAGGCAGCCATTTTCTCAGACTCAAAGGGAATAAGCTGCATGTAACTGGCAAGACACAGGGAAACAATAATTAATAATGGAAATCACACTTTTGCAACGAAACATTAACTTACTGGTTTATGTGGATTGTTGTCTTTATATGACTTGGCTAACTCATCAAACACAGACCCGTATTCATCGTAAATTTTCTGCATTTCGTTGATATGTTCTGCCACTGCCTCCATGCCTTTTAGGGCCTCTGTAATCAGAGTGAATAGTCATCAGTAATAAGTATCAAGATCCAATTCATTTCAGTTCTAAACTGTTCACCAAACATTACTCAATGGGCTCCATTTGAAAGGGTCATAGGAACCATTGGATATGACACAAAGTGGAAAATTATGTATTTCTAAACAACACAAAGTCTGATTAATGCATGAGAAAGATACTGGATACCATTTAAACTGTGAAGCAGTTCTTCTTGATTATAAAATTACTGATTCATTAAAATTAACCACTTCCTGTCTCTAATAAAGGATATGAATTCTGAAACTGAAGTTTGGAGTACTATGGACACATATATAATCAAAGTTGCTATGGGCCATCATTTTGTACTTAACATTAGCTTCAGCCATCAATTCAGATTACTGATTAGCATTCTGCCACTATTTTTACTGATTTGACAGCATACGAAATACAGTTTCTGTCCAGAGAGCCATGAATGTTTGCAAAAAGCCCCTCCATTCTATAAATATTCATGAGAGCTATCACTCTGTTTCCACACTCATATTCATCAAATCATATTGTGTTCCTGTCTCAAGAAACTGAAATGACAAAAAGCCAGTTCAGTGTGTTCAATTTATAAGAGATATCTGCCAGATCAGGCATATAGCAAGTACATATCCTAGGAATAGTGAGTTAAGCAGTAAGATAATGAAACTGTACCTGATATGTGATGGTGTTCGTCAGTGTCAACATGTGTCATATTGCACAGCTGTTGTAAGAGAAGGGGGTACTTCAGGATCCTCTGGATTGGCTTGATGAGATAGGACTCCAGGGTGGCTGAGTGCTGTTGCTTTGGGTTCCTGGCCCGCAGGAACTCTCGCAAGGCCTCATTGGCATCTGGTAATGTAACTACAATGCTTAAATATTACAGCTAACAAGATCTCTACAACATTTCTAATACTTAAATGAAATCTGAAAAAAAAAATTAAAAAAAATGGACAATTTAGTTGTTTGGCGGGCTCTGTTGTTCCTCAGACTTAATATGGATTGCCCTATTCAGAGACTTCCAAATCAGCCCCAAAACTGATTCCTTAACTGTAAATACATCAATATGTAATGACAATCCTTTGCTCACGTGAAGGAACTGAAAATATCAAATTCCAAAAGGATATTTCAAAACTGAGGTCCAGCTGCCTAGCAAAACCCATAGAAGTTTTCAGACTTAGTCTGTATGTTATACAAAATAAATAAATCCACTTAACATTATCAATAACAAAATCAGTCAGTGAAACATGTCATTGTGTTTACCTGGGTTGAGTATTTTCTGTGATCGAGAATGACTTGCGCAAAAGGAACTGTAGACTTTAAAGTGATTGGCGTAGTACAGGAAAGACCCTCCGATGGAAAACAAGACCCTCTGAAAATAGAAAATGATTAGAAAATATTAACTTAACATATAAATTAAAATACAGAGTGTAAATTTCCAATTTATCATCATTACAAATCATTACTACAAACTATTTCCACAACATAGAATTAGAAGTAACCTTTCTCCATTTAGTATCTCTTCTTCTTTTACAATGAAACCCTGACAACATATCCTTCACCTTTTTGGACTAAGCTCATAAAGGTATTACCAGCAAAATGAGTTACCCACAATACCTTCTGCTAATTAGGAGGTTATATTAAGCCATTCTTGGTTTCAAGGTTCAGCTATACTATCCATCAAACCAAGTTTCTCTTTATTTCTTAAAAGCAACACCTTATTTCATTAACCATGAACAACCATAAATGGTCTAGAAAATTTTTATCCTCACCTTAAAATGTGATACATCAGTGGTAATAAAGAAATCTGAGACAGACTCGACAGCTTCCTCTAGGCTGTGAAGGAATCTCTGCTGGAAGGCCACAATCTCCTGGATGTTACCAAAAAGTTGCTGGATTTCTCCTGATGTCAGGAATGTTTCCTCCTTCAGGGGCTCCAGATAACGCTCTGTCAAACATTTCAGGTCCTGGCAGAGACAGAAAGAATACAACTATCATGTAGTTTTTTGACAATCATAACAGGCAAAAGCTTTTCAGTTGCCTTTAATTTTTATGACACATTCAAACTTGAGATATATACACTTCACATTTTAATATCATGACCTTATCAGCATTGCTCCAATGTCGTTTTTTCACATATTGCACCATTTCTTAGGCCTAATAATAAAGCACTTTCTTTTATCATCAAGTGTCATTGGCTAGCTCAGTCAGAAGACTGTGAAACTCTTTTTAATCAAAACAATGTAAAGATTCCTGTTGTTTTCAAGGTTATGAATAATAACTCACATGACACAACAAAAATTTTCGTTGCCATAAATTCTATAACTCCGCTGATCTACAGATAAATATGTACATGATGTATCATTAATTGATAACGAAGAATCAAAATGTTTTAAATAATATTTAAACACCAAGTTCTATGCACAAAAAATACTAACATTATTTTTTTTTGTGCTCATGGAAACAGCGAAGAATGAATACGTTTGGGAACACTTAACTCCTGACTCTTGATTTTGGCCTAATAAAACCTTTGAAACCTTGAAACCTTGATTTTATAAGTCTGAGAGATCATTAATCCATAATGTCTTTTCAGCTGAGGAAACAACTACCTTGACATAAGCTCTTTCAGTCTCTACCAACTCCATAATGGCTTTCCTCATCCTCTGGGCATCTGAAAGAGGTTTGTTTGTAATGGTTCCATCCTCCCCGGGCACTGTCATCATCTCATCTTTTCGACAAATAGCTGTGACCTCATCTGCTCCCTGTGAAAGATATTTAGCCATGAGTTGGGTGATTTTCATGTCATATATAGCTCTGGGAATATACTTGATAGATTACTTTATGCATGAACAAATTACATAAATTTCATCATTTTCAAATGCGTATTTGTGTATTACAGGGATCTCATCCAAAATATCAAATTCAGCTAGTCCCAGAAATCATGCAAGAATCAGCACTGTGCTGGATCCCCAGTCTAGCCACTGAAAATTAGACTTACTCCCCATTCTATGATGGGATCAACATGGCTGAGAGACACATTCCCAGAGCATGGACCACTGATCATGATCTGCTGGTCCCATTATCAAAACAAAGGAGACAGATACAGCTCTATACATAAAAGTCTAATACACTGAGGCAGCAAAGATGGACACAAATGTGAAAAGAAATCAGAGCAGGAGAAAACCTCACCTCTAACAAGGCATCAATCTGTGCAGGAGACTGGTTTCTTGATGTTCTATCTTTGGTACTTGAAATGACAGATGCATCAGCTGCAGAGATAGCCACAATAACCAGTTTTCAAAATGAAAAATAGTAGAAGTCGGTTTCACTTGATTACAATCTGGATAATTGCGACTTCCAATTAATCACAACATTTTCCATATGGCAAAATGTTATTTTTCTATCTAAACATAACTGGAAAATTGCATCTTCTTTTAATCACAGCTTGTCTTGTGCTCCTAAGGAATTGTGTTTAAGTGGAGTTGACTGTATCGCATAGTGTTTGATCTAATTTATCATAAAGCAGACAGGCACCAAAGACTACAGTTCTCAACTTTTATCTTCAAACTCAAAGTCTCTTCAGTGAGTCTTGGTACTGTAGAAACCATCCTACTCCACTTTTAGTGAAATCATTGTTAGCTAAGTTTCTGTTCATAAACAATGCAGTCCCAGGAACAAAGTGCTCTTAGAGGATAAATATAGGCAGGTAGGAACATTAGTTTGACAGATCCATGTATCAACACATATTGGGTGCCCTTTACCCCACCGTACCTCCCCCC
>JAWQUT010000122.1:1344859-1362828 GCA_033807755.1 Ellobium chinense
TTAATTTCAAAGTTTAATGACTTCAGTAATCAAAATCTTTTTTCGGCAAACATTTTGCACAATCTGATAATGTCTGGTAATGCTGCAAAATTAAAATTTCTAAGTGGTATGGCTATGTCACAGCTGAAAATTTCAAAATGCATTTAACAGTAGCATGCCCAGTATACTTCTAACATATTGGCCCTTGCACATCGTTTTTTGACATATGTGTTACTGATTGGTTTCTTTTTCTGTGAGAAAAGTATATCACCTAGACAGGTGAAACTGACAAAATATATAGACTATATCTACAATTCTATCCAAGTTACTCTTAAAGTTACTGGACTTTGGATGGATTGAGTAATACTTATTTCTTTGGACCACTTACTGCACATATAATGTAGACAGATACAGATTTTTGTGACACATGCTATGTACTCTGTTTATGAATATACAAGCAGATTATATGAATAACAACTCACCACTGTCAGGAGTGGGTGCTGGAACAATCAAACTTCCCAAGGACCTTTCAGATAACCGGGACTGTGAGGGTGGGGGTGGGACCATCATGTTGTTGATATAAGCATCAGTGTGTTTCTGAATGAAGTCAGATCTGGGAGGCTGTGTCCTCATGCTCCGCACTGTCAGGAACAATGTCCGAGATTCATGTAGAAGGGTTTCGATGTACACCATGTCAAGCTCTGAGACAATTTTGCCATTGATGACTAAAATCTCATCTCCAACTATCAAACCTGTGGAAGATTAGACAGTTAACTAGTTCAGTAAATGACCATCCCTGTTGTATGCAGAGAACAATACAGAGAACTTACAAAGTTACTAGCTGAAAAGCTGTAAGAAAAATTTATCTTAAACTGTCAGGTTGTGATCCATATTTGTTTGCCCTCTGATGGGAAGGGGCAATATGGGATCATAGTATTGTTTCATCGAAGCAGCTGGTATACCAAACTCCATGATTCAGATTTATAATCTGGATACTAGTAGGCCAGTAGGTTACCATACATTAAGTGTAAATAAAGTGAGGTTGAATCACTTCTCTAGGCTAAAAATAAATCACTTCTTCTGCCATAAAAGTAATATGGTGATGTCTGCTTTAAAATGTTATCAATGCCTAAAGTCAAATCCCATAACAACATTATTTGACTGAGCACTTTGGAGTTCATCACCAACATTTATTTCCAAACTTACATATGTACTGTATTTGGAAATAACCTTCAAGTAGGAATAATACTTGAATTGTAATTGTTTTGGTCTGCTGGAATATGATTAAACCCTATCTGCCTAACTCACTGAAGAGACTGAAGATAGATAAACATCTTCTGTAGTGCACTCACAAGAACTAATAGTCAAGTGTGTTATGACGTCATCTTCCTTACATAAGGCTAAAACCTGTGTAATAAGATGTAAAGTTTTAGTGTGAGAAGTCATAAACCGCCTGGTCTTCCGTGAATTAAGACACTTCATGTCATGACAACCAACTCACCTCTCTTGTCTGCTACTGAATCTTTTGTGACATCACATACATAGACCCTGAGTTCATCGTCCCTGTCTAGGTCCTCAGCAAGTTCTGCCTCCACAGCAAAACCAAACATGCCATCTTTGGTGGGTTTGGTCAGTTCCATTTGAAAGATACACTTTTGGCACACTTCTATGGCATCATAACGCTGTGAACAGATTGCAATTCAAATCAACGATAGCTACAGCTGAAAACATTTCAAGAGCATGTGCATTAAATGTCACATCAAACACACAGTCAATTCTGCTTCGTCACAATTTCTTACAAGCACAGAAAAAGTTGTGAGTAAAAGCAGTTGCAATCAGTCAGAAATTTTATATCAAAATGCACTATTTTGTTATCTGAATAATCTTTGAACAAAGCAGATTTTGCAATTAAGCAGACTGTGAACAAGCCAAGATTAGAATCTGGTGAAAAATCTGCCACAAACACTACCTGAGATCTGTTCACTCACAGCCATACAAAGGCACATCCCTGCATGCATGCAACTATGCAAACATTTCATACAAGCATGCATGCATGGTACAATCACGCTCACATGTAGGCTTCACTCGAACATGCTTATTACAAAATTCATCGGCCATGCCAAATAGTTTTGAATTAATCTTACTTTCAATTATCTATAATGAAGAACATTGCAACAGATATGGTTTTGCCAGTCTCTAAGCACAGTAACCAAGATCTTGTGTCATGTAAAAGTGATTATGGTATGTTGGATTGATTTACAAACTATTATGTAAGTGTGAGGCAACTAAGGAGAAGAGATCTCTAGTAAGGTGACGGACTTACTATAGGTGACAGAAATACCATGGAACACTCTAGCTCCATAATTTATTGAAACTAGAATTTAAAAAAAGACAACAAGGTGGTAGGGAACTAGGAAACTTATCGGAATAGGGGTCTTTTTCAGATAAATGCCGGACACATTCAGCATTTGCAGAATGTTCTGCAAAAGCATTTAGCATTTGTTTTATATTTTTAGAAGCTCTGTAATAAACCTGTTCCAGTGTACTCTCTAGCTCCATATACATATCTATATAACTCAGAATGTTAGTAACCCAAAAAAAGCAGATAAGCAAACCATGCATGAAGTTAATCCACACACACATAGTCTATTCAAGATTATTTCCAGCTATCAAGGGAGGTAAACATCAATTCTTTTTTTTTTTTTTAAAGGGAGGAAAGTTTGAACTTTTTCCTCTACTAAAAATACTTACCAATTTTTTAATATTCTCATGTTTATCTGGTATCACAAATGTGTTATCCGTGGACCCTAGTGGCTTTATCCGCACATAATGATCCCTCGGATTAAGTTGTCTTTTATTGCACGTTATCTCCAGGAGATCTTGAACACTTGTTCCTCGGTCCACGCCAATCAACATTGTCTGAAAGTTGTAACACTGAAATGCACAGAGATGAGATATGGGGTTCTCTACAGGGTCCATCACCACGGGGTAAGTCAGCAGGAGGAAAGGATAAACAAATATTGTAAATTCATTTCATTATGGTTGAAGCACCCGGTAAGGGAAAGGATCCACAGTTTTGGGTATGAAGGGGTCACAGCTGGAGATATTGAGCTGGAATGGGTTAAAGCAATTAGCAAGCAAGGTTAAAACTATTTCCAGGTGAGGTGATCAAACTTGCGATTTTGAGTGGGTTAATCTTTTCAAGCATCAAGTTAACTCACTGAAGATTGAAGACATATACATGTCTGCACAGCAATCAAACACTAACAGCAGGCGAAGACATCATCTTCCAAACACACGGCTGAGAACTAACAATATAATAAGATGCCCTGCATATTCACTAAAGCCAGTCCAATTTTCTCATGTTTTATGCTGTAGACTGTTCATGGAATTTGTATAGTTTTAGTATGATAATTCCAGTCATTAAAAAGCTGTCCAGTCTTCAGTGAGTTCACAGTTTTATATAGCAGCAAACGTCATGGGTTAACAGGCCAAAATCTCCACACAGGAAATGGGAGACAGTGTTGCAAAGGTGCTGAACCTTAAGATTTCTTTTTTTCTCTTTAGAGGATGACCTATACAGCAATTATAAAGCTAATCAAGAAAAGTTTCATTGCCTACGAGGAAAAACACATGAAACATTTCACTCCGAACTTTGTGCACATTTAGATGAAAACAAAAGAGGAGTGGCCAACATATAGTATGGTAGATAGGTACATGCAAAACTAACAGGACAAAAGACACTGAAACAATTACTTTAACTGCATATTTCACGCCAAGTGTCTTTTCAGCTGTTACCCTTAAAATACACAGATCTGTCATTTCCCAGGATAATGAGTAATACTGCTATGGTCTTGAAATCTCCAATCCAGGAAGTGCCTAACCATGTGACTTCACATTGCTATTGCCCTTTTTTGTTTATAGCACAAAGTATGCAGTGCTATTGTCCTTTCACAGGGGATGAATATTAGCATTCAGACAAAAGCTTTCATTACTTGTTGCTGGATATATATTTTACACATTGCTGAGGTGAGGAAAATATGAATGAAATGCTTTCCAAGGGTATTAACAACAGTCAACATATTTGCCATCTTTGCTTCATTACTTCATGCTCTTGTGGGTAATTTCACAGCATAAACAAGTAGATGAAAAATGAAACTACTGCCAGCTCAATTATATATACTTCTGTACCATTGAAACTTGTCTCAGCTCGGTGCGAATACACTAGTCCCATCATGCTTTTGTAACATAATAAATTAAACGTGTTGTATGAACAAGATGCATCTACTCTATACCAACATCACATACAAATGAATGGAGCTGAGCATTACTTGCTCACTTTCAATTTGATATGCATTGCTTTTTGGAGGCAATCTATGCCTTCCATACTCAGTACAAGAACAGATGTATAATTTATTATTACACATTATTATAAAGCTGTATGGTAAACTCTACATGAAAATCCCTATGAAACTTCTTTGAAAGACAAAAAGTCATTGTTCACAGAGTAGTCTTTTGAAATTTGAAATTTCATGAAGAGAGAATGTCTTGACTATTGTTGGCTGAGGTGGAAAGTCCAACAGTTGTGGATCATGTGGTAGTCTTATTACTGCTCTACACCCTAGATTCTTAAAACTGATTCATGGAAATTAACAACCCTTTGTTCTGAAAGAAACCTTCAAACTAAACATTCAGTCACAAACATAATACAGTGGGAAAGCAAGATGACAGTAAAACAAAAGCAGCAATTATCATTTCTATAAATAATTTAAAAAGAAATAAAACAAGCAAATAAAAATATAACATAACCTAATGAGTATTGACGACCATCATGTGGCCTTAGACCATACCTAGCACTAATCTGATTTGCCCAAGTTTATTTTTATATAATTTGACTTTCATCTTCATGTAAGTAGTTGGAAAGAGTGCCAGGGTGCAGCTTTTTGAATATCTGATTAATATGTGAAGGTTAGGGAATAGCTATGTACATGAAAGACCAAAGTCACTATTGTGTTGTTAGCAGCGCGGTCAACACCTTGTAAGCTGAGAGGATTGGATTTGAATAATTTGATACCTGGCAGAAATATCAAATTTCTAGCATTTACACTTTTCTCCCAATATCAATTTTTCACCACGTCAGTTTTTAAATCCCAGTGACACACTTTCCAAATAAATTGCAACTAATTCAATTATCCATTCCTCAAATTTCACTGCCTTCTTCGGTGTGACTAACATCTTTATGCATGAATGTCAATAAAATCAGTTTGAAAAAAAAAAAAAAGCAAAAGCAGTGAAAACTGAAACACCAAGTTAATAATAATAACAAAAACTATGTTAAAACTTACCTGGTTATTGGGTAGGGTGACTTTGGAAAGACTCTCCTGACCTGGACTGATGTCTGTTCCAGCTTTTTCTAGGAGATTATCCATGGAGTCTGAATGAGGCTGCACACCGGTCTTGTACAAGGCCCTGAAATGAAAAAAAAAACAACAGAAATTACAGAGGTTTTCCCTTGATCTTACAATAAATAGTGAAATAACACTCCTGGCTTTCTATTTTTAGTAACAGTTGCAAATTCTGTCACAGCAATACCATGCTTGAATGTAAGCCATGGCAAGCTATTCAGCAGAACTGTAAAAGAAATGGGTTTGACCCCTCTCACTGCCCTCCATAATCTAACAATAGAAAGAGACACTTGGGATCATAGCTCAGGTGTGGCCCAACTTGTTTGTGTGTCAAGAGGAAGGGGTGAAAACTCCTCTAGGACAAGGGCTTGCCTTCTGGATAATTTTTGTTATTTCCCTTCGCACACAGTTTCAACACTTCTGTTTGTTTACCCTCCCTAGCCTCTCGGGGTGCTGTGGTAGTTTGTTACCATCCAATCCATACTGACAGACTGTATCTGTCTTCCTATCTCATGAAACAGGTACCAGAAGAGTTTTAGCACATTTACTAGTGATGAGTCCAGAAGCAATACACAATATTTGAGGCATGATATAGCTCCTTCACTACAAGATATTTTCTAAGCACTGATGGCAATATCCTTCAACATTCCCACCTAGTGCTTACACCTACCACTCAGTAGCAGAGTTCCAGGATACTGTCAGCCAGGATATGTCGTACATGTTTGTCAAACGTGGCAAAGGGGTTGTGAAGCTCTGATATCATGCCATCACATAAAGCTTGATACTAATTTATCATTGATGATGCATAATATTGTATTGTAACAAGGGAATCAGCCAGGTAGAGTTTTACATTATATCTATTCTGGCATCAAACACCAGGATATACAGCTTATCATACAACATTCAAAATAGTCTGGATACCCAGTCCACTGCTGTGGTCAACCATGCACACAACAAGAATATTTACATATAAAAATTTGTCTGCTACTCACTCAGAACTGACACTGGAGCTGACTAATGCTGTAGGTGTTCTTGACCTTGGCTTCTGGACCCCCTCTGACTTGGGAGACAACATGCCTCCCTTCTGACTAGTTTTGCCATAAATGTTCGGCAACACCAAAGGTTTGCGGGCACTGACCAGGGCATGGAATGAGGTCACAGTGAAGATGCCTAACCTACCCAGGGTAGTTTTCGATGCCTTGGAGGCATTGGCCAGTAACACCTGGAAAAATAAGATATATGCAGATATTTTATTCCATACAATGTCTAGGTGAATGATCAGGATTTGGTATAGCGTATATAACAGAAAACCAAGGACAAATTTTCAGAGAGACAGAAATTATGCATTGTATTACGGTGCAGTAGTACAAGGCCTCTAGTACAAGGCACAGGTTCTATTATTTGACAACTCTCTTTTGATGTTAACACTCAAGTGACTACAGCCATAGTGTTTGTATACCGGTGTTTGAAATTCCCTACTCTATCACAGGCCAGCTTCAGACTTCTGAAATGGTTGCTCAATGTTGGCTCAAGATTTTACCTTCACCATTCTGTTATCATGACTACACCATCAATGTTGCATTAATATTATATTTTCAGGTAAAACTTTCAGTTATAAATTTCAAAGTTGCAATTACTATGCTACCATGCTTGGTTTGTAATTAACTCTGCAGAAGGAGATTTTCTGCCCTGACATCTGACCTTAGTAAATAAATAGGCCTACTGACTACATGTACTTTTCACCTACTAATAATCCATGACATTTGAGTATGGTCAAGTAACATATGTGCAAACCTTAGGATTTGGCAGCTCTGATCCTTGCAATGATGCAGAGTAACATCTGAATCTATACTGGTCAATGTACAACTTCTCAAGGTTCTCCTCCCACTGGGCAATCTGCTTTAGGATGGCTTGTCTGCTCTTGGGATCTGTGACCACTGACATCTGGAGTTCAGCCATCTTTCGCATCTTCACATCCTAAGCAAGTGATCATAAACATTGTGTTAACTTTGTTAGTGTGAATCTGGCACATACAGAACATAATTAGGTGGGTACATAAGGAATGTGTTGGAATATCTGAAAGTAGATTTCCAGAGCATTCACATTATGCTAGTCTCCTGCACATTTCTTGACTCGCTGAAGATGAGATTGTTAAAATTATTATTGATTGTGATGATGTTGTTATTACAGCTTAACTTCAAAACCTCAGACCTCAAATATTCAGAAATCCTATATTTTCACTGCACTGCTCTGGTTCCAAGCTTATAGTTTTCTTACCAAATGCTCCTCACATACTTAAAACCTTACATCTAATCTTCGTGTTCATACTGTCTTTATACAGTTTACAAGACTAACACCCCATTTTACAAATGGGCAGGCAGGCAACGCACCAGCGGCTAAAGAATACCTAGTGCACCGAAAGGCATCATAGACGAATGCATTAGTCTCTGTGAAAAAGTTGGACGATTGCGAATCGGGCGGATTGAAAAGATCTATCGGAAATTGTATTTCGTTGCTATACACATTCTTTTTTTAAAAAAAGGGTAAAAAAAATAAAGAGGACTGATGTGTATAGTTACTTTTTGTGTATTTTTCTGCGAATTTAGGTGAAAACCGCATGTTTTTACGTTATGTAGTTCTCGAGAAATCTGTGACACAAATTTGGCTGAAGCGTTTCATTAATATAGATGATGTCATGTGAGTGATTGTTATCATTTACTGTGCATTAAATTTGTAATTGTGAGCCCTGAGTCATTTAATTTTCACACATAAAAAAACTCACCATATCAATACTGGATTCTAATTTCTGTAGCTCTGAGCACAGCAGTTTGAGTGTGTTGTCTTTGCCATGTTGACGTGCATATGATGACGCACATGCAGAATGAACCGCCCTGATCCAGTTCTCAAGGTCAATTTGAGAGGAAGCCTGCAAAAATAAAATCAGTCCACTTGAAATTTAATATGTCAGAATTAACTCCAGAGAGAAAAACAAGAGGAATTTACTCTATCAAGATTAAGTTGTATGTCATCAAACTTCCTGTTAAGAACGGGAAAGGACCCACTGTTGATCCAAACTTAATACCTCAGTAAAGACTTCAAAACATTTGCTTAAGCTAAGCAGTGCTGTACTTCTAAAAAAAACTGCCTTCAGATTCATACCTGTGATGTTGGATGTGAGGCAGGTCTACAGGTATATCAATTTTATTGCAGCTATGGCATATCTTGATGTACAGCAGGTGCTAAAAACAAATCATTAGGAGAGCTTTGAAATGAGGCTGTAATGTAAGTATGATAAATGAATGTATGACGTTTAGAAAGGAGAAACCCCAATGAGAATCTGCCTGCCGCTAAAACTGTGAATTAATGTAAACAGAGGTATTTATGACAGAATCTCATTAATTTCTGAAATTACCTGGAAGAGATAAGCATCGCCACATGCTGTGCTTAACGAAAATATATTATCCCTCTTAGGATGTTCTGGCACTGCTTGTGCTATGCCGCCCTCTATCACTGCAAAAAGAATGTAAATGTCAAGGCATGAGTTATGGTTTGGATGCACCACCATAATATAAATAAGAGTGCAGTGAAATTCTGATAACATACCTGTCCTTGTGTTGTCAGAAGCTTTATGTTACCCAGGGTGATTTCATAAAAAATACAATAGCTGAGACTTTTAAATAGTTGTGTGCTAAACACTGGAATTGTTATGTTAAAAGAATGCTCTGTATATTATACTGAGATTTCCCTCATTGGTATTGAGTTTCATAAAAGAGACAAGTAATCAGAAAACACTCACTATCTTTGAAAGACCATCCTGTGAAATGCAAAACTTTCACAGTATACATATATGAAATGGAATATTGTGAGAGTTTTTAACATGGATGACATGACCATTATACAGAGAAAATGAATTTGTTCCTAAATTTAATAGCAATAATAATATATTGCATAAACAGAGTGCTCATCCCAAACATGCTCTGAGCACTTTACAGCAACAACAACGAAAAAAAATGCATTCTTAACACCCAAGCATACACTCAAATACACACACAGTACAATAAAAAAACTTAATCAAAATAATGTTCAAACAAGTGTGTCTTCATCATTTTCTTAAACCTATTTAGATTGCTTGTTTTACAGATATATTTTGATAGTTTATTTCGAACAAATGGTCTTGTGAATGTGAAAACTCTTTTCCCAAATCTTTTCATCTTCGTCTTTGGCATGAGACAACAGGAATTTTCTGAACATAATGATCTTGCTGGCTTGTGCTCAGCGAATTTACCAAGAATATGTCTGGGAATGCTGTTCTCAGTGACGGAACTCTCCTCATCACAGTCGAAAAACAGGAGTGTTGTCCCTTTCAAGCACACCCAGTATCTCTTCCAAGCTCTCCTTGGGGCCAACTCCACCTTCTTCTTTTTGTGCAACAGCCAGTTCTTCACGACAAGCCATCTGAGAAATACATATATAGAGAGGTTTCAAGACAAGAAACTCTCTTACCCGGAGACCAAAGCAATGGAACATCTTCTACTACTTCTATTACTACTACTACTACTACTAATAATAATGCAGTTTATATGTTTCGTACCAAGATAATGCAAGCTCACTGAACTTCACACTATCAATACCCCAGCCGGCCTGACCATTCTAGGAATTTCTCCACAGTACTGCTGCCATTTGCAGGCACTGATAACTAACATTCTGACAATATCTTGTTCTGTATGTATATAATTCTACAATCATTTGAGTAAAGTGAATTGACGAAATTGTAAGTGAAGTGCTTTCCCAAAGCACTTGTAATATGATAATGGTCGGGAATCGAACCTATCACCTCAAGATCTTAAGTCAAACTCTGTAACCATTCAGCCCCACTGTTTTCCTTGCAGGTGCTTTGGCCCTTTGACTTCCTGATACTCTAACTGGGCTGGGCCACACTGGATTCTTGACTCCCAAAAATAAATGTCCCTCTGTTAAATTTTTTTTATCTTAAGTTTTCTTGAATTTTGTACATGTACTGGAAATAAAACAGAAACTGACTTCATGTGGTAATGAACACTTAACCACAGTGTGTTATGTCTGCACAGGCAAATAACAATATATAGACTATGTATAAACTGTATTGAATATTATATTCAGTGGATAGAGAAACTGCTTAATAAAAACATCAAAGTTGCTCTTCTTCTTCTATGTTTCCCAAAATATTCCAAATTCTAAAGAATGTTACATTATCCAAGGGCAGAGATATATCCCAAGCCTGTAAACAGCTCATTTCAGAGATGTCAGAGTAAGGTCCCCTGGGCAAACAAGGTTATGCACTTTAAATCAAGTATGGAACTCCATAAAACTTTCCAGCTATGCGCATTGGAAAAACCCATTGCTTATTCAATGTACATTCTCTTTTTGCTTGAATATTTGCTTTTCTTGCTCTATTTCTCTATTTCTCTCTCTCTCTCCCTCCCTCTCTCTCTCTCTCTCTCTCTCTCTCTCTCTCTCTCTCTCTCTCCCTCTCTATCATTCCATCTTTATGTCCTCATAATGAAACTGCACATGAAATATTAATAGGTTTATAGAATTTACAAATCTAGTTTATTAGAAGAGCACATTTTCAGAAATATTATTTTTTCATGTACTTAACCCCTCTCTTATGCCATATTTTTCAAGGGCTCATGTCACCAAATTAGCCTGACCTCATTAGCCTGTGCGTAGTTTTGTTTGAATTGGGGTTTTAAGGTGTTTCAATATGATTAAAGCTTTATTGCACCTCTGCATGTAGGAAAAGTTCATTACATAGGAGCTAAGACATAGGGATATGTCAGATTAGGCACATGAATTCTACGTCCAGGAGGTATATGTACATCCAGGTGCCGTTTGGACCAAATGGTTTGGCCACACATGTACGTCATACATAGCGAATGTGCTAAAATATTATTGAAAAACTGAAAAAAACAGACAGAAAGGAAGAGAACAAAACGAAGTAAAAACACACACACACACAGACACAAACACATAGACACAGACACAGACACATACACACACATACACTTACACACACACACACACACACACACACACACACACACACACACACACACACACACACACACACACACACGAACACATACAAACAAACAAACAAACAAACAAGGTAGGACAAGAACAATCACAAGAATCAATCCAGATGAAATAAAGAAAGAACGTGAGAATGTGATGGTGAGACTCGAACCAATGTGCGCTGCGTCTGCACCCGTCGCCTCACTCTACAATAGCGTGTGCAGCGAACTCACCCTGCCTTTCTTATGGCCCCGACCTGTCGCGCATAGGACATCTGTGACTCTGTCTCGGTCATTGTGTCTATGCTGTCGTCGCTTCCTTCCCCTTCATCGTCAGACAGCTGGAGAGATAATGATGAGGATGGTGATGATTATGATTATGATGATAATGATAATGATGATGGTGATGATGATGAGAAAGTGTTAAACACGAAACGTCTACTGTTTTTAATAAATTCACTATACATTTTTCAAAAAGTTTTAGTAATGATGATGAATGATAATGATGATGATGATAATTATGTTGATGATGATGCTAATGATAATGGAGATGGTGCTAATGACAATGATGATGATTATAATGACGATGATGATGATTATAATGAAGCTAGTGTAAGTGAGCTTCTGCCGAAACGTATGTGGCTTACCTTTTTTCAAAGCTATTATATCAAATTTTCATTATGAGTATAGGCCTATCGAGTTGAAGCAGTTTTTCTAAATCTTTGCATTTTTTATGACGAAGAAAATGAAAATAAACCATAAAATCATAATTCATCTTACAAAAAAAAAAAAAACCAACTTCCGATATCATGTAGGCTTAATGGTACGTACATTTCATTCGTAATAATGCATGAACTTAAAATATTAAATTTGAAAACTCATAATGTCTTTAATGAGAGAGTGAGAGAAGGAGGTAGGGAAGGAAGGTAGGATGGAGAGAAGATTGGTGGGTGCAAGGGTGGGTGGCTGTGTGAGTAAATGGGTGGATGGGAGTGAGTGAGTGAGTGAGTGAGTGAGCGAGCGAGCGAGCGAGCGAGCGAGCGAGTGAGTGAGTGAGTGAGTGAGTGAGTGAGTGAGTGAGTGAGTGAGTGAGTGCGTGCGTAAATGTGTGCGTACCTACGCACATGAGGAAGACAGAGAAAGAGACGGTGGTATTGATGGTGAGAATGGCCGGTGGAGGGGGGGTGTAAGGAGGGGGGTGTAAGGTGGTGTTTGTGTTTGCAGTAGTAGTAGTAGTAGTAGTAGTAATGGCGATGCTTATAATGATAGTGGTAATGACGCAGCTATGGCTGGTGATAAAGAGGGTCACGCTGGTTGATATAATAAACTATGATCTCTTACGTGTAGAGATTAGCAGTGTGATCATGGCAGGAAGTATAAAATTTTCGGATATCATCTACAAACTGATGATGAAACATTTGCACACCTAAAGGAAGGATTTCCATATGTCGTAACTCCTACAACTACGGTCAGTACCTTAATTCCGAATAACGTACTAATACAGCCCTAACCCTAACCCTATTCCCCTAATCCTAATCCTACCCTTAACCCTAACTAACACTAATGCCCACTGAGACAGGAGCATCAGTCGAAGCGAGCGTGACTCCTTATCGCCAGTTACCACATATGGAGATCCTCCCCACCTAAAACACTGGAACCACTACCACTGAAGTCCCTTACCATTTTGTACTGTCCAGGTATCCGTACTGTTTGTTTAATACACGATTTCACAATTTTCACTGCCCTCCGGATTTGTTTCAACATTTTGTCGCTGATGTCCATAACATTACTACCGTACCTAACTTACTATTACACAACCGTATTATAGTTCGCATATAAAATCCAAATATTTAGNTAAAGAGGGTCATGATGATTGACATAATAAACTATGATCTGTTACGTGTAGAGATTAGTAGTATGATCATGGTAGGAAGCATAACATTTTCGGAGGGAGGAATTCAGTGTAAGGGTTATGGTTAAGGTTAGAGCAGGGTTAGGGTTAGGGTATGTTGTTGGTTCGGTGTATTTCATGCGGAAATCTTTCTGGCACACATATATGGAATTCCTCCCTTTTCGGATAACATCTACAAACTGATGATTAAACATTTGCACACCTAAAACACTGGAGCCACTTTACCACTGCCACTGAAGTTCCTTACCATTTTGTACTGTCCAGGTATCCGTACTGTTTGTTTAATACACGATTTCACAATTTTCACTGCCCTCCGGATTTGTTTCAACATTTTGTCGCTGATGTCCATAACATTACTACCGTACCTAATTTACTATTACACAACCGTATTATAGTTCGCATATAAAATCCAAATATTTAGAACTATAACCATGAAAGTTACTACGTCTGGATAAAACAACATGTTACGCCTAAAACTCCGAAACAGTCAAATGACCGCTCAACACAGCTGCTAAACCGTAAACGTATAGTAATCCCGAATTTACTGTATGTTGTCAAAAAGTTCAGTCAGAAGAAAACTACACATTTGTGAGGAGAGTTCAGTATTTATTTTCGAGTGTTCAAAAGGTGTACACTTGGCTGGATTGGGTTTTGTCGTTCCTGTGTGCATCTAGACAGCTGGACTTAACTGCTATTGTGACTAGTGACGTTAGGGGTAGATTATTGTCATGGGTGAGTGAGTGAGTTGTGAGTGAGTGAGTGAGTGAGTGAGTGAGTGAGTGAGTGAGTGAGTGAGTGAGTGCGCGCGTGAATGCGTAAGTGAGTGAGTGAGAAATCAGAGGATGAGAGAGTGAGCAAGAAAGAGAGCAAGCGAGTGATGAGTGAACAAGGGAAAGAACAAGCGAATGTTTGATGGAACAAGGAACCAAACAAAAGTGGTGAATGAATGAATGAATGAATGAATGAATGAATGAATGAATGAATACAGCAACAGCTATAATATCATATCATCATCATCAACATCGACAACAAACAACAACAACAACAACAACAACAACAACAACAACAGCAGCAACAGCAGCAGCAGCAGCAGCAGCAGCAGCAGCAGCAGCAGAGGCGGTAACAAAATCAGTCGATTCATAACCACCCACATAATGTCAAACCATACAAATGACTTATCAGCTTCATCATCAACTGCATCAATGACGCCACCACCACCACCAACACCACACTACTATCACCACCACCACCACCAACAACAACAACAACAACTTACATCAGGGGCCAAATATTCCTTAACGTCCGCGCCCTCTCCAAGTTGTCTAATGATATCGCTCTGTTCACTGGCTCTGCTACCACTACTGGCACCGGCCGACCCTGACTTGGGCTCCTGGCTCACATGTTTGCCTGAGGAAGATAGAAGAGACCTGGTGAGGGAATCTGGATATGTCATAAGATTGAATTAAATTCTGGATCATAATAATGTGTGCGTAGGGAGACAATGAGATAATGCTTTATAAGACAATAGGTATATCATGAGATTGAATGAAGCTCTGGCTCACATGTTTGCATGAGATAGATAGAAGAAACTTAGTAAGGAAATGGACATATAAGATTGAATGAAGTTTTGGTTCACATGTTTGCCTGAGGAAGATAGAAGATACTTGATGAGGGAATCTGGATATGTCATAAGATTGAATTAAATTCTAGATCATATGTGTGCCTAGGGAGACAATGAGATAGTGTTTTTTAAGACAATGGGTATATCATGAGATTGCATGAAGCTCTGGCGCAGATGTTTGCATGAGATAGATAGAAGAAACTTGGTAAGGAAATGGACATATCATAAGATTGAATGAAGTTTTGGTTCACATGTTTGCCTAAGGAAGACAGAAAGGTAACGATTGTCAGGCGGTGTGAGGCAATGGGTGTATGTCATGAAATTGAGTGAAGTCCTGGCTCACATGTGTGCCTAGAGAAGAGAGAGAGATAGCGTTTGATAAAGCAGTGGGTATATCATAAGACTGAATGAAGTTCTGGCTTCCATCTCTGCATAATAAGACAGCGAGGTAATGGTCGAAAAGGCAACGGGTATATCATGGGACTGAAAGAAGTTCTGACTCACATGTGTGCCAGAGCGAAGATAGATAATACTTAGTAAGACAATGGAGCCATCATGAACTTGAGTCATATTCCTCTAAAAAGCTGAATGCGGAAGTAATGACTGTTGGAGTTGTGTCTTGCGATGCCCGGTTGAAAGTTTATGCATAAAAACTGAGCGTGGTCCGTTGCAGCCGTGTTCATAAAGAAAACGTATGAAATGAAGGTAATGATAAAGGTTTTGATGATTCTAATGACAAAGAGGTAATCTACTGCTTTTGTTATTTGTTGCTACAGTTGATGCTCTCACTGTTTACAACATCATAAGCATTTTGTTTACTTTATGTATTGTTTGTTTCTTGCCTGGACGGAGCGTGTAGGTGTTTCAAATATTCAGACTTTATTAAAGACATACCTCACTTACAAGCATACACACCGATCCCTCTCAATCATGCAAACAGCTTTCTTCCAGTTGCAAACGAGTGCTTCATCACAGTCATACAATCACACAGGCTTAGACAGTTCTGTGTCAGGAAACCGGAAATGAAGTCTCGGAAGAAGAAATCGATTCCAATCAACTGTGATAACGTTGCGCAATGATACATAATTGGCAGACTGCAACATGCACTACTTTTATGCAGCCCAAGATTACACACATATGCACAACACTTTGCAAGCCAAATCTCACTTACACGATTACAAAAGTTATGACAATCATACGATTAGAAAAACTGCCACAGCCATATTATTATAAAGTTTGTCAGAATTAAACGATTACAAAGACTGTCATAACTATCCGACTACAAAGGCAGCAATAATGATACGATTACCAAGACCGCCATAATTACTCGAATCATATTTACACGATTCCAGTGGCGATTATAATAATAATTCTTTCTCGCAATGTCACTGGAAACCGGAAATGCCGAGTCTATCTTGTCTCGTACCTGGCAATTATTGCCCCCTAATGGGCTGATGTAATTATCGTGATGGAAGATGAAAGTAATACTTAACGTCAGGTTCGGTTCGCACAGGTAAACTGGACTAACTGAGAAGAACTTATTAATTGTGGTAATTCCTTGTATCCCATCCCAGATTTTCTTCCATTTTTTTTTTCGTATTTTGCAGCAATGACAACAACAACAACAACAACAACAGCAACAACAACAACAAAGACGACAACAACAACAACGACAAAGACAACAACAACAACAACAACACGACGACAACAACAACAACAACAACAACAACAACAACAACAACAACAACAAAGTAATTCAGAACCCTTGCCATGTGTAGGAAAAGAGTGTCCGATGATATTTCAAGTGCAGGATGGCCTTCACTTCAGACATTAAATGTAATGATGGATCAGCTGAACATGTCTGGCAGCTGGTGCCAAGTTAATCAGGCGAGAATTACCATCATAACATTATTTCGACATGCGTAGGTCTACAGTAGCGCCTTCCGGTCTCGGTATCGTCCATCAATCCATGCAATAGTTAGCTCAGTAATGACCTGCCCTGGGGCCCTCTCTTCTCCTTCACAATGTATCGTGTGTCACTTCTAATCGAACCTATGTTGTCGAATTTCGATTTTTTGTTCCCCGCAGGATTCCCTGAACCTGTTCAAAAGTGTCATTCTTGACGTGATGAATGCATTTCCTGCCAACATATCACCTCCCAACCCCCATCCCACCGACCAAGAAATTTACAACATAGCTGTGACATCCAGACTACATGAAATACAATACTTCTTGAAGATGGAAGAAGAGAGCGGGGAGGGGGTGGGGGCAGATTGATTTAACTTTGATCTTTTATAAATAGTCAAATAGCTCCTCATGAATCTACAAATCACATGTTTCGTTAACAATCAGTTAAATGAAGACCAAAACATTAATATTCTTGTCTCACTCTAAAAAGCTGCCCGCCGTTCTGCTACAATGTCAAGGCCTTTTTTTTTTTGTTTTGGAGTCTCCAGAGATCGAGCTGGACTGTCCAGCAAACACGATGTCTACAACTCGCCGTGAGAATCATGACTTAAAAACGTGACCTATCTCTGTATACACATCTGGAATATATTTCACACAACGTCTCAGTGTTAGAAACACAATCTGTATGAAGACGGTCAACTTATAAAGAAACATCGGAAGTTTTATCACTTCTTCGGCCAAGCAGATACTTCCGCTTTCAATTCTTTCAGATGTTCACAACTGCAACAACACTTCAACACTGCTGTCATGCTGCCGTACAACGATAAGACACAGTATAACTGTTATTTCACTTTATGATAATACCATGTTTTGTCGTTGCACGGCAGCATAAAACACTTTCAAACATGGATACATGACGCTAGGGTTTTCCAAACACGCTAATGTAAGCTAACCACCAGCAAAGATAACTCTAGGAAAAAAATAATCTAGCGAGCTGGAACACAAGCTCCTGCAGGGAATCAGGCTTAAAAAATATAGATATCGAAGAAAATTGGTTTATTGAGTGTTTTTATAAAAAAAAATCCAAAACA